>CM042241.1:71924156-72369156 GCA_023566225.1 Romanogobio albipinnatus
TGAATGCCTCACTCCCTCACTCTGTGCACTTTATTTATTTATGCATTTTATTTATTTATTTGTGAATTCATTTATGGATTTATGCATTTATAAATTAATTTGTGCATTTATTTATTCACTTGATTATTTGTGGATTTATCTAGTAATGCATTTACACTAATTCTTCTATTAAAACGTGTGTATTATATTAGCTGTAAAGCTGTTTAAATTATAATTTTACACATGCAAATTGTTCAGGGAAATGAGTTATTTACAAATATGTTGTAAAATTAGATACAAGTTTCCTGAGCTATAAAAGAGCGATAACATTTTCTTTTAGGCTAATGTCCTGTAATGTTTCAGTCCTTTTTTTCCTTTTTCGCATTTTCTGTTTTCCTCTTCCCCACTTCCTTTGTCTGCCTCGCCTGTGTAACACCGGAACGGGGGCCATTCTAAAGGACGCCGCTGTTCAGGTCTTTGAGTCAGTGCGTGGGTTTGACAGCAGTGGGCTGTCATACAGTCAGTCTAATTGCTAGTTTGGGACCATCGTGGCTTTATAGTCGTCTCTTTCACTCTTTCTCTCAACAGCGCCAGCCACATCTGCACATAGATGTGCATTTCACTGCCATTCCAGCGATGGGAGATGGAAAGTGTTATTTTTATAGGACATGCCACATCTTCTAATTTATCTTGTGTTCTTTGAACCAGTATGTGTTAGTAAGGGGAAAAGACTTTTGCAAGAAATGGAGTCGAAAGATTTGCAATTTGATGAGATCTTGGCTTGACCTCCATAATAATAAGCTACACTAGAAAAAAAAACTTAAACAAATGCATCTCAAAGGAAAGGGTTTTTGGAGATTTGCAGTCCTAAAAATGCCCTCACTGGTAGTATTTTTGAATCTAGAGGCTTTTTTTTCTCTACTTTTTATGCTCCACATGGAGGAACTTAATATCTTTTATTATATTTAGAGGAAAAAACATGCCACAATATTTTAATTCGATGAAGCTTTGTGACTAAATTCATAGGGTCCCTAAGCAGTGTTCACTGATCATGGTTCTGCACACTGAGCAGAGGATGAGCACCTCTTAAAAGTACACTATATTGCCAAAGGTTTTGGGACACCTGCCTTTACATGCACATGAATTTCTCTTCTGGGAAGGCTTTCCACAAGGTTTAGGAGTGTGTTTATGGGAATTCTTCTAGAAGCGCATTTGTGAGGTCAGGCACTGATGTTGGACGAGAAGGCCTGGCTCGCAGTCTCCGCTCTAATTCATCCCAAAGGTGTTTTATCTGGTTGAGGTCAGGACTCTGTGCAGGCCAGTCCAGTTCCTCCACACCAAACTCGCTCATCCATGTCTTTATGGAGCGATTCTTTGTGCACTGGTGCGCAGTCATGTTGGGACAAACTGTTCCCACAAAGTTGGGAGCATGAAATTGTCCAAAATGTTTTGGTATGCTGAAGCATGAACTAAGGGGCCAAGCCCAACCCCTGAAAACCAACCCCCCCATACCATAATCCCCCCTCCACCAAACTTTACACTTGGAACAATGCAGTCAGGCAAGTCCCGTTCTCCTGGCATCTGCCAAACCCAGACTCGTCCATGGGATTGTCAGAGAGAAGTGTGATTGGTCACTCAAGAGAACACGTCTCCACTGCTCTAGAGTCCAGTGGCGGCGTGCTTTACCCCACACTTGGTGATGTAAGGCTTGGATGAGCTGCTCGGCCATGAAAACCTATTCCCTGAAGCTCTCTACGCTGTTCTTGAGCTCATCTGAAGGCCACAGACGTTTGGAGGTCTGGAGCTGTTGACTCTGCAGAAAGTTGGCGACTTCTGCGCACTGTGACCCTCAGCATGCGCTTCGTGGCTGAGTTGCTGTTGTTCCCAATTGCTTCCACTTTGTTATAACACCACTAACAGTTGAGCGTGGAAT
Source organism: Romanogobio albipinnatus (assembly GCA_023566225.1). Classification (NCBI taxonomy): domain Eukaryota; kingdom Metazoa; phylum Chordata; class Actinopteri; order Cypriniformes; family Gobionidae; genus Romanogobio; species Romanogobio albipinnatus. The sequence goes on from CM042241.1 coordinate 71,926,069, forward strand.
ATTTAGTAGTGAAGAAATTTCCTGAATGGACTTATTGCACAGGTGTCCACCGATCATGGTACCACGCTTGAGTTCTCTGAGCTCCTGAGAGCGGCCCATTCTCTCACTAATGTGTGTAGAAGCGTCTGCATGATGAGTGCTTGATTTATACACCTGTGGCCATGAAGTGATTGGAACACCTCAATTCAATGTTTTGGAGAGGTGTCCCAACACTTTTAGCAATATAGTGTATATTCCAAGTTAAGCGGCTTTATGTATGCATTTTTGTAAATGCATTTATTAAAATTGTTGGCCCCTTCTAACCAGGACCTTCAGCATGCACTGGGACGGTTTGCAGCCGAGTGTGAAGCGGCTGGGATGGGGATCAGCACCTCCAAATCCGAGGCCATGGTCCTCAGTCGGAAAAGGGTGGCTTGCCCACTTCAGGTTGGTGGAGAGTTCCTTCCCCAAGTGGTCAAGTATCTAGGGGTCTTGTTCACGAGTGAGGGGAGGATGGAACGGGAGATTGACAGACGGATCGGTGCAGCTTCTGCAGTAATGCGGTCGATGTACCGGTCTGTTGTGGTGAAGAAAGAGCTAAGCCATAAGGCGAAGCTCTCGATTTACCGGTCAATCTACGTTCCTACTCTCACCTATGGTCATGAGCTTTGGGGCATGACCGAAAGGACAAGATCCCGGATACAGGCGGCCGAAATGAGCTTTCTCCGCAGGGTGGCTGGGCGCTCCCTTAGAGATAGGGTGAGAAGCTCAGTCACTCGGGAGGAACTCGGAGTAGAGCCGCTGCTCCTCCACATCGAGAGGGGACAGCTGAGGTGGCTCGGGCATCTGTTCCGGATGCCTCCTGAACGCCTTCCCGGGAAGGTGTTTCGGGCATGTCCAACCGGGAGGAGGCCCCGGGGAAGACCAAGGACACGCTGGAGGGACTATGTCTCCCGGCTGGCCTTGGAACGCCTCGGTGTCCCCCCGGAAGAGCTAGAGGAAGTGTCTAGGGAGAGGGAAGTCTGGGCATCTCTGCTTAGACTGCTGCACCCGCGACCCGGCCCCGGATAAAGCGGAAGAAGATGGATGGATGGCATTAATTCACACACATTTTTTAAATGCATTTATTTTTAAGTCAATTTGGGGTTTAAAGCATTTTGTTTTCATGGCAACGATGTTGTAAAATTGGTTATATCTTAGTAAGTAATGTTTTCACTCTAAAATCATGTTAAGTCTCATATTGTTTACGTCTTGTGGCTTAACGTTTGCAGATTGGAACCCAGAGGTGGACAGTAACTAAGTACATTTACTTGAGTACTGTACTTAAGTACACTTTTTGAGTATCTATACTTTACTGGAGTATTATTTTTTAGGGATACTTTTACTTTAATTTCACTACATTTGAAAGACAAATATCATACTTTTTACTCCATTACATTTCTAGCGAGGTCCTCAAAGTTGAAAGTCATTTCTGTAGCAGCTTTAAAAGTCAGTGGATGATTTTTTTCTTCTTTAAAAGTTTTTTTGTTGTTGTTTTTTTGCAGACAGCCTATCAGTAATCACTCTTGTATAGGGTCATGTGAAGTTTCCCAACATTTTTTGAACCCTGATCAGTTTATAGCAAAATGTAAGAAGACGGTTCCTTGGCACCGTGTATGCACCCATGGCTATACTTAAAAAGTATGTTTCAGTTTTCTCAAAAGATTAAAGATTAGTTTAGTTGGCATACACTTTGATGCCTGTCTCATAAAATGTTCAAAAATGTAAATGTCTGAGAGAAAGATAAGAGTAAACAGTTGGAAGAATATCGGATGCGTATCAGAGTATAGGGTCCATGCATTCAGCCTTAAAGTGACAGCAGCTTTGTAAAGAGCTTTATAACTTTTATACAAGAAATTGAAACTTCCAATACTTCTATAAAAGTTACAACACTCTATACAAATGTAAAGAAATGAGTTTAAGGCAGTCGTATGCTAGCATGTCGGATGGAGCATCACTGACCATGATGGCATAGAGTGCATTTATACAACAATGCAACAATAATAAAATAATGCATTGACATAAAAAAGGAAATTTACTTTTGATACTTAAGTACTTTTAAAAACAAATACCTCTGTACTTTTACTTAAGTAAAAATCTGTTTTTAGAACTTTCACTTGTAACGGAGTAATATTTGACCTGTAGTACTTTTACTTTTACTCAAGTAAAAGAGTTGTGTACTTTGTCCACCTCTGTTGGAACCATTCACTTCCATTGTAAATCCTTCACTGTCATCCAGGTTTAGCTGATTTGAAACAATAGGAGGGAAAGAGGGAAATACATTTTTTCACCAATCACCAAATGCAAGCTGATAAAATGTTTTTTCATGACTTGCTGCTTTAATTTGCAGCGCATATTAATCATAATTCTGTGATTTCTTCCCCATCAGATGATGTAGCGTACGAGATGAAGTGGTTTCTGAGTCGTCTGAGGGGTTCCAGCAGCATGTCCATGCTAGCCAGTATGGACCGCTGGGGCATCGTGCGCAAAACCCCTCGCAACGACAGCAGCGACTGTAGCCTGGAGCGCCTGGGACCCAAAATATTCGCCCTGAACGTCCACAGCACACAGGACAGTGACAACGGCGACTATCACTGCACCGTCACACCCTGGATTCGCTCAACCGCCACAGGGCTCTGGAGCAAAGCGCCAGAGGTCTCCTCACAGAGAGTGTTCCTCAACGTGAAGTTCGCATGTAAGTGGACTGAACAAACTCTTAGATGAGTAACAGAGGAGTCCACAGAATTGCTAAATGTAACACTCAAACTAAGTCATGCAAGTTTAACTGGTTTTTTATACACTAATGGGAGGCTGCCAGCATTTGACACTCATTCCCATGACAATATTACATCCATCCAAAACGTATCACTGCATGTTGGAGCATGCATGTGTAAGATAAAGACAGCTTGTGCATTTGCTTGGTAGAGGAATAGTCCTTTTATTCTTCAGGAAGTCTTTTAAAAACCTAGAAGATAAATGTGACCCTGGAGCACAAAACCAGTCTTAAGTCTCACGGGTATATTTGTGGCCAACAATACATTGTATGGGTCAAAATGATACATTTTTCTTTTATGCCAAAAATCATTAGGAATATAAGTAAAGATCACGTTCCATGAAGATATTGTGTAAATTTCCTACCGTAAATATAGCAAAAATGTATTATTATTAGTAATATCCAGTGCTAAGGACTTCATTTGGACAACTTTAAAAGCGATTTTATCAATATTTAGATTTTTTTGCACCCAGATTTTCAAATATTGTCCTATCCTAACAAATCATACATCAATGGGAAGCTTATTTATCCATTTTTCATATGATGTAGAAATCCCAATTTAAAATGTACCCTTATGACTGGTTTTGTGTAGCCTGGCTCCGCCCTCCTACCTGGCGCATTTGACCAATTCCAAGCCACAGTAATCCTAATAACTACTATTTATTTAGTATTTAATAATGTATAAGTGATATATAATTGTTCATGAAGGCTGGAAATGAAAAACACCTTATATTCAGGGTGTGCAGAAATATTAGGCATGTTTTCTTTTACAGATAAATTGAGCCAAAACAGAGATTTAACTCAAAAAATTATGAAATGCCCATGAGAAGGATGCAATATGAACAATTATATATCACTTATACATTATTAAATACTAAATTAATAGTAGTTATTTGGATTACTGTGTTTTGGAATTGGTCAAATGTGCCTGGAAAAAAAATATGATCAGAAAATCAACGTGCCTAATAATTCTGCACACAGTGTATTTCATCACCGCTCAAAAAATAAAAGGAAGAAAAGCACGTAAACATTTGAATCGGGCCGTTATTTACGACAGCATTTATTCTTATCATACCAAGCATGACAGCATATTTACAGCATACAATCATGTTACGGACCACGTGAACAGCGCGTTCCCGATCACAAAACTCTCCCCTCCACCGTGAATAAATCACAATCCGAATGCACAAGGTTTTATCACTGAGGCGGCTGAACATTTATTTTTACGGACTTCCATGTGAGAATCAAAGGATGACCAAGCGTTAGCGATTGGTTATGGCAGATCCAGAGTGGCTCTGGGCAGATCCAATAGTTTTAAACTTCAACAGAGACACGCCTTCAAGGAAGTTAATTCTTGCCAATGGAGAGTGGCCAGACTCTCAGTACAAATGAAATGTACGAGAGTCTGGTAGGACCAGGCTAGGTTTTGTGGTCCAGGGTCACAAATAGGAGAAGAATTTGAAATTGTTCACACAGCTCTTTTCCGTACAACAATTCATAGTGAATCTGTCAAGCTCCAAAAAGGCCCAAAAACACCATAAAAGACATAAGTTTAGTCCATCTGACTTTTCCCAAGGCTTATACGATAGAAGACATCAAAACATCACATCTATCAAAAATGTGATATCTTTGTTCTTTTTACGCATGCACAGCAAAAAAATCTTCTTCTTACTTCATAATTTTGTCTTGTTTCTAGTCTAAATATCTAAAACTTCTTGAAATCAAGATGCATTTACTAGATAAGGAAAATTACATAAGAATTTTTGTCTTGTTTTCTTGAAAATAAAATCAAAATTAAGGAGTTTTTGCTTAAAACAGCAGCTATATCACCCTGTAGCCCAAGGGCTGAGCCTGGTCAGTACCTGGATGGGAGCCCAACTGGGAAAACTAGGTTGCTGCTGGTAGCGGTGTTAGTGAGGCCAGCAGGGGGCGCTCACCCTGTGGTCTGTGTGGGTCCTAACGCCCCAGTGTAGTGATGGGGACACTATACTGTAACAAGCACCGTCCTTCAGATGAGATGTTAAACCGAGGTCCTGACTCTCTGTGGTCCTTAAAAATCCCAGGAGGTTCTTTGATAAAGAGTAGGGGTGTAACCCCGGCATCCTAGCCAAATTTGCCCATTGGCCCCTGTCCATCATGGCCTCCTAATCATCAATTAGGACTCCTCTCCACCAATCAGCTGGTGTGTGGTGGGCGTACTGGTGCAAAATGACTGCCGTCGCATCATCCAGGTGGTGCTGCACATTGGTGGTGGTTTCAAGCAAAAACTCACTAAATAATCTTGTTTCTGATTTTAATCTTGTTTCTGTCCCAATCAGAAATAAGATTATCACCCCATTGGCAGATAATCTTGCTTGTTTCAAGCAAAAACTCACTTCATTTTGAAGAAAACAAGAAACAATATCTTATGTCATTTTACTTATCTAGTAAATGCATCTTGATTTAAGAATTCTTAGATATTTGTACTGGAAACAAGAAAAAAGTACTAAATAAGAAGCTTTATTTAGTTATGAATTTATGCAAGCATTTATTGATACTAAATATTAAAACTTGTGTTTAGCTGTAAAACTGTTTAAATCATAATGTACTTTTTTCTTTATGAATGCACACTAACGTCTTTGTGCATGTGTGTATATATTCAGTGTGGGACTCGATGAAGCTGCCTTTGCTGTATGGGATCTGTGCTTCGGTGACTGTGTGCGTCTTTTCTCTCGTCCTGGGCCTGGTCTGTGCTCACTGCTGCTGTAAAACCGCCACACCTACTACTCCACGCTCTCGCAACAAACTCATGGAGCTGGAGATGGATTGACAAAGACAGTACAGTTGTCCCCTTCCGTCCTGGACGGCGTGGTGACAACTGATAAACGCTGGGACGCGTCCCGTCACGTTATGCAGCGCCTGGAAGGAGCAACTACATTCTCAGAGGAAATAACCACTGAATCGGAGTCAACGACCAGGGCGAATTACTCAAATATTGCACTAAACGCATTCTTATATCAGCCGGGAACACATTTTCTTGGATTTATGAACAGTCTACATTGCAACAAGAAGTGTTAAAGAAGACTTTTTTACACTCTGATCAAGATCCAAGCAGGATTTGACAAATTGAAGGATTATATTACACTACATCAAGCTCCAAAGAGACCGTTTGCTTCCAGATCAGGGTTTAAAGATACTCGTTTATACCATGATTCTTCTGAATATGGTGCTACTCTCCTTTTGCAAGACATGGGAGGAGCTGAACCCGTGTCACAATGTGAAAGACGATGTTTTATCTGTGATTTTGTGAGATTGTTCATTGTCGTACTGTGTGCATCGTTCAGTTTTGTTTTCCAACCCATCCGGAGTCGACCAGCTCTGACCAACCGATCCCTCTAACGAGCCAACCACCATCAGCTCGTTAACAGTAACGCCACAGGGGTGGTCACACTACATTTTAAGCGTATGAAATTCATCTGGAACTGAAAGAATGCAACTAGCAACCATCCAGAACACCTTAGCAACTGTTTAGAAACACTAAAACATACTGTTTCAACTACCTAGCAACATTCTAGAAAACACCCAGAGAGCCATGACAACGCCCTAGCAACAACCCACATCATCATAACAGCCACATAACAATTGTAGCAACCACCCAGAACACCATAGCAACTGTATAGAAACACCCTAGAAACTACCTACAACACTAACAAACACTACGAACATCCTAGCAACAGTCTGGGCACCACTTGGAACAACATAGATACACCCTAGCAACTACCTACAACAGTCTTTTGCAGCAAAGATCAAGAACAGCCTATAAACCACTCAACACCATAGAAACTGCTTAGAAATGCCTTAGAAACTATAATTTACTGTAGCAAAGACCAAAGAAAATCCTAGTAACTCCACAACACTCTGAGCAACCACATAGAACACTATAACAACTGCATAGAAACGTCCTAGCAACTACAAAACAATCTACTGTAGCAAAGACCAAGAACATATTGGAAACCATTTAGAAACCATTTACAACACCATAGCAACTGCATAGACATGCCCTAGCAACTGTACAACACTCTGAGCATCATAGCAACCACTTAGAATACCATAGCAACTGCATAGAAACACCCTAGCAACTACAAAACAATCTACTGTTGCAAAGACCAAGAACATATTGGAAACCGTTTAGAAACCATTTACAACACCATAGCAACTGCATAGACATGCCCTAGCAACTGTACAACACTCTGAGCATCATACAACACCATAGCAACTGCATAGAAACACCCTAGCAACTGTACAACACTCTGAGCATCATAGCAACCACTTAGAATACCATAGCAACTGCATAGAAACACCCTAGCAACTACAAAACAATCTACTGTTGCAAAGACCAAGAACATCTTGGAAAACCGTTTAGAAACCATGTAGAACACCATAGCAACTGCATAGAAACGCCCTAGCAACTCTACAACACACCAAGCATCATAGCAACTACATAGAACACCATAACAACTGCATAGAAACGCCCTAGCAACTCTACAACACACTGAGCATCATAACAACCACTTACAACACGTCTTTTGCGTCTTTTCTCTCGTCCTGGGCCTGGTCTGTGCTCACTGCTGCTGTAAAACCGCCACACCTACTACTCCACGCTCTCGCAACAAACTCATGGAGCTGGAGATGGATTGACAAAGACAGTACAGTTGTCCCCTTCCACATAGCAACCACTTAGAATACCATAGCAACTGCATAGAAACACCCTAGCAACTACAAAACAATCTACTGTTGCAAAGACCAAGAACATCTTGGAAACCGTTTAGAAACCACGTAGAACACCATAGCAACTGCATAGAAACGCCCTAGCAACTCTACAACACACCAAGCATCATAGCAACTACATAGAACACCATAACAACTGCATAGAAACGCCCTAGCAACTCTACAACACACTGAGTATCATAACAACCACTTACAACACCATAGCAACTGCATAGAAATGCCCTAACAACTGTACAACACTCTGAGCATCATAGCAACCACATAGAACACTATAACAACTGCATAGAAACGCCCTAGCAATTACCAAAACAATCTACTGTAGCAAAGACCAAGAACATATTGGAAACCGTTTAGAAACCACTTACAACACCATAGCAACTGCATAGAAATGCCCTAGCAACTCTACAACACTCTGAGCATCATAGCAACCACTTGGAATACCATAGCAACTGCATAGAAATGCCCTAGCAACTACCAAAACAATCTACTGTTGCAAAGACCAAGAACATCTTGGAAACCATTTAGAAACTACGTTGAACACCATAGCAACTGCATAGAAACGCCCTAGCAACTCTACAACACACTGAGCATCATAACAACCACTTACAACACCATAGCAACTGCATAGAAATGCCCTAACAACTGTAAAACACTCTGAGCATCATAGCAACCACATAGAACACTATAACAACTGCATAAAAACGCCCGAACAACTACCAAAACAATCTACTGTTGCAAAGACCAAGAACATCTTGGAAACCGTTTAGAAACCACGTAGAACACCATAGCAACTGCATAAAAATGTCCTAGCAACTGTACAACACTCTGAGCATCATTGCAACCATATAGAACACTATAACAACTGCATAGAAACGCCCTAGCAACTACAAAACAATCTACTGTAGCAAAGACCAAGAACATATTGTAAACCGTTTAGAAACCACTTACAACACCATATCAACTGCATAGACATGCCCTAGCAACTTTACAACACTCTGAGCATCATAGCAACCACTTACAACACCATAGCAACTGCATAGAAACGCCCTAGCAACTGTACAACACTCTGAGCATCATAGCAACCACTTAGAATACCATAGCAACTGCATAGAAACACCCTAGCAACTACAAAACAATCTACTGTTGCAAAGACCAAGAACATCTTGGAAACCGTTTAGAAACCACGTAGAACACCATAGCAACTGCATAGAAACACCCTAGCAACTCTACAACACACCAAGCATCATAGCAACTACATAGAACACCATAGCAACTGCATAGAAACACCCTAGCAACTCTACAACACACTGAGCATCATAGCAACCACATAGAACACCATAACAACTGCATAGAAACGCCCGAACAACTACCAAAACAATCTACTGTTGCAAAGACCACGAACATCTTGGAAACCGTTTAGAAACCACGTAGAACACCATAGCAATTGCATAGAAACCCCCTAGCAACTCTACAACACTCTGAGCATCATAGCAACCACATAGAACACCATAGCAACTGCATAGAAACACCCTAGCAAAATACCAAAACAATCTATGGTAGCAAAGACCAAGAACATCCTAGAAACGGCTTAGAAACCACTTACAACACCATAACAACTGCATAGAAACGCCCTAGCAACTCTACAACACACCGAGCATCATAGCAACCACCTAGAACACCATAGCAACTGCATAGAAACACCCTAGCAAAATACCAAAACAATCTATGGTAGCAAAGACCAAGAACATCCTAGAAACGGCTTAGAAACCACTTACAACACCATAAAAACTGAATAGAAACGCCCTAGCAACTCTACAACACCCTGAGCATCATAGCAACCACCTAGAACACCATATGAACTGCACAGATACGCCCTAGCAACTCTACAACACCCTGAGCATCATAGCAACCACCTAGAACATCCTAGAAACGGCTTAGAAACCACTTACAACACCATATGAACTGCATAGAAATGCCCTGGCAACTCTGCAACCACATAGAACACCACAGGGACTGCATAGAAACGCCCTAGCAACTCTACAACACACTGAGCATCATAGCAACCACATAGAACACCACAGGGACTACATAGAAACGCCCTAGCAACTCTACAACACTCTGAGCATCACAGCAACCACATAGAACACCACAGGGACTGCATAGAAACGCCCTAGCAACTCTACAACACTCTGAGCACCATAGCAACCACCTAGAACATCCTAGAAACGGCTTAGAAACCACTTACAACACCATATGAACTGCATAGAAATGCCCTGGCAACTCTACAACACACCAAGCATCATAGCAACCACATAGAACACCACAGGGACTGCATAGAAACGCCCTAGCAACTCTACAGCACACTGAGCATCATAGCAACCACATAGAACACCACAGGGACTACATAGAAACGCCCTAGCAACTCTACAACACTCTGAGCATCATAGCAACCACATAGAACACCACAGGGACTACATAGAAACGCCCTAGCAACTCTACAACACACCAAGCATCATAGCAACCACATAGAACACCACAGGGACTGCATAGAAACGCCCTAGCAACTCTACAACACTCTGAGCATCATAGCAACCACATAGAACACCACAGGGACTGCATAGAAACGCCCTAGCAACTCTACAACACACTGAGCATCATAGCAACCACATAGAACACCACAGGGACTACATAGAAACGCCCTAGCAACTCTACAACACTCTGAGCATCATAGCAACCACATAGAACACCACAGGGACTGCATAGAAACGCCCTAGCAACTCTACAACACTCTGAGCACCATAGCAACCACCTAGAACATCCTAGAAACGGCTTAGAAACCACTTTCAACACCATATGAACTGCATAGAAATGCCCTGGCAACTCTACAACACACCAAGCATCATAGCAACCACATAGAACACCACAGGGACTGCATAGAAATGCCCTAGCAACTCTACAACACTCTGAGCACCATAGCAACCACATAGAACACCACAGGGACTGCATAGAAATGCCCTAGCAACTCTACAACACACTGAGCATCATAGCAACCACATAGAACACCACAGGGACTGCATAGAAACGCCCTAGCAACTCTACAACACACTGAGCATCATAGCAACCACCTAGAACACCACAGGGACTGCATAAAAACGCCCTAGCAACTCTACAACACACTGAGCATCATAGCAACCACATAGAACACCACAGGGACTGCATAGAAACGCCCTAGCAACTCTACAACACACTGAGCATCATAGCAACCACATAGAACACCACAGGGACTGCATAGAAACGCCCTAGCAACTCTACAACACTCTGAGCACCATAGCAACCACCTAGAACATCCTAGAAACGGCTTAGAAACCACTTACAACACCATATGAACTGCATAGAAATGCCCTGGCAACTCTACAACACACCAAGCATCATAGCAACCACATAGAACACCACAGGGACTGCATAGAAACGCCCTAGCAACTCTACAACACACTGAGCATCATAGCAACCACATAGAACACCACAGGGACTACATAGAAACGCCCTAGCAACTCTACAACACTCTGAGCATCATAGCAACCACATAGAACACCACAGGGACTGCATAGAAACGCCCTAGCAACTCTACAACACACTGAGCATCATAGCAACCACATAGAACACCACAGGGACTACATAGAAACGCCCTAGCAACTCTACAACACACCAAGCATCATAGCAACCACATAGAACACCACAGGGACTGCATAGAAACGCCCTAGCAACTCTACAACACACTGAGCATCATAGCAACCACATAGAACACCACAGGGACTACATAGAAACGCCCTAGCAACTCTACAACACTCTGAGCATCACAGCAACCACATAGAACACCACAGGGACTGCATAGAAACGCCCTAGCAACTCTACAACACTCTGAGCACCATAGCAACCACCTAGAACATCCTAGAAACGGCTTAGAAACCACTTACAACACCATATGAACTGCATAGAAATGCCCTGGCAACTCTACAACACACCAAGCATCATAGCAACCACATAGAACACCACAGGGACTGCATAGAAACGCCCTAGCAACTCTACAACACACTGAGCATCATAGCAACCACATAGAACACCACAGGGACTACATAGAAACGCCCTAGCAACTCTACAACACTCTGAGCATCATAGCAACCACATAGAACACCACAGGGACTACATAGAAACGCCCTAGCAACTCTACAACACACCAAGCATCATAGCAACCACATAGAACACCACAGGGACTGCATAGAAACGCCCTAGCAACTCTACAACACTCTGAGCATCATAGCAACCACATAGAACACCACAGGGACTGCATAGAAACGCCCTAGCAACTCTACAACACACTGAGCATCATAGCAACCACATAGAACACCACAGGGACTACATAGAAACGCCCTAGCAACTCTACAACACTCTGAGCATCATAGCAACCACATAGAACACCACAGGGACTGCATAGAAACGCCCTAGCAACTCTACAACACTCTGAGCACCATAGCAACCACCTAGAACATCCTAGAAACGGCTTAGAAACCACTTTCAACACCATATGAACTGCATAGAAATGCCCTGGCAACTCTACAACACACCAAGCATCATAGCAACCACATAGAACACCACAGGGACTGCATAGAAATGCCCTAGCAACTCTACAACACTCTGAGCACCATAGCAACCACATAGAACACCACAGGGACTGCATAGAAATGCCCTAGCAACTCTACAACACACTGAGCATCATAGCAACCACATAGAACACCACAGGGACTGCATAGAAACGCCCTAGCAACTCTACAACACACTGAGCATCATAGCAACCACCTAGAACACCACAGGGACTGCATAAAAACGCCCTAGCAACTCTACAACACACTGAGCATCATAGCAACCACATAGAACACCACAGGGACTGCATAGAAACGCCCTAGCAACTCTACAACACACTGAGCATCATAGCAACCACATAGAACACCACAGGGACTGCATAGAAACGCCCTAGCAACTCTACAACACACTGAGCATCATAGCAACCACATAGAACACCACAGGGACTGCATAGAAACGCCCTAGCAACTCTACAACACACTGAGCATCATAGCAACCACATAGAACACCACAGGGACTGCATAGAAACGCCCTAGCAACTCTACAACACTCTAAGCACCATAGCAACCACCTAGAACATCCTAGAAACGGCTTAGAAACCACTTACAACACCATATGAACTGCATAGAAATGCCCTGGCAACTCTACAACACACCAAGCATCATAGCAACCACATAGAACACCACAGGGACTGCATAGAAACGCCCTAGCAACTCTACAACACACTGAGCATCATAGCAACCACCTAGAACACCACAGGGACTGCATAGAAACGCCCTAGCAACTCTACAACACACTGAGCATCATAACAACCAACTAGAACACCACAAGAACAACTTAGAAACCACTTACATGAAACCTTAAAGGTACATAGTAGTACCTTGTCGCTTTTGACAGTGCTGTACCGTTTTTTCTGACGGTGTACAGAGAATTTTTTGCACCATATCTTTGGATGCGTTTTTTTGAAGTGAAACAGCAAATGCCGCTACTGTACACGAGTATGAATGAAAGCGATCGGACAGAGGTCTAGTGTGGCCACCCCTCGAGCTGTGACTGTTGACTGTTACAGACCGGTTAGGGTCACACAGAGGTCATGGTTAGGTTGAGTCCATGCCTTGGGCCTGGTCTTGAAGCTCCGCTGACAGCTTGACGTCCGGCATCCCTCACCTCCGCCGCTGCATCGCGGAGCAAGTAGAGCTGAAACTCAATGCCATTAAGGCCAAAAGACCCCCAGAACAAGAACACTTCTGTTCAGAGACGCCTCGAGGGCATCGGCCGACCTTTTTCTGCTTTGTCCGCTTCTGAGGGCCTTTGTCTCCTCTCCTGAACAAAAAGAGCCCCCCGTGAATCTCCCACATGAAATATAGTGGATGCTCACAGTGTTGGTACTCGGCAAACATTCTGGTTTGGGTTATCTCTCTTTTCCTCAGTGTTAAGCTTCTGCCACTAATTCAGCCCTGGACGTCTACAGACTCCACTCAAAACTTTATTTTATAGAGCGTTTCAGTCATAAGTGTGCTTGTTGGGTTTTTGTAAACTTTATACTTTTTAAGAAAACGAGGAAACCGTCCCTTTTGACACTGTTAGAATGTTCACCGTTGAAAATCGAGCGACTGTCATCATGCAGACTGAATGGCGATTGGTCTTCATCTACTGAACTGTGATTGGTTGAGTGAAAGATTGCAATGGTTAGCTGATTAAAGGGGGGGGGGGGACGCTAGATAATAAGCATGTAAAACTAATACAGATTTATTTTAGAAGGAACAGGATATGATGTCATGGTCCAGTGCTTTTGTTTTCAAAAAGTAATAAATTATCTATATAATAATAAATTCTAAATATTATAATATCTTCGACTTCATCTTGCATATGTGCGTAACGGATTATGATTATGGTTTCATGCATCTGTGTGTATCTGTAGTCGTGTTGATTCTCATACACACCATCGTTCATAAGTTTGCCGCTTTTATTCATATTTAGTCTCTTCTGCTCACCAAGGCTGCATTTATTTGACCAAAAACAGTAAAAACTGTAATATTGTCAAATAGTATTTGACATTATGACAGGTGAAGTGAATAACACTGATGATCACATGTTAGTGGGTGGGATATATTAGGTAGCAAGTGAACATTTTGTCCTCAGAGTTGATGTGTTAGAAGCAGGAAAAATGGGCAAGCGTAAGGATTTGAGAGAGTTTGATGAGGGCCAGATTGTGTTGGGTCAGAGCATCTCCAAAACTGCAGCTCTTGTGGGGTGTTCCCGGTCTGCAGTGGTCAGTCTCTATCAAAAGTGCTGAACCAGTGGTGAACCGGCCACAGGGTCATGGGCAATCATAATGTCATAATGTTTTGCCTGTATGTTAAAATGTAATTTATTCCTGTGATCAAAGCTGAATTTGTAGCATCATTGCTCCAGTCTTCAGTGTCACATGACCCTTCAGAAATCATTGGAATATGCTAATTTGCTGCTCTGTGGAAACTGAGACATTGTATTTGTCAGGATTCCGAATAGAATGTTCAAAAGAACAGCGATTATTTGAAATGGAATCTTTTGTAACATTACTAGAATGTTACTAAAACCCAGAACTAAAACTTGAACTCAATTTGCTTCGTTTCCTTGTGGAATTGCAGATGTAGTTGTAACATGTCCTACACATTTACTCAATTCACTTAACCCTCTGGTGCCCTTCGGTCATTTCTGACCGGAAAATGTTCTGTTTTGAAATGTTAAAAATCACAGCTTCATCGGAATGATGTGAAACGTTGTGACTTTTCTAGCATTGGGTATGTAAACACACACAAAAATTGGTGTCATGATTCGAGCATGCTAATTGGTCGTAAAAAAAAAAAAAGTAGCGTTCATTGTCTTCGGTCATAAATGACCGACCATAGGAAATGAATGGGAAATCGGCAAAAACACAAATTCTCTGAATATTTGTGTGTACAATCTACAAATCGGCCACAATGCTGAAAAAAGTACACAGCAGTAAAGGGGTGACACTCTAAAACATCACGAGTGTGATATTGACACATCCACTCACACACACACACGCACACACACCTATGAAAAACTGAGCCTATGAACCACATTTTGAATTTTTTAAATCACATCTTCATCAGAATGATATGAAACGTTGTGACTTTTCTAGCATTAGGTATTTTAACATAAAAAAATTGAGGGCATGATTCGAGCATGCTAAGGGGTCGTAAAAAAAATACTCCCACTTGTGCTCTTCGGTCAAAAATGACCCCCATAGGAAATTAATGGGTAATCTGCAAAAACACAAATTCACAGAAACAAATCTTTATTTCTAACAAAAAAAAATATATCTAAAACTTTAAATAGTCTTTGAGATTTGTTTAAATATATGTTTAAATCTATAAAAAAAATTAAAAAAAAAATCATTAAATGTGTTCAAAAGAGAACTAGGGAATTCTCCATAGAGACCTCTAGTGATTACACCCATGGTTGCATGTTTTCTTAAATAATTCCAAAAGAGGGCGCTAATCTGCCTTAAAAAATATATTTTGAAGGCCTAGTCTCTATTTTAACCTGAAATACTGCAATAAAAATAAAAAAATAAAAATTGTTGTATAATTTTCAATGGCAAAAATACACCATAATTATTGCATACATATTAAAAAATACCATCAAATCATCTCAAAATACAAAATTAAAAAGAAAAAATATTATTGAAGAAACATTAAATTGCATTGGTTTTACTGGGGTGGAGGAAGTTTCATTTTTTGGTGTCCGGTCAAGACAACCAATGCAACCCTTAAACGAAGAGCACCAGAGGGTGAAATATGAAATGGCACATTATTTATGATTCCTCTATATGACCGTTATCTTATGACCATTTGTGCTGAATTCTACATGATAGTGCCGTATATATTCTCTGGAAGGGAATGACAGTAAACGTTTTCTGTCTCCTCCTTCACCTCGTTGTTCTTTCCTCACTCGCCGGGAAACTCTTGTGCTGTAATTGCTGCAGATCGGCTGCGTGGGACTGGAATGACGTTTGTCACCTGTGTGATGTGGCAATTTGTGATGCGGTATGTTCCACTTTCCTCTTCTTTTCTTTTTTTAGCTGCCGTCTGTCGCTCTTCTCCAATTCACTCTAATTTGACACTCTCTCTTATATTTGCAGTTCTGCTCTTGAGGCAACCCTGAACCTCATATAGAAACCATCGCCAACACCGTGCAATACTTTCATATGATTTTCATAATCATGCACCATGTATTACAAAAGTGCAATATCTTGATGCATGTTCAAAACACCACCATATCCAAGACAGCGTTGTATTACTATGGGATCATGTCCAAAATAGTATGGTTAATACCATTGTAAATTTAGGAAAGTGTCATCTCAAATATTAGGCAACTCATTGTTCAGTTTTCCAGTTTGGCCCCTCAGTGAAATACGGTCATGAGTGTAATGAGAACATCAGTCTCTGCTCCTCAGTGTAAATGTCAAAGCGCTCAGAGAGACCCAGGAATCCTTTGGCGTCTCGTCAATGTCATGGCAACAGTGTAAACCGACAGAAACCAGTGTGCAGATTTACACTGACGTTCTTACTCTCTGTGCATTTTCATGAATATATTTGCATGATATGCACATTTATAAAAATCAGTCATATTTCAGCGCCAAAATTGCAAAAATTGTAATGGTCATAAAATAGGTTTTGTTCCCTTAATGCATATATACACTCACCTAAAGGATTATTAGGAACACCTGTTCAATTTCTCATGAATGCAATTATCTAATCAACCAATCACATGGCAGCTGCTTCAATGCATTTAGGGGCGTGGTCCTGGTCAACACAATCTCCTGAACTCCAAACTGAATGTCGGAATGGGAAAGAAAGCTGATTTAAGCAATTTTGAGCGTGGCATGGTTGTTGGTGCCAGACGGGCCGGTCTGAGTATTTCACAATCTGCTCAGTTACTGGGATTTTCACACACAACCATTTCTAGGGTTTACAAAGAATGGTGTGAAAAGGGAAACACATCCAGTATGCGGCAGTCCTGTGGGCCAAAATGCCTTGTTGATGCTAGAGGTCAGAGGAGAATGGGCCGACTGATTCAAGCTGATAGAAGAGCAACTTTGACTGAAATAACCACTCGTTACAACCGAGGTATGCAGCAAAGCATTTGTGAAGCCACAACACACACAATCTTGAGGCGGATGGGCTACAACAGCAGAAGACCCCACCGGGTACCACTCATCTCCACTACAAATAGGAAAAAGAGGCTACAATTTGCACAAGCTCACCAAAATTGGACAGTTGAAGACTGGAAAAATGTTGCCTGGTCTGATGAGTCTGGATTTCTGTTGAGACATTCAGATGGTAGAGTCAGAATTTGGCGTAAACAGAATGAGAACATGGATCCATCATGCCTTGTTACCACTGTGCAGGCTGGTGGTGGTGGTGTAATGGTGTGGGGGATGTTTTCTTGGCACACTTTAGGCCCCTTAGTGCCAATTGGGCATGGTTTAAATGCCACGGCCTACCTGAGCATTGTTTCTGACCATGTCCATCCCTTTATGCCCACCATGTGCCCATCCTCTGATGGCTACTTCCAGCAGGATAATGCCCCATGTCACAAAGCTCCAATCATTTCAAATTGGTTTCTTGAACATGACAATGAGTTCACTGGACTAAAATGGCCCCCACAGTCCCCAGATCTCAACCCAATAGAGCATCTTTGGGATGTGGTGGAACGGGAGCTTCGTGCCCTGGATGTGCATCCCACAAATCTCCATCAACTGCAAGATGCTATCCTATCAATATGGGCCAACATTTCTAAAGAATGCTTTCAGCTCCTTGTTGAATCAATGCCACGTAGAATTAAGGCAGTTCTGAAGGTGAAAGGGGGTCAAACACAGTATTAGTGTGGTGTTCCTAATAATCCTTTAGGTGAGTGTATATGGGTTAATGACAAATAAGGATTTTTTTTAAGCAAAACTCAATTTAAAATGCATTTTTATGTTAAAAAAAAAAGTATGCACCCAGTGGTGTTGACTCACATTGGTTTTACAGCTTTTAAGGCAACATTAATTCATTATTAAACAAGATTTACCACCCAGAAAACGTCAGGTGGTGCGACCGTATATTCATTTAAAATATTATACGTTTAGCACTACTGAGAACTTGTAGATATGAATCATTGTAGTGTCTAAAATGCATATCACATGGTAAATTCCCTTTCCATTTCTTTATGTGTTGCCCTTTTAGTCCAATTCATATAAACGGACACTTTTCTGTGTTCAAACACCCAAAATGAGTTTTTATGTTTTGTTTTTAACTGTAAACATTATTTGTACACATTATATAACGGTTTACAGTTATATTTCTTACTTCATTTTGCAATTGCAGTGGGAAATGATAGTTTTAAATGTGCTGGTCGCACCACTTGACATTTCAAACTCAATTCAAATCTAACAGGCGTTAACTTGGACACCTATACAAATGTTTGCCCATGTGCTCAATTTTAGATCAAATACACATTTTTATAATAACAACACATTTTCAAAGTTTTCCAGGGGTCACACCACCTGACATGATAAGTTGAATCAACCTCATCATTACTCAAATATGTCAAATTATCTAATATTATGGGAGGGTGACCAACATTGTTACTGCATCAAAGGGGTCTTCTGTGTGATGTTATATCCTGTCACATGGTTTTCTTAAAGGAACATCGCATAAAATGGCATTTGGACAAGTACATTTTTCGGACAAAAGTTTTTAAAGTAATAGAATAGTTTTGAAATAGGACACTATTTCCCCTCATTTCTAAGGAATTTAATGTACAATCATGCCAAACTATTCGATTAAGAACTTTACTACGAAAATGAACCTTTTTATAGCAGATTTGTACGTTCGGACGGTCGCACCACCTGACATTTTTGCTCTTTCAAACACCACAACTCCAAGAAGTCGATTTAATTTCAAAAAAATTAAAAGGGTTTCTTATAAAGGAAATATTGTAGATCAATTTGATATTAACATTCTTTTTAGGAAATTAATGAATTCGGACACAAAAAATACATGTCATTGACCCATAGGTGGATTTTTTTCAAAATAAATTAATACTTTTTATTTAGCAAGGATATATTAAATTGATCAAAAGTGACATTTGTAATGTTACAGGGTTTCCGCGGGTCTTAAAAAGTCTGGCCTTCCACAATTTAAGGCCTTAATGTCTTAAATTGGAGCAGAAAGTCTTAAATTCAATATCGTGGTGACATTATATTGGGGTGCTATGATTTCTGCAACGGATAAAACGTGGACGGAATTGCAGAATCCATTCGTAAAAATGTTATTTACTGTATAATACAGAATGTCATGGAATTTGTCACATTATGGATGAGTCAGTCACTTAAAGGGATAGTCCACCCAAAAATGACAATTCTGTCGTCATTTACTCGCCCTCATGTCGTTCCAAACCCGTCAGACTTTCCTTCATCATATAAAGCCATCGAGTCTCTTCAGAACATCTGGAATAATCCGCTTGATCCCTATAGAATAGTTTTTGGTCTCTTTATGAACTTTTGGAAGTGTCAGTGGAAGTTGCTTAGACTGTCAATGGAGGGACAGAAATCTTTACCATTTCATTAAAAATAGTTCAGTCAGTAAAAGTTAATTTAACCATTAAAGTTCCAAGAAAGTTCAAATAAAAAAATTAATAAAACAGATTTCATATGGCCCCAAATTTAAAAAATGATGTTCTTCCTCAGGATTTTAGTTTTACAGCACAAATATCTAAACATCCTTAAATCAAGAGACATTTACTTGACAAAATGAAGAGATTAAGTCTTGTTTTCTGATAAATTGCTTGTTTAAAACAAGAACAAATATCTGACATTGGGTATGAAAATGACTCACATTTGAATTAAGATGATTTTTATGAACACATTGGCAGATATTTGTTCTTGTTTTAATCATAAAATCACTTTCGAAAGATTTTAAGCTATTTTTTGTCAAGTTAATTAAAAACTGTTTTGTTTTTGTTAGTTTTTTTTTTCAAATTTAGAAGTGTGTATATATAATGCATAATATAAGGATGTATTGACGTGTTGTTCCCTTCACTTATTCCTTAAACGTTCTTTATTTGGTGAAACCCTGTGTTACAAAATATTATATTTCAAATAAACGCTGTTCTTTTGAACATCCTATTCATCAAAGAGTCGTGAAAAATAGAATGTATCAGTTAACACATAAATATTAATGGTTTTCATCATTGATAATAATCAGAAATGTTCATTTAAGCATCAAATCCTCATATGAGAATGATTTGTGAAGGATCATGAAGACTGGAGTAATGATGATAAATTCAGCTTTGATCACAGGATATAAAGGACACTTTACTATATATTCACATAGAGGACATCTGATCTACACTGGAATAATATTTCACTGTTTTACTGTATTTTTGATCAAATAAATGCAGCCTCTGTGAACAGAAGAGACTCTTTCAAACCTTACAAACCACAAACTTTTAAACAGTGTATAGTATATATTAGCTATAAGGGTGAAATATGACCTGGAAATGTTCTTGACATGAAGACTGGTTGATATTAGTTGAGAAATACCTTCGAGTTCATTGACATAGCCCTACACTGACAATGCTGGATCGATGTGCCTGTGCTCAAACAGGTCCAGTTCTCCTTGTAAGGCCGTCTGCTGCACAGGGCACAAATCCATCCATCACTGAGCGCACGCTGCCACCCGTCTCTGCAGTCGCTCTCCTCCATATGATGCCTTCCATGCCAGACTGGAAATGCTTTGTTTAACCCTTAAAGTCCCCATGAAATGTTAGCCTCACTGTTATCTATAAACCAGTGTGCTCCTATGAACATTCAAAACTCTGCACCGTCCAATCAAATGCTCTCAGCGCATGCTGAGGGTCACAGTGTGCAGAAGTCGCCAAGTCAAGAGCGCCAGACCTCCAGACTTCTGTGGCCTTCAGATGAGCTCAAGAACAGTGTGTAGAGCTTCATGGAATGGGTTTTCATGGCCGAGCAGCTCATCCAAGCCTTACATCACCAAAGTGTGGGATGCAGTGGGGTAAAGCGCGCCGCCACTGGACTCTAGAGCAGTGGAGACGTGTTCTCTGGAGTGACCAATCACGCTTCTCTCTGGCAATCCCATGGACGAGTCTGGGGGAACGGGACTTGTCTGACTGCATTGTGCCAAGTGTAAAGTTTGGTGGAGGGGGGATTATGGTGTGGGGGTTGTTTTCAGGGGTTGGGCTTGGCCCCTTAGTTCCAGTGAAAGGAACTCGTAGTGCTTCACCAAGACATTTTGGACAATTTCATGCTCCCAATTTTGTGGGAACAGTTTGTGGATGGCCCCTTCCTGTCCCAGCATGACTGACCAGTGCACAAAGCGTCGCTCCATAAACGGATGAGCGAGTTTGGTGTGGAGGAACTTGACCGGCCTGCACAGAGTCCTGACCTCAACCTTTGGGATGAATTAGAGCGGAGACTGAGAGCCAGGCCTTCTCGTCCAACATCACAAATGCGCTTCTAGAAGAATCCCCATAAACACACTCCTAAACCTAAACCCAGAAGAGCTGAAGCTGTTAGAGCTGCAAAGGGTGGCCGACTCCATATTAAACCCTACGGATTAAGAATGGGATGTCATTAAAGTTCATGTGCATGTAAAGGCAGGCGTCACAAAACTTTTGGCAATATAGTGTATATAAAGCTAGTGACACATTCATAACAGATGAGCAAAATATCGTGCAGATTGTGAGTAGAGTGAGTTTTGGGATCCATTCAAGGCAGCAGAAGGATCCTCCGCGGCGCACCTCATGTGCACAAAACCACTCTAAACATCCTTCCTGACCGTATACAACACTCAGCGCACAGTAAACCAAATGGACAGGATGGCCCGCACGTTAAACCAAACTGTAAACTATTTTCTGTTTGGACGGAGAATGCTAAAGGATATTCAGGTTTCTTGTAAACCAATCCGTCTCCTTCGGTTTAATACAAATCAGTTTCACAGCCCGTCTAAGAATAGTGAAGTGCATGAGAAACACAAGCTTTGATTTTCTGTAACTGTGTCTGTGAATGTTTGCTTGAAATAATGTCAGCAGTAATTCTCTAAGCTGTTCATTTAAAGATTAAAGCGAGTTAAAAAGTCCAACTTTAAAGGCATCGACTGTACGTTTATTTGTGGACTGAACTGACAAGAGTCGCATATACCGTAGGCCCAGCTTGCGTAATCATTTCATAGGAAAGAAGAACAAGATGTCTTTGATATAACAGTTTTTCTCCTATCAGAATAAACGGAGAGTGAATGCCTGGCATGCATCTCAACAATATCAGAATCTGTGCTCAATACACAAAAGTCTGCAATCTAAAGATATCAGATATGAACCCGAACATTTCTCATATAGCGTTATACTCTTAGATGGCAACTGTAGTGACACATTTAGGTCTGTTTTGGGGAATTTTAGGAGATTTGCGGCAAAAAAAAACATAAAATTCATCATGAATATAAAAAAATCAATGTATAAAAATACATTTTAGTCACTGTGCCAACACATATTGTGCTATTTTTATGTGCATAAAATTATATATAAATAGTATTTTATATAATATTTTATTTCCAATATTGTATTAATATATTTGCATGACATGCACAATATAAAAAGGACTTATTGGTCATAGGTTTTACTGCAAATTCAAAAGAAAATAAAGTGCAAAGATTGTAATGGTCATAAAATAGGTCTTGTTTTCTTAATGCATACAGTACATTATATATATATATACAAATATATTATGTAAACACAAACTTTTATTTTGGATGTGATTAATCGTGATTAATCTTTTGACAGCCCTAATATATATATATTAGGGCTGTCAAAAGATTAATCACGATTAATCACATCCAAAATAAAAGTTTGTGTTTACATAATATATTTGTGTGTACTCTGTATAATTAATATATTTATATAAATATTCATGTATATATTTAAGAAATATTTGCATGTATATACTGTATACATTTATATCATTTATATTATATATAAATATAAATATTTTATATATAAATATAATACATTTTTCTTTAATTTATACATGCTTGTGTGTGTTTTTATATATAAATAATAATTATACACAGTTCACACACATATATTATGTAAACACAAACTTTTATTTTGGTTGTGATTAATCGTGATTAATCTTTTGACAGCCCTAATGTGTGTATATATATATATATATATATATATATATATATATATATATATATATATATATATATATATATATATATATATATATATATATATATATATATATATATATATATATAAAATACATAAACTACACTAAATCTTGTTTGGTAAGTGAAATAAAGATGAAAATATAGGCTAGGCTAAATAGATGATATTGCCTAAAGTTTGAAGTACTAAAATGGCTAAAACTTAAAAACAAAAATGTTTTAATCAGAAAACATATAATACTTTCATAGCATATAAAAAATACTAAGTGTCCTGGGGTTTGAAAGAGCAACGTCTAAACAATCAAATCTTCTGGGATGTTCACATTGGCACCATGCATGTACAGTAATGCATTTCTTTTTCTCTCCCTCTCCCCGTTTAAATCATGAACACAGGTCTTTTGGCTTCCTGAAATAGTCTGATGAGCTCCATCTGTGCCCGTGTTTATCAGAAGCATGTCCTCCTCTTGTCACAGAAACATGACCATCATTAGCGCGCGTGATAAGCGTCTTCTGGAGCCGCGTCTAATCAGCGCGTTTAGCGCGCAGACTCTTGCGTCATCATCACTGTAAAGCAGCGCCTCAGGCACTTTCATCTTTGGTTGTGTGACAAAAATAGCACGTCCTCATTATTGTAACGTGTGTGAAGTGTTGTGGCCCGCACCACATAAAGCAAACGCTCTCGCTGTCGAACAGTGCTCTTTTATGCGAGAGCTCCAGTGGTTGTCATTGACCTACAAAGAGTGAAAGTCGTCGTGTGTCCAGCACTTGCAGCTGAATGAACACATTTCTTCAAACAACCACGCTGCACTGAGTAGTACTAGTGATGTGTCGTTCCTTAATATGACTCGGGAACGACGAGTCGTCTCAGAGAGCGATTCGTTCATTTTGTATTGACCCGCGCATTGCGCAACATCTCAGGCTACTACAGGAATCAGAAATGATTAGTTCATCTCTCGAGTCGTTCGTTCATCAAGTCCCAGCCCCATATTAGGGCACGGCGGGAACAGAAAAGATTAGTTCATCTCGAGTCAGTCTTCGGGTCCTAGTCTCGTTCTTTTGTCACGTGACATGACAGCCGTATTGCATTCAGAAATTAGTTAATAATTCACATATAACCTTTTTTTGATGCGTTTCTGGCCTCAAATTGTACCTTTTTTTATTTCTTACACTTTATATATTTGTGAATATCTGTAATGATGGTTCTTTTCTATAACAGAATTATATTATTAAAGAGTTGGTTAATGCTTTAAACTTTATCGGTATGATGGGGAAATCACTTTGATAAAGCAAAGATTGAGACTTGTTTACAGTGGGTTCTAATCTTCAGTAAATAGCAAAGCCATATCATCATATATATATATATATATATATATATATATATATATATATAAATATATATATATATTTTTGTATATATATATATATATGAACTGATCATTTTTGTTTCTGCATTCAACCTATGGGGACTTGAAGGAACGACTCAAAGACTCGAGAGATGAACTGATCAAATCTGTTTCCGGACGCATGTGTATTACACGGCTGTCACGGCGAGATCAGAGCATCAGACATGACGGAACTAACGGCTCGAACCTGAAGACACGAGAGGTAAATGATTTGAAAAAAAAAAAGAAGAGCGATTTGGATCGGGAGGTGAGGTGAGGTGAACTAACAGACTGCATACATAGCCTGAATCAAGCAAAGCAATTAATTAATAATTTATTTCTCAAAGTTTGGCCATGGCTGCATTAGCTTATAGTTCTTTTTTTTATTCCAAAAGTACTAAATGTGCTGAAAAATGAACAATGTAATATTTTAATTAGATTCTGCTGAAATGAACGAAATGACTTGAAAAAAGATTCGTTCATTTTGCTGAACGAGATTCAAAGATCCGAGTCCGTAAAATGATCCGAACTTCCCACCACTAAGTAGTACTACATTTGAATTTGAATTCAAAAGCCCCGCCCCCTTTTTGCTGTTCCGGTTTGTATTTCCACAGCATAAAGGTCAAGTCAAGTCAAGTCAACTTTATTTATATAGCGCTTTTAACAATGGAGATTGTTTCAAAGCAGCTTTACAGTGTAAAACAGGAAAATAATGCAGCATAATTTTATTAAGCTGTATAGCCATTTGATGTCATCAGTTCATTTCAATTTCCATACAGTGACAGTGTGGGCTTTAGATCAATAATTAGATCAGTAATTTAGTTTATATGGTTAATTTAGTTTATTAATTAGATTTATTTCGATGTTTAGTTGAAAAATATAGTGTCCCCAACTGAGCACGCCAAGCCAGAGGCAACAGTGGCAAGGAAACCAAAACCCCATCAGGTGACCTAATGGAGGAAAATAAACCATGGGAGAAACCAGGCTCAGTCAGGGTGCCAGTTCTTCTCTGGCCAATTAACAAACAGCATATTATTATTATTATTATTATTATTATTATTATTATTCTGGCAGCTTTACAGGTCAGAGGTCATAATAGATCAGAATATTCAAAGGACCGGAGGCAACACGCTGGAGACGGGTTTATTGAGGATGAAAGGTCATTGGTAACACTTTAGAATAATGGTCATTAGCTAACATTAGTTAATGTATTAACTAACATGAACTAACCATGAGCAGTACATTTGTTACTGTATTTGTCACTATTTTTGTTAACGCTAGTTAATATAAATCCAGCTGTTCATGGTTTGTTCATGTTAGTTCACACCGCATTAACTAATGTTAACAATATTTTAATAATGCATTAGTAAATGTTGAAATTAACATTAACAAAGATAAATAAATGCTTTATAAGTGCTTTCAACAGACCCATGGCCACCAAAGCGCTTTACCGTTAGCACGTCAATAAGTAAATGCACATCACCAGCAGTGTTGGGCAAGTTACTTTAAAAAAGTAATTAGTTATAGTTACTAGTTACTTCTTACAAATAGTAACTGAGTTACATCATTATAAAAGTAACTAATTACCAGGAATTTTTTTTTCTTTTCAAATATGTCAAATAACTTGGATGAGATGGTGGTCCAGTGGGTTAAACCATGGAACTGATACGCAGAAGGTTGCTGGTTCGATCCCAGTGGTCACCACCACGGTGTCCTTGAGCAAGGCACTTTACTCCATGTTGCTCCAGGGGGATTGTTCCTGTAATAAGGGCACTGTAAGTCGCTTTGGATAAAAGCGTCTGCCAAATGCATAAATGTAAATGGATGCCCCCAATATTAAACATGTTAAATGAATGAATTGGACACTAAATAGAGTCAATTATTATTATAAAACATTGTACATTAATGTACACTCTTGTAATGTTGCTGTGGGACAATGTGAGAGACACCTATCAAATTCAATCGGCCTACATTATTGTAAATATTATCAGTAAGCCTACTAACGTGTAAATATTATCAGTACTATACTACTCCTTTAGTAGTGGAGCTCGCGTTATCACCTGGGTTTTTAGCCACTCATTTAGTGGCAGCATGTGATGATGTGAGGCGCTTCATTAGATTAGAATAGGGTGACCAGACGTCCCAGTTTTCCAGGGACAGTCCTGGTTTTTAGTGTTCTGTCCCCGACTAGTGTTCTGTCCCCGACTGTCCCCGGAAATGTCCCCGTTTTACAGCTCGTTCAAAACAACCCGTAGATATATTCAGGTGCGGGTCTAGACAATTTTTCGGGTTTTCTTGATGGTTGCCAGGGCACTGCTATGTGGTTGCTGGTTGGTTTCTATAGTGTCCTGGATGTTTACCTGGGCACTGCTATATCATCACCAAGGTTTTATACATGTTTGTGTGTGTTCCAGGGTTGCCAGGGTGTTGTTATGTGGTTTCTAAGGTGTTGCTAGGGTTTTCTTGATGGTTGCCTGGGCATTGCTATATCATCTGTAATGTTTTCTACAAATTTGCGTGTGTACCAGGGTTGCCAGGGTGTTGTTATGTGGTTTCTAAGGTGTTCTTGATGGTTGCCAGGGCACTGCTATGTGGTTGCTGGTTGGTTTCTATAGTGTCCTGGATGTTTACCTGGGAACTGCTATATCATCACCAAGGTTTTATACATGTTTGTGTGTGTTCCAGGGTTGCCAGGGTGTTGTTATGTGGTTTCTAAGGTGTTGCTAGGGTTTTCTTTATGGTTGCCAGGGCACTGCTATGTGGTTGCTGGTTGGTTTCTATAGTGTCCTGGATGGTTGCCTGGGCATTGCTATATCATCGGTAAGGTTTTCTACATGTTTGCGTGTGTTCCAGGGTTGCTAGGGTGTTATGTGTTTTCTAAGGTGTTGCTAGGGTTTTCTTGATAGTTGCCTGGGCATTGCTATATCATCTGTAATGTTTTCTACAAATTTGCGTGTGTACCAGGGTTGCCAGGGTGTTATGTGGTTTCTAAGGTGTTGCTAGGGTGTTCTTGATGGTTGCCAGGGCACTGCTACGTGGTTGCTGGTTGGTTTCTATAGTGTCCTGGATGTTTACCTGCGCACTGCTATATCATCACCAAGGTTTCTATGTGTGTGTGTGTTCCAGGGTTGCCAGGGTGTTGTTATGTGGTTTCTAAGGTGTCGCTAGGGTTTTCTTGATGGTTGCCAGGGCACTGCTATGTGGTTGCTGTTTGGTTTCTATAGTGTCCTGGATGTTTACCTGCTCACTGCTATATCATCACCAAGGTTTCTACGTGTGTGTGTGTGTTCCAGGGTTGCCAGGGTGTTGTTATGTGGTTTCTAAGGTGTTGCTAGGGTTTTCTTGATGGTTGCCAGGGCACTGCTATGTGGTTGCTGTTTGGTTTCTATAGTGTCCTGGATGTTTATCTGCGCACTGCTATATCATCACCAAGGTTTCTACGTGTGTGTGTGTGTTCCAGGGTTGCCAGGGTGTTGTTATGTGGTTTCTAAGGTGTTGCTAGGGTTTTCTTGATGGTTGCCAGGGCACTGCTATGTGGTTGCTGTTTGGTTTCTATAGTGTCCTGGATGTTTACCTGCGCACTGCTATATCATCATCAAGGTTTCTGTGTGTGTGTGTGTGTGTGTGTGTGTGTGTGTGTGTGTGTGTGTGTGTGTGTGTGTGTGTGTGTGTGTGTGTGTGTTCCAGGGTTGCCAGGGTGTTATGTGGTTTCTAAGGTGTTGCTAGGGTTTTCTTGATGGTTGCCAGGGCACTGCTATGTGGTTGCTGTTTGGTTTCTATAGTGTCCTGGATGTTTACCTGCGCACTGCTATATCATCATCAAGGTTTCTACGTGTGTGTGTGTGTGTGTGTGTGTGTGTGTGTGTGTGTGTGTGTGTGTGTTCCAGGGTTGCTAGGGTGTTGTTATGTGGTTTCTAAGGTGTTGCTAGGGTTTTCTTGATGGTTGCCTGGGCATTGCTATATCATCTGTAATGTTTTCTACAAATGTGCGTGTGTACCAGGGTTGCCAGGGTGTTATGTGGTTTCTAAGGTGTTGCTAGGGTGTTCTTGATGGTTGCCAGGGGACTGCTATGTGGTTGCTGGTTGGTTTCTATAGTGTCCTGGATGTTTACCTGGGTACTGCTATATCATCACCAAGGTTTTATACATGTTTGTGTGTGTTCCAGGGTTGCCAGGGTGTTGTTATGTGGTTTCTAAGGTGTTGCTAGGGTTTTCTTGATGGTTGCCAGGGGACTGCTATGTGGTTGCTGTTTGGTTTATATAGTGTCCTGGATGTTTACCTGCGCACTGCTATATCATCACCAAGGTTTCTACGTGTGTGTGTGTTCCAGGGTTGCCAGGGTGTTGTTATGTGGTTTCTAAGGTGTTGCTAGGGTTTTCTTGATGGTTGCTAGGGCACTGCTATGTGGTTGCTGTTTAGTTTCTATAGTGTCCTGGATGTTTACCTGCACACTGCTATATCATCATCAATGTTTCTACGTGTGTGTGTGTGTGTGTGTGTGTGTGTGTGTGTGTGTGTGTGTGTGTGTGTGTGTGTGTGTGTGTGTGTGTGTGTGTGTGTGTGTGTGTGTGTGTGTGTGTGTGTGTGTTCCAGGGTTGCCAGGGTGTTATGTGGTGGTGTTGCTAGGGTTTTCTTGATGGTTGCCAGGGCACTGCTATGTGGTTGCTGTTTGGTTTCTATAGTGTCCTGGATGTTTACCTGCGCACTGCTATATCATCATCAAGGTTTCTACGTGTGTGTGTGTTCCAGGGTTGCCAGGGTGTTATGTGGTTTCTAAGGTGTTGCTAGGGTTTTCTTGATGGTTGCCAGGGCACTGCTATGTGGTTGCTGGTTGGTTTCTATAGTGTCCTGGATGATTGCCTGGGCACTGCTATATCATCACCAAGGTTTTATACATGTTTGTGTGTGTTCCAGGGTTGCCAGGGTGTTGTTATGTGGTTTCTAAGGTGTTGCTAGGGTTTTCATGATGGTTGCCAGTGCACTGCTATGTGGTTGCTGGTTGGTTTCTATAGTGTCCTGGATGGTTGCCTGGGCACTGCTATATCATC
Organism: Romanogobio albipinnatus; assembly: GCA_023566225.1. Taxonomy (NCBI): domain Eukaryota; kingdom Metazoa; phylum Chordata; class Actinopteri; order Cypriniformes; family Gobionidae; genus Romanogobio; species Romanogobio albipinnatus. The sequence goes on from CM042241.1 coordinate 71,955,939, forward strand.
ACCAAGGTTTTATACATGTTTGTGTGTGTTCCAGGGTTGCCAGGGTGTTGTTATGTGGTTTCTAAGGTGTTGCTAGGGTTTTCATGATGGTTGCCAGGGCACTGCTATGTGGTTGCTGGTTGGTTTCTATAGTGTCCCGGATGGTTACCTGGACTGTATGAACTGATAATCGTAAAGAAACTGTATTATTTGAGGTCTTGTTCATGTTTGTAGCGCAAACAGTGTTAGTTGCTGTAATCCCTGTCCCTAAATATTTACATTTATTCATTTAGCAGATGCTTTTATCCAAAGCGATTGACAATAGAAGAACATAAGCTATTCATCACAGAGCCACAATATTCATAGTGTACAATGCCAGCAAGAAAGTGCACATAGATGGAGGAATCTTCTGTCGTCCTCTACTACACAGAATCAGTGCTGAGACAACCCAAGGGTTCGACTAACCTATTTCTCTCTTCATTCTATTTGTGTTCAGTGGCTGCTGGGGCCTGGAGCTGCGGTCGAAAGAAGTGTCACTATAGTAGTATCCTGGCCATTAAAGATTCATCTTTGTGTTTTTATGCTATTCTGTCATCATTTATCCACTCTCATGTCTTTTGAAATCCGTGTAATAGGGTGATCTGTGTGGTTGGTAATGTGTTGCTGGTTAGTTGCTAGGGTGTTCTGGATAGTTGTCAGGGTGTTTTCATGCAGTTGCTAGGGTGATCTGTGTGGTTGGTAATGTGTTGCTGGTTAGTTACTAGAATGTTCTTGATGGTTGCCAGGGTGTTGTCATGCAGTTGCTAATGTGTTCTGTGTGGTTGGTTATGTGTTGCTGGGTAGTTACTAGGGTGTTCTGGATAGTTGTCAGGGTGTTGTCATGCAGTTGCTAGGGTGATCTGTGTGGTTGGTAATGTGTTGCTGGTTAGTTACTAGAATGTTCTTGATGGTTGCCAGGGTGTTGTCATGCAGTTGCTAATGTGTTCTGTGTGGTTGGTTATGTGTTGCTGGGTAGTTACTAGGGTGTTCTGGATAGTTGTCAGGGTGTTGTCATGCAGTTGCTAGGGTGATATGTGTGGTTGGTAATGTGTTGCTGGTTAGTTACTAGAATGTTCTTGATGGTTGCCAGGGTGTTGTCATGCAGTTGCTAATGTGTTCTGTGTGGTTGGTTATGTGTTGCTGGGTAGTTACTAGGGTGTTCTGGATAGTTGTCAGGGTGTTGTCATGCAGTTGCTAGGGTGATTTGTGTGGTTGGCATTGTGTTGCTGGGTAGTTACTTGAGTGTTCTGGATGGTTGCCAGGGTGTTGTCATGCAGTTGCTAGGGTGATCTGTGTGGTTGGTAATGTGTTGCTGGGTAGTTGCTAGGGTGTTCTATTTGGTTGCCAGGGTGTTGTCATGTATTTGGTAGGGTGATCTGTGTGGTTGGTAATGTGTTTCTGGGTAGTTGCTAGGGTGTTCTAAATGGTTGCCTGGGTGTTGTCATGCAGTTGCTAATATTTTCTGTGTGGTTGGCATTGTGTTGCTGGTTAGTTTCTAGGGTGTTCTGTGTGGTTGCCAGGGTGTTGTCATGCAGTTGCTAGGGTGATCTGTGTAGTTGGTAATGTGTTGCTGGGTAGTTGCTAGAGTGTTCTGGATGGTTGCCAGGGTGTTGTTATGCAGTTGCTAATGTGTTCCGTGTGGTTGGTAATGTGTTGCTGGGTAGTTGCTAGGGTGTTCTGCATGGTTGCCAGGGTGTTGTCATGCAGTTGCTAATGTGTTCTGTGTGGTTGATAATGTGTTGCTGGGTAGTTGCTAGGGTGTTCTAAATGGTTGCCTGTGTGTTGTCATGCAGTTGCTAATGTTTTCTGTGTGGTTGGAAATGTGTTGCTGGTTAGTTGCTAGGGTGTTCTGGGTGGTTGCCAGGGTGTTGTCATGCAGTTGCTAGGGTGATCTGTGTGGTTGGTAATGTGTTGCTGGGTAGTTGCTAGGGTGTTCTGCATGGTTGCCAGGGTGTTGTCATGCAGTTGCTAATGTGTTCTGTGTGGTTGGTAATGTGTTGCTGGGTAGTTGCTAGGGTGTTCTAAATGGTTGCCTGTGTGTTGTCATGCAGTTGCTAGGGTGTTCTGTGTGGTTGTTAATAGTTACTAGAGTGTTCTGGATAGTTGTCAGGGTGTTATCATGCAGTTGCTAGGGTGTTCTGTGTGGTTGGTAATGTGCTGCTGGGTAGTTACTAGAGTGTTTTGGATAGTTGTCAGGGTGTTGTCATGAAGTTGCTAGGGTGTGTGGTTATAATGTGTTTTTGGGTAGTTGCTAAAGTTTTATTGATAGTTGTTGCCAGGTTGTTGGTTGGTGTTCTGTGTAGTTTTTAGCACATTGATGGGGTGTTGTGGGTAATTGCCAGGATGTTGCTAGGGATTTCAGACTGGGGGCCAGGCTGTGATGGATTTCTGGGTGGTTGTTATAGTAATGCTGTGTTCTAGGTCGCTAGGGTCTTCTAGAGGGTTGCCAATGCATTATGTGGTTTGCCACTGCATTGTGGGATACCATAACCAGCACTTGATGCATGTGAAGCATTCTATGCATACAGAAAATGGGTACAGCATACAAATGCATACTATATATTGTCAAAATAGTAATTTGTTACTTATTACATGTTAGTTATTATATGTTAGTTATTGCAAATATAGCCAGAGGGTTTGCACACAGCTTTGAGCACTTCTGCCCCCTAGTGGACACTGAACGAGCGCTGTCAATCACAAAACTTTACTCCAGAGAGGAAGGAGGCGGGGCACTGTATTCAAAAGTGGTCATGCCGAAAATGGTGCATGTCCAATGATCTATGGATCACCTTGCATGTCCAAAAAAACTGACATATTACACTTTTTGGTCATTTTTTGACATTGCACTGAGCTGGACTGTATACATAATTCATATTATGCAGTGCAGCACTAAACATATTGTGATTTTACACTAGTGTTGTATTATGTTTATGTTGGTGCAGCCTTGACCTACATAGTCACACCTGGCCTCTAGTGCGCACACAAAAAGATCTTTATCTACCCGTGCACTTACTACCACTCTGTGATTTTAAAGCGCTTGCTTTTCTGCTCTCGTCTTCCTGGAAACTTCTGAACGGAAAGACGATGCTGCCACCATCTGATGATTATCTGTAGTTGCAGTTATTCCACCTTCCATTTTTGCATTGATAATGCACACATATATTCACACTCGCGCATATAATAATTATGATACAACAAAAATAAAACATCATTCATAATCAAGACAAATACAGACATGGGCAGCTTAACCTACTCAAAACTGTGATGCATTACCAAAATAACACTTTCCATGTGAAAACCTTTTTTTGATTTTGAAGATGAAATCTTTAAGTGTAATCTCGTGTTCCTGTTGACGTGGTGTTATCTCTACTGGTTATGTTAGCACTCACAGACAGTCGTGAACATGAAGAGATCTTTAGTAAAACAGTTTGATGCTGTTGTTTCTAAAGACAGACCCTTAGAATGGTTTACTAATGACAAAATACCACAGTGACTGCTAGTAGCCTACCTGCTACTGCTGTAAATCAAATTAAATTGATATGGGATCTTGTTTAAACCGTGTTTTTATTATATCAGAATAAATTCAAATTCAGCTGTTGCTCTCAGGCAACATTGTACCATCGTGGAACACAAGTATTACCAAACCATCACATCAAGTTATCATATCCATCTTCAGTCTCACTCTCTCCCTGCCGTATGGTCACTTTGACCTCATCTTCCTCATCACATGACACCTCATCCTCACCCTCATCAACTGCCAGTTGTGGTTTATAGCTTTTATAAGTGCTATAGAAAATGTGCAGTTATAGTATGTGAATTACTATTCTTATATGTGCATTACAAAATCATGCAAAAATGCAAATATATTGAGAGAATTCTAGCTCTTTGCCTTACAAATAAACTATATTTGTATACAACCCAGTGTGTCTAGCATGGCCTTATGCGATTCCATTGTGGTACAATGTTGCCTTGAGGCAACACACAGTTTTTTATTATTTACTCTAAATCATTTGATGATATATAATGTAAAGTTCTTGAAAATACTTCTTTACTCACCAGTGAAGGGGGCTCATATTTTTTGTGGGTGATTAACTGGACGGAAATGAGTGAAAAATGCACTTTTCATTGGGGAAAATATGTGACGAAACAGGACACAAAATGGACGCCTGTGGGTCATGTGACCACTTTCATTGATTAGTATTTGAGTTGTTCTTCCCTGAGATAGGTTTGAACAATAACTTGGTGTTTCATTTTATTTTAAAAAAATAAACTAAAATAGACCAATCACCGTACCATAGAGGGTTAAGTCTGGATATATTCTTATGAAATATGAGACACTTTTATGATAATATTATTACACGTCTTTTTACATGACATATTGTCCCAAACACATCAATATGCAAATTAGATACAAAATGCATTGCATAGAATGGGAATGGCACTTATGGCCATGTTTACAAACATATTGGATAAAGTAAAATTGTATATCAAATTATTCTGTTATCTTTCATAACATTAAGAATCATCTTTATACATAGTTTGGATTTTTTTTAAAAGCTTGAGACATAAAAATTGATTGGTGAATGAAAAAAAATCCCATTGTTTTTCATGTCTTTTAATTTTCTCAATAAATAGTTCTACAGAGCAGAGGATAAAACATAGGATTTTTTTATATATATATATATCCATTTGTTTTTTAATGCTCCAAGCAATGTAATGACCGTATTAAATAACGCGACGTAAAGGCAAATTAATAGACAAACATTTGTAGAAATTCTAATTATTGGTAAAAGTGATGACTTTTTCTCACTGTACACTGCTATGGTGGAGCCGTTGCTTAGTCCAGGGGTTTTCAAACTGGGGTCCGGGGACCCCCAGGAGTCCTCCAGAAGGTTCTGAGGGGAAATCCCCAAAAGATTTTAGAGATGAATGCTGCAAAAATGGATAAAGTCTACCAAACATTCGAACGGTTTCATCATTTCTAAATGTTTCTCTCCTTTCTTGCTGCATACATACTTTCCAGAATTGTACACTCAACTAACGGATTATTAGGAACACCTGTTCAATTTCTCATGAATGCAATTATCTAATCAACCAATCACATGGCAGTTGCTTCAATGCATTTAGGGGTGTGGTCCTGGTCAAGACAATCTCCTGAACTCCACACTGAATGTCGGAATGGGAAAGAAAGCTGATTTAAGCAATTTTGAGCGTGGCATGGTTGTTGGTGCCAGACGGGCCGGTCTGAGTATTTCACAATCTGCTCAGTTACTGGGATTTTCACGCACAACCATTTCTAGGGTTTACAAAGAATGGTGTGAAAAGGGAAACACATCCAGTATGTGGCAGTCCTGTGGGCCAAAATGCCTTGTTGATGCTAGAGGTCAGAGGAGAATGGGCCGACTGATTCAAGCTGATAGAAGAGCAACTTTGACTGAAATAACCACTCGTTACAACCGAGGTATGCAGCAAAGCATTTGTGAAGCCACAACACGCACAACCTTGAGGCGGATGGGCTACAACAGCAGAAGACCCCACCGGGTACCACTCATCTCCACTACAAATAGGAAAAAGAGGCTACAATTTGCACAAGCTCACCAACATTGAACAGTTGAAGACTGGGAAAATGTTGCCTGGTCTGATGAGTCTGGATTTCTGCTGAGACATTCAGATGGTAGAGTCAGAATTTGGCGTAAACAGAATGAGAACATGGATCCATCATGCCTTTTTACCACTGTGCAGGCTGGTGGTGGTGGTGTAATGGTGTGGGGGATTTTTTCTTGGCACACTTTAGGTCCCTTAGTGCCAATTGGGCATGGTTTAAATGCCACGGCCTACCTGAGCATTGTTTCTGACCATGTCCATCCCTTTATGACCACCATGTGCCCATCCTCTGATGGCTACTTCCAGCAGGATAATGCCCCATGTCACAAAGCTCCAATCATTTCAAATTGGTTTCTTGAACATGACAATGAGTTCACTGGACTAAAATGGCCCCCACAGTCACCAGATCTCAACCCAATAGAGCATCTTTGGGATGTGGTGGAACGGGAGCTTCGTGCCCTGGATGTGCATCCCACAAATCTCCATCAACTGCAAGATGCTATCCTATCAATATGGGCCAACATTTCTAAAGAATGCTTTCAGCTCCTTGTTGAATCAATACCACGTAGAATTAAGGCAGTTCTGAAGGAGAAAGGGGGTCAAACACAGTATTAGTATGGTGTTCCTAATAATCCTTTAGGTGAGAGTAGATGTTTGCTTTGTATCTTTCTAGTGAGTTTTTCTCACTATAATGCCCTTTATCTCGCTCACTGGGGCTGTGAGGCAGTGTTCTTAATGCAGTAAGCTGATTACATTTATTGTGAAAGTAAATCATGTTTTAATTGAAAATGTTCTTCAGGTATATACATCCAACATTAAGTATAGCCAATTTAAGTTTGGAAACAATATGTTGTATTAAAATGTCACACTTACTTGTTATCTAACAGTTTAAATGTTTGTTCATACATATAAAAATATATAGATGGATTTTAGGAAGGGAGTCCCTCATAAAAGGTTAATCATATTTGGCATCATAAAGTTTGAAAACCCCTGGCACCGGGCCTGATATGACATATGATAATAAACAATACAGTAAATACCCCTGCTCTGTACACTAACAAAAAAAAATTGTTTTGGACATGTACCACATAGATATAATGTAAATCTTTCAGTAATTTTACTTGTTTTTGCCAAAATGCCAACGTTTAAACAACAATTAAAGCCGCTAACCTTTCTGCTAACATGATCAATTTTTGTTTATTATTTATTATATAATTGTTATTTTGAATTGCCATCCATGGTAGTACCCTAGTAAAGTAGCCTACCTTGGAGAATACGATCTGATGCCATCACTGTACCACATCCTCATCACATCAGTTCACGCGCAGGACGTATGTGCGGGTTTGGAGACGTCATGCGCGCGCGCGCTGGATGTGGGTGGAGGTGGTAACAGTTTCTTCCATCCTCACACACCAGTTCAAGTTCACTGCCTCCCTGGTTTTTAAAGACATCGGGTAAGTATTGATTAGTTTTTAACGTTTAAAAATCACGTCGATCCCTGTTAAGACTGATCATGAACTGTGACGCGAAACTTCTGTATGGAAGCACTAATTTCATTAAGTTTTCCAGGTGTGTGTGTGTGTGTGTGTGTGTGTTTACTGTTGCGTTTATCAAGTATAACGGGGTTAACGTTAAATGGCAAACCTGAAAGAAACTTTTAAATAACAAACATCTGGTTTGATGATGATAGATGACAATTAACATATATTAACATAACTTTGTTCTTTTTCTTTTTTTACGATTTTACCTTAAATGTAGACATACGTATAAGGGGAAATGTTTAAATGTTTAAATAGTGCCACCATTTAATTATTATTTTTGCTTTTATTTCTCTTTTTAGTAGTTCAGTTAAACCGTTCTGTGTTGTGACGAATTAATGGATGTTTAAAAGTAGAAATATTCCTATAGTCTATGGAGCTGGTTGCATAATAATTATGCACAGCTTAGATAAATTAGTTTTAAATGCACATACTCCAAACACTGCGCGACGTGTCACATCAACAACCACTGAGAGAACTGCAGACAAATAAAATGCTTTCTGCAGTGGCTCCAACAAGAATTAGTTACACTTAGAAAGTCTGAATGTGTTTATTTCAATCATGACAACCCTTGGGGTGTCTAGGAATAGACTTAACATGTGGTGGAAAGAGCCCTACAAAAATTGTACTTAAGTAAAAGTATTAATGTATTGCTGCCGCTACAAAAATGCAACTAGTGGATAGTAACAATCTGTATTGTGTAAAGTTCACCCCAAAGGAAAATTGTGAGGAAAAAAAATCAAGTTTTATTGTCAGTTTTATTGTCCTACATTAAAGCTGCACTATGTAACTTTTCCGTCCGCTAGAGGTCGCCTATTCAAAACAAAGGCGTAGTTTGATGACGTCACGTTTGAGCGCAGAATCCTGAACATGTGGTCTTCAGCTCACAGCCGGTGGGAAAGAATCGGGATAGAAATCATGCTGATGGATGTGATTATTAACGTTACTGTAGTCTGAAGCAGAGCAGGAGCGAGTGTTGTGGAGCTGAGGAACCGCTGGAGCGATTGTTCATAAGATGAACGCAACACACGCCTCGCGAGCAGCGAACATTAAAAATGTTACATATTGCACCTATAAACTACTATTAAATATAATGGTGAATATGTATAATGTGTGCAATGGGAGAATATTTGTGGGTCCTGATGCCAAATGTCTTTTAGTACCAGTAAAACGTGGCCCTTCATTATTTTAAATATAATATAAAAGCATATTCGTCTAAAACAATTCCGTATTTTCATCTTCAGACTCATGACTTTTTATTCTGGTGTCATCATTGTCCTGTGCATTGGGTTACCAGCACCAAGTCCAAGCCGATTCATTTCCACGCCCAGTGTAATACCAAATTTAACATTTTAACAGTACATTTTTTGTTAACCTTTTACCATATGTCTTGGTGTACTGTATCGCAATAATATTGTAACATGATGGGCCCTATTTTAACGATCTGAAACGCAAGTGTCAAAGCGCAAAGCGCAAGTAACTTTGTGGGCGGGTCTCGGCGCTGTTGCTATTTTCCCGGCGGGATAAATGGCTCTTGCGCCCGGCGCAAATCTAAAATGGGTTGGTCTGAAGTAGCTTCATCATTCATAGGTGTGGTTTGGGCGTAACGTGAATAAACCAATCAGAGCGTCATCCAACATTCCCTTTAAAAGCAGGTGCGCAAGTTCCATTATGGATTGCTATTATTATGGCGTATTTACCAGGCGCACGCCAGGAGCGGTTCACAGCCGAGGAGACTGATGTTCTTGTAAGAGCAGTGAAAGACAGAGAAGTTGTGTTGTATGGGGATGGGAGAAACCCACCCAAAATAGCGTCGGTTAAATAAATAATTAGCCTGAATAATTTGTAAGCTAGATTTATGCCTATTTTTTCACATCTTCGTGGCACACCACAATGATTTCCGTCATTTCATGTGTTAATATTTTTTTAGTGTAACAATTTATGATTTGCAAAAATAACTGTTGCATCTGTGTAGATTACATGAGCAAAGTGTATGCGCGTTGTGCACGCTATACATTATGGTCAAGCATGCGCCCTTAAAATAGCATAATGAACAACGCGCAACGCGCCACTGACTTTAGACTAGGTTTTTTCTGGTCAGTGGCGCAATTGTTTAATGGAACAGCAAAATAGCACCAGGGATTGTTTGCGCCGGAACACGCCTCCTTTTTTGCGCTGAACCGCCCAGGGAGCGCAAGTTCATTCACTAGTTTAGCGACGTGCTTCTGTGGAGGGAAAAGCGCGCTTTGCGCGGGTGCAAAATAGGAATGACACATGCGTCGGTGTACAAAGTCAATTGCGCTGGGTGCAAGATAGGGCCCGATATGTATCGAATCGTGACATGAGGGTATCGTTAAACCCCTACTCTCTGTAGACATTCGACCAAAAAGTACTTTTCTTTCCTGATCTGTACCATGTTTGCTAAATTAGGGCCCTATAATTTCCGCGATCACGGAATCGCGGAATTGGCATATTAACGCGGAATTTCCCGTAATTTTACATATTTGGAATGAAATGCTGTTTTGTGTGGGAGAAGAACGAATGTCTGGGGAAAAAATCTGGGCAACACAACCCCTCCCGTCATTTCAGCTCCGCTTTAGATTAGATTAGATTAGATTAGATTAGATTAGATTAGATTCAACTTTATTGTCATTACACAAGTACAAGGCAACGAAATGCAGTTTAGGTCTAACCAGAAGTGCAATAGCAGCAAGTGCAGGATATACAGTGGTTGCATAAGTGCAGGACATGGATATGTACTGAATATATATAAATATGTATAAATAGAGAGACGGTTATTACTATAAACAGAACTGAATTTACAGGTGATTATATACAGTGAATATAATATACAGATGGCTATTACTATAAACAGAATTTACAGGTGAATATGTACTATGAATATAATATACAGATGGCTATTACTTTGAACAGAATTTTACAGATAGAGGTATACAATGATATGTTAGGCTAAGATGAGGAATATAGCAGTGGATTAAGGTAGTGCAATAAATTATGGACAGAGCTATCCGAAAGAAAGTGTAAAAGTGCAGTGGAAAGTGGTTGCATATTACAGTTAGAAGTACGGTGCAAAATGCACCGCAAAATGCACAATTTATAGCAAAATGCACAATTTATAGTACCAATGTTTATATGTAAACATTGGTACTATAAATACAGTCGGCAGTGCAAATGAGCATAATCCAGTTAAGGTATGGTAGTGCAAAATGCATAAGTAAACAGTTGTTACTGTAATAAACAGTCGGTAGTGCAAATAACAAAGTGAAGGCAGATGTGAGGTAGGAGAGTTAGCAGTTTATGAGGGAGTGGATCAACGGGGGTTTGAGTTCAGTAAAGAGACAGCTCTGGGGAAAAAAACTGTTCTTAAGTCTGCTGGTCCTGGTCCGGAGGATCCTGAAAAGCCTGCCGGAGGGCAGGAGAGAAAACAGTCTGTGGGCTGGGTGAGAGGAGTCCTTGAGGATTTCAAAACAAGTATGGCGAAGCGGCTCTCCACGGCTCTGCTTTTGTCGGCGAAAACTAAGCCCTCAGTACCAAGCTGAGCAGCTCCCTCGCGGGGAGTGCTTGCTGTATTTTGCCTTGTTTTTAATGCACTATAATGTACTGTATGGAAAATAATGCCTTAAATGAACTTGAGAGGAGTTCATTAATGTCTTAAATGAACTTGTTGAAATTGGTAGCTTTCAGTTATACCCGTTAGAACTCGTTACGTATTTCTGAAGGAGGGACTTCATAGAACAGGAACTCATCAGCCGTTTTTAGGACAGTGAGAACAGCGGTGTACAGATCAGTACATTGTGTGAAAAATACTGTGTTTTTTTACACGCGAAACATGAACACATGTTATATTGCACACTGTAAACACAATCAAAGCTTCAAAAACACACGAAGAACGGGACCTTTAATGTTCATCACAGAACAACGGGAATAGAGAAAATTGTAACTTTAATGAGGATTAATCTATATTTGACTTATTTTTTATGCAGTTAAGAAAAGTGTTGATAACTTTATTCAATTTCTATGTAGACTATGTCTAACAGGGAAGGCCACAGGTAAATATAACATTTATTATAATGGGTTTGTGTAAAGATTGTTTTATGTTCAATTAAATTAAAAGTTACTTTTTAAAGCCTAATAAATGTTGAAATTGGTAGCTTTCAGTTATACTGTAATGTAACGTCATTAATGTTTCATAGAGAAGTGTCAGCCAGGGCCGTTTCTAGCCATTCTGACGCCCTAGGCAAAATCCTTAGTGGTGCCCCCATTGCAACATTGGTATTACTGGTATTAATTAACAAATACATACATACCAAATTATATTTGTATATATTTGTTAATAAGGATTCAAATTAATAGCCAGATGCCTGTATAGCCCTAGGCCTATAATATATAGCCTATATTTGTGCAGTCCCTAGTTGCTAAGAAATTGTTCTCAGACATAACTACATAATTATTATGTGTTATTAGTACATTTCACATGAAAGTAATAAGAATAAATACTGATTCAGTGTGGTTTTTGTTACTCATTGATGCGTGAACTCATTGATGCGTGAACATTAAGCGCTATTAGAACTGAATGAATCGATTCAGCATCAACACCATCCGTAAAAAAGTTAAATTCGTCAACGTGATTTAATAAAGGATGTATTCATGTTGTGAATTTGCACATTTTATTATACCATTTTTAAATTGGCCGCTAAAGTTTTATATGGGACAATTACAAAACACACTGATTCTTTTAACAATGCATTGGCGCAAAAACCTTTTGGAGGTGCAATTAAGAGAAGAAAGCTTTATAGAGTCAGAATATAACTGATAATCATGAGATGATGAAGTAAGTGTGCAGTTATATTTTGCCTCTAACATACACACCGAGCAATGCTATCTGCCCATTCACAGCGGGATTTCTAGACTGCCACAAATACTGCCCTAACAAAATACAGATTTGTACCTGTTATTTTAATTGGCCTTTAGTTTGAATTTAGCTTTATTTTATGGTTAAAAAAAGTGTTACCTTGCCAAAGCATTGACCGAGTTCATTGATCTAATGGTGTTGTTGAGCCAGCGCTCCAAACACTAACTTTTTTGACAGTAGCCTACTCTGATCTGATGGCATATAGGAATCGTCATATTGACAGTTCTCTGATCCAATAGTGTGGGGGCGGCAAAAACATTTTAGGGTGGCCATGACATCCTTTACACACAAACATCAGTGCCAGATATGCGCTTATTGGTGCCCCCCTACTGATGGCGCCGTAGGCCACCGCCTAGTTTGCCTATGCCTAAAAACGGCCCTGGTGTCAGTGATACTGGCCTTTATAAAAAGATGCCATTACAACACACATTTAAAATATCCTGTCTTTATATAGTTTCTTCATTAATTTGGAGAGTAACTGAAATTATTACAATATCAAAATATTAAAAACGCCAATGTTTTTTAATTGCAATTAATCATGATTAATTACAGAAAAAAATTATTAATTTGGTTTTTTTTTTTTATCAATTCACAGCACTAATATTGTGTTGTGACTTGAAGTACTTAGAGTGCAGTATTTGTCCTGAAATGTTTATTTTTTGTCTCTCTTTCAGAATCTTTGCTATATGTGGCCCACCGAATTGCATGTCCTGATCCATCAACAAATCAAAAATGGCATCAACAATGGAAGCAGCGGATATCGTTGTCGTTGCCATGTACTTCGTTCTTGTCCTGGGCTTTGGCTTTTTTGCAATGTGGAGGGCAAATCGAGCTACCGTGAGCGGATACTTCCTGGCTGGACGTTCCATGAACTGGATGATGATCGGCGCATCACTGTTCGTCAGTAACATCGGCAGCGAGCACTTCATCGGCCTCGCTGGCTCGGGTGCAGCAAGCGGTTTCGCCGTTGCCGCTTGGGAGTTCAATGCGATTCTGCTGCTGCAGCTCCTGGGCTGGGTCTTCATACCGGTTTACATCCACTCAGGTGTGTACACCATGCCGGAGTACCTCTCCAAAAGATTCGGAGGCAATCGGCTAAAGGTTTTCTTCGCGTGCCTAACTCTGCTCCTCTACATTTTCACCAAGCTCTCCGTGGATCTGTATTCGGGAGCGCTCTTCATCCAGGAATCCCTGGGTTGGAACTTGTATGTGTCTATAATCCTGCTTATCACCATGACCGCCCTTCTCACAGTCACTGGCGGCCTAGCGGCGGTCATCTACACGGACACTCTGCAGGCGTTCCTCATGATATCGGGCGCTTTGTGCCTGATGTCTATTAGTTTAGTTAAAGTAGGAGGTCTTGAGGGTTTGCACACCAGGTACATGAACGCCTTTCCCAATGTCACTGCCATTGTGTTGGAGAGTAACGTCACCTACTCAAATTCCTGCCATGTGCATCCCAAACCAGATTCGTTTAAGATCTTGAGAGGTCCGTTGGACAAAAACTTGCCGTGGCCTGCTTTTCTTCTGGGCCAGACTCCAGCCTCGATCTGGTACTGGTGTGCAGATCAGGTCATAGTCCAGAGAGTCCTGGCAGCCCGGAATATTGCCCACGCCAAAGGGTCAACCCTAATGGCCGGCGTCTTAAAAGTCCTCCCAATGTTTATCATTGTGATTCCAGGGATGATCTCGCGTGTCCTCTTTGTTGACGAGCTTGCTTGCATTGGTCCAGAGCACTGCATGCAAGTGTGCAACAGCAAAGCTGGTTGCACCAACACCGCCTATCCTCGCCTCGTCATGAACATTATGCCCGTAGGATTGCGAGGCTTGATGATGGCTGTGATGCTCGCCGCTCTCATGAGCGACCTAGACTCAATCTTTAACAGCGCCAGTACTATCTTTACCCTTGATATCTATAAAATGCTACGCCGCCAGGCTTCCTCCAAAGAGCTTATGTTGGTGGGACGCTTGTTTGTGATCTTCATTGTGGCCATTAGCATCGCTTGGGTCCCATTCGTCATTGAGTTGCAAGGTGGTCAGATGTTCCTCTACATACAGGAGGTGTCGGATTACCTTACGCCACCCATTGCCGCACTGTTCCTGCTTGGCGTCCTTTGGAAACGTTGCAATGAGACCGGAGCATTCTGGGGTGGCATTGTGGGCTTCTTGCTTGGAGCCATAAGACTGATTCTCGCCTTTGTCTATAGAGAGCCGGACTGTGACACAATCGATGACCGTCCGTCCTTCATCAAGGATATTCATTTCATGTATGTGGCGGCTGTGTTGTTTTGGGTTTCAGGGCTCGTGACGGTAGTCGTCAGTCTTTGCACAAATCCGCCAAGCAAGGAACAAATTGCTACGACTACTTGGTGGGGACTACGCAACAGGAATCCATGCGCAGAAGAGAAGGGAATCAATGGCAAACTTCCTCAGCTTTCGGTGGAAACAAAAAAAGAGAAGACATTGGATGAAATGGAAACTAAACCCTCATCTCAGGTTGTTCCTGAAATACATCAAAATGGCCACTTGGAGTCTCAACACACCCACAAACATGCAGGCAGAGTTAAGAGACGATGTGTGAAATGCTGGGAGTGGTTCTGTGGTTACAGTGGAAAATCAGAGGAAGTGGATTCACCTTTTGGAGATGAGAACAGGAGTGTAGATGAGATGCTCAAAGAACCTCCAAAAACCAAATTGGTCCTCAACCTCGGCCTCTTGTTAGTGTGTGCAACTGGAATTTTCTTGTTTGTATACTTCTCTTTGTAATTATTCAATCTAATGCACAACTCAAAATGTAATGTGATGATGCCAAGTATTACTGATACTCTTTGGTAGGGCTGCACGATATTGGAAAAAACTTGCATTGTGATATTTAGTTTTTCTGCGATTTTATATTGCGATTTCACCATGTGATTGGACTAGCTCTATTTGAAAAGAGTTGATCATTCTAGAATAATTGGGCTGGTTTTGTAGGGGAGTGAATCTGCATTGAAAATAAACATATTACAAGAACAGATAAATGCAATAGAGGAAAGATACAATTGAAATAAGCAGTGTTTTATGTTTTTCAGGTAAATCTAACAGTATTCAGGTGCAGAAATTGAATAATCAGATGTAACCGTCTTCCCTGTATAAATGAAATATAACTCATTAATTCATTAATATAATTTATCTTTAGCTATAGAAGTCCTTTTCTCTTTTGTTGTTTGATCACCTTTGGTGACACAAACAGCTACGGGTACATTAGGCTGCTGTCCCTTTAAGATGAATGCACAGGTCTAATATAAATGGCACCGCATGTGTTTTCTTCAATTGTTTACAACACATAACTATGGAAGTTTGTTCCCGCCACAGAATAAAAAGTAAAAAAGGTAATTGCGACTTTATATCTCACAATTCTGACTTTATATCTCACAATTCTGACTTTTTCTTGCAATTACGACTTTGTCTCACAATTACGACTTTGTCTCGCAATTCCGACTTTATATCTCACAATTCTGACTTTATATCTCGCAATTTCAACTTTATCTCGCAATTCCGACTTTATCTCGCAATTCTGACTTTGTCTCGCAATTTTCGACTTTGTCTCGCAATTCCGACTTTGTCTCGCAATTCCAACTTTATCTCACAATTCCGACTTTGTCTCGCAATTCCAACTTCCGACTTTGTCTCGCAATTCCGACTTTGTCTCGCAATTCCGACTTTATCTCACAATTCCGACTTTGTCTCGCAATTCCAACTTCCGACTTTGTCTCGCAATTATGACTTTATATCCCGCAATTATGACTTTTTCTTGCAATTGCGGCTTTGTCTCGCAATTACGACTTTGTCTCGCAATTACGACTTTATATCTCACAATTCTGACTATATATCTCGCAATTCCGACTTTATGTCTTGCAATTTCGACTTTGTCTCGCAATTCCAACTTAATCTCGCAATTCCGACTTTGTCTCGCAATTCCAACTTTGTCGCGCAATTCCGACTTCCGACTTTGTCTCGCAATTCTGACTTTATATCTCGCAATTCCGACTTTATCTCACACAATTCCGACTTTGTCTCGCAATTCTGACTTTATATCTCGCAATTCCGACTTTATCTCACACAATTCCGACTTTGTCTCGCAATTCCAACTTTGTCGCGCAATTCCGACTTCCGACTTTGTCTCGCAATTCTGACTTTATATCTCGCAATTCCGACTTTATCTCACACAATTCCGACTTTGTCTCGCAATTCTGACTTTATATCTCGCAATTCCGACTTTATATCACAATTCTGAGAAAAAAAAGTCAGAATTGTGAGATAAAAAGTCGCAATTACCTTTTTAATTATTTTATTCTGTGGCGGAAACATACCAGACCACACATAACCAGCTGTGTTTATGAGGATACTTGCAGAGACGGGCATTTTGACGAAAGAGAAAGAGAACTGAATTCGGCGTTCACATGCTGTCTGCACAGAAATCCTCAGTCCTCTTGCGTTTGATACCCGACTCCACATAAAAACACATGCAAATGATAACATTTCACTCTATGATGGTTAAACGTTGCAATTAATATGCAAATCACATGCGTTCTGAACCTGGGGTGCAGCTACGGATCACGGATCAACTACGATCCCTATACTTGACATCGCTCATCCTGCCATGTGACTATCACGGATGCGCACATTGCGATATCGATGCTAAAATGATATATCGTGCAGCCCTACTCTTTAGTGCTGGTTACTCATATTTAAACTCTTAACATGTCAGACGTTCACATTGTGTGCAATAGTTAGTACACTGACAGACAGAGCAATTGAAGGAATTAAAGCCATCGGATGTGACATTTACTGATCATATCAAAGCTGCTTGAATCATTAACCATATGGTGTTATCTTTACGTCAAGAAATGTTCCAGTTTCAGTACAAGTTCAGCTCAGTCGACAGCATTTGTGGTTTAAAGTTGATTACTACGAATTTGATTTATTTTTCTCCCTGTTAAGTCCCTCCTTACATTGGGGTATTAAACAGTACAGTACAGTGGAAGTGAATGGGGCCAATCAATAATGTTAAAATAGCCACAACTCGTGCTTGTTAACACACACTGGGTGTAAAGTACTGTAGAAATGATAACTTAAACAGCTTTACAGCTCAGAAAAATACCTGTTAACAGAATAATCAATGTTTTTATTTGCTTTTATATATTTTTTAATGGTAAACAGCATTCTCACAAATGCTGTCGATTGACCTTAACCCAAAAAAGTTTTGCATATTTTTATTTTTTTTCATTTGTAACTTTATTGGCAGTTGAAAGCAGTCTGTGAACTGACAGTGTGTGTGTTCGTCAGTCTCACCACTGAAACATTTCCCTCCACCGCTGACCCCATTAAAAACCCATTGGACTTTTTTTGGTTTGTTTGTCAAGGCTTGTTTGTCATTCTTTAACCCTTTAACTGTCATCATACTGCTTTTTTATTGCTTTTTTACCATCATAAATTACCATCATATCATTTGAAAGCTTAAAAACTCCAAATTCATCCTGTGAAAATCACTTTGAAATTGGACATTGCATTACCATGGAAACGGTATAGGCTACTTTAAAGGGTTAGTTCACCCAAAAATGAAAATTAGCCCATGATTTAATTGAAAATTCACCCATTCATCTTACAGACGAATAAAATCTGAGTTATATTAAAAATGTCCTGGCTCTTCAAAGCTTTATAATGGCAGTGAATGGTTATGTAACATAAAAGTGCATCTATCCATCATATAACTGCTCCACACGGCTCCAGGGGTTAATAAAGGCCTTCTGAAGCGAAGTGGCGCATTTGTGTAAGAAAAATATCCATATTTAAAACTTTATAGACTAAAATAACTAACTTTCAGCGGTACGCATGTCGACTTGCGCTAAAAAATATCCCTTGACGCATGCGAATTGATTAACGCAGAGGATAGAGTAAAACAAAACACCTGTCATGAATTAGAGTCTAAAAAGAGAATATTTAAAGAGAAATGGCAGAGGATTTCGATAAGAAGGGCTTGAGTTTGTTGCCCAGCCTCATCCGTGGGAGGCGTCAAAGCTTGTGATGCTTCTATACGTCGTGTCAAGGGTCACTCTTTTAGCGACTTGCTACTGCTGACCGCCGGAAGCTAGCTATTTTAGTCTATAAAGCCTTTACTAATCCCCCGGAGCCGTGTGGAGCAGTTATATGATGGATATATGCACTTTTATGGACTTCACATTTTATGGACTACATAACCATTCACTGCCATTAGAAAGCTTTGAAGAGCCAGGACTTTTTTAATATAACGCCGATTTTATTCGCCTGAAAGAACAATGTCATACACCTAGGATGGTTTGAGGGTGAGTAAATCATGGGCTAATTTTCATTTTATCTCTTTAACACCTTTTAGCGACTCCTCTTTCTAGTGGGTGGAGTCATGTTTCATATTACAAAACTTATTTGAACTATTTTACAATCAAAACTTTTAGCCGATTTCGCCCTGCAACTCAGTCTGGAAACCTGTACATTCATTTCCACTGCTTCTGTTACACTTTTGCGGGAACCAATCACAGACTGGCCTATCCACCCGGCGTGCTATTGGCGTGTTTAACACGATGACGGATAGAGAAGCGATGGGTCTGTGGTCCGATTGGTTGAAGGACTATCCAATTGCGTACAGAGTCATTTGAATTATACTCGTTGATCACGCCTCTTGTGCAGTAGATAATACATAACAGACTCTCCAGATCAATGTTCAATCTTAAATTGTCCGAGACTCCACATTTGGCAACATTTCTGTTATTGAAGGGATATTGTGACAGAATATTAATTTTGTTGTATGAATATCTGAACATAGCTTCATGCATTCTTTTTTTATCAACACTTGAATGAAGGTAATGGTGCGTTCACACCGGACGTGATTCGCGTGAAGGTGGACGCTTGAACATTTTGAGTTTACTCGCTTCATTCGCGTGTGAAATTCGCGTGTGACAACTACACAACAGACGCGAATTCGCGTCAAGTGAGGGGCTTCTGCCCTATATGAGCCTATATGAGCCAGCTCGTCTTTTTTGTAAAAAATACTACTATTAATGTGTGACAAAACGTAGTTTAAAGACTTTTTCAGGCGATAATATAGTTGTTTAAAGCTCAAATCTGTGGTTAATTTATAAAAAGAGTGCCTATTTGAGCATTTTATCTGGCGTTTTCGGAGTTGTGAGATCCAGGGGATCAGCGGCGCTCAGCGCTCGTTTACCCGGCGAGACCCGCCTTTCCTCGGCTAGTCCTTCTCACATTTGCCGCTGGCTCTGGCTCTTTTTTTCTGCTCCTGTCTCGTTGTGAAATGGCTCACTTGGCTCACAATGGCTCACAATAACTCACAATAACTCACTTTCTTCCAAGCAAGATCCTTTTTATTCCTTTATTCCTTTTATTCCTGTTCCTGTAGTGATAGGATGATGTATCATACAGCTCCGGGTATCCACATACGGCCACGATTATCTTGTCCTCCATTGTTGTTGGGATTTCTGCCTCCGCTTGTAAAGGCGTCACTACTAGAGCAAGCTCGTGATTGGTTAACGCGGCGCGAAATGTCCGCCAGAGTTCAGATTTTTCAACTTGAGCGATTTGCGTGAATCGCACGTTCAAAACGCTCAATTCGCGTCATTCGTGCCGCCTCAATCGCGCGAATCGCGCAAATCTCGTCGCCTCATTCGCGCGAATCGCGCCGCAGAATGCCATTTCGCGTCTCTGCATTGACTTAACATGTAAATCACTCGCGCGTCCGGTGTGAACGTACCATCAGTTTCATAAAAAAGCAACATTTGGAGCAAAAAGCTGAAAAATCATGTTTTTGTCAAAAACTACGTCTGGATCGGATTCAGAATGATGATCAAAACAGAGATGGAGTAGATAGAGCCCATCAACACCCCCAAAGGGGACTACAGTTCATCCTGGGTCGACATTTCATTCAGTAACATTAGGCAGTTTTGATTTACTTGATGTTTAATGTTGATTCTTGATGTTTTGATCAGAATATTCAGTACTCTTTCGGAAGAGGTGTCATAGCGCCCCCTATCATATAACAGTGGAAACCCGTAAAATTACATGTTTGACGGGAAAGTGTTCATTTGTTAAAGGGGGGTCTAATGCTATTTCATGCATTCTGACTTATTTACACTGTTAAAGAGTTGATTCTCATGCTAAACATGGACAACATTTTAAAAAAAAAACAAGTTGGGCGTACGATGGAGTATTTCTGTGCCAAATACACTCCTTCAGGATTCGAATAACTTTCGGAAAGATTTTTCGAGTGAGGTCATAATAGGCGGAATTCCTTGTATGGGCACTTCTCCCGGATGAGCGCACACACACACATCGACCAGAGCGAGAGCAAGAGCGCGACCATCAGCGAGCTTCGTCCGGGTTACGGGAGCCGTCGGTGGCGCTGTCATTTTTAGACACAAAATCAACAATGTCACTAAAGAAGTGTGTGTGTGTGAGGGAAATATCACCTTGTTCAGCTTCACAAATAACCCAGCGTTAAACAGTGGATGCAGTTTGTGTTTCCGGAGTTCTGCAGGTGTGTGTGTTTGTTCCCGATCATGAGTGGAAACCTCAGGCGGTGAGTGAAACTGCAAAAATGTGTGTGTTTAGTTGGCAATCGGCGCATAAGTGCATATAATGTGAACAACACCAACATGAATCGAGAGTTATCCCGGGATAATGCCATGGTGTGTGTGTGTTCGTGACTCTTTAGCTCCTCCCACTGCACGCCTCCACGGACTCGGCTGTTTTCTGAAAGAATCGGTACAGTGTATCTGTCTTTCATAAATATGATAAACTAAAGACTCTTGGGAGATATGAAGGATCAACACTACTCTAACATGAGACTGGAAGAAATTGTGTGTGTTATGGACCCTTTAACGTAATTTGGGGTCGTATTACGCCTAAACAAAATCTCATAGGAACTTTAGTTTAAAACATTAAATGTTTACAGTACACAACTTAAACTTCTATAACTTTTTTACACTTTCATTTTTCGAAGGGCTTTCACTCTTTAGCAATAATCTACTGTGTCTTCTTTAAAATGAGACCAACTTTAGGTCTGTATTCCAAAGCTTTCATGAATTACAACCATTTGAGTTTGCATACTGCACTTCCACGTCTATGCTCATAAAGGGGGACGACAGTTGAGGTCATGAAATGATGTGGGCTAATTAAAAACTCTAACTCAACATTCAAATATTTAACTATCCAACCGTGAATATTTACCCGTGCTCAGTCCAAGTTAGCAAAGTGACTGAAATAAAATCATTTCAGCATCTCTCTGTCACTTTTGTTTGCTTGGCTGGTGTTCTTCAAAGCTGGTTCGTTTTTAGCAGTAAGATGATGGTGTATTTCTGTATTCAGGTCTTTGTGGGTTTCTTTCTTTGGAACCTCACCTACGTAGATTTGTGGCTTGTATGTGGCCAATTGCACTGAAGGACGAAAACCACTGGAAACAGCAGCAGAATATATAACCTGCATGAATGAAGACGTTTCCCAGCAGGTTTTACCTTACATTTCTCGTCTGCTCTAATTTTGTTTTTAATGACTTCCTGTAAGTGACCTTATATGACACTTTCATGCCAATGGAGTTAGGTATCAAATGCTACATAGTTCTCATGCACATAAAAAAAAGTGAATGTTGAGATCTTTGGCTGAGAACAAGTCAATTGTGGTTTGGATGTCAGTAAAGGTCAGTGTGTGAATGTTCGCGTGTTTACAGGTAACTCTTGATTTACCAGAAGTAAGAAGGGTGTACTAACAAACAAAAATCTAGTATTGTGCGTGCATGAAACTATTATTTAATTAGCCTTCACGACAATGCATTCCATGTTACTATTCAATATGCCTTTTTTAATAGCTGTCTGGTCCTTTTGAACAAAGGGCCGTTTTTGACTGACTTCAAACATGATTGTGTGGGGAAGTACAAACTTTGTGATGTGATGAGCTGTGACGATGTGACATTTTATAGAACAACAGATGAACAAGAATGGAAATTTTATTTTGTTGACTGTTAATGGCGGAGGGACTTTTAGGCTGTGAGAAAAGCTCCAAAGAAATCCTTGCAATATACTCCATGTCCGCTGAAGTTATACAATCAATTCTCATGCTTTTTTTAATGATATATACTGTGTATACACCGGTCAGACATAACATAATGACCACTGACAGCTGAAGTGAATAACACTGATGATCTCTTCATCTCCTGTTAGTGGGTGGGATATATTAGGTAGCAAGTGAACATTTTGTCCTCAAAGTTGATGTGTTAGAAGCAGGAAAAATGGCCAAGCGTAAGGATTTGAGCAAGTTTGACAAGGGCCAGATTGTGACGGCTAGACGACTGGGTCAGAGCATCTCCAAAACTGCAGCTCTTGTGGGGTGTTCCCGGTCTGCAGTGGTCAGTCTCTATCAAAAGTGCTCCAAGCAGGGCCGTTTCTAGCCATTCTGACGCCCTAGGCAAAATCCTTAGTGGTGCCCCCATTGCAACATTGGTATTACTGGTATTAATTAACAAATACATACATACCAAATTATATTTGTATATATTTGTTAATAAGGATTCAAATTAATAGCCAGATGCCTGTATAGCCCCAGGCCTATAATATATAGCCTATATTTGTGCAGTCCCTAGTTGCTAAGAAATTGTTCTCAGACATAACTACATAATTATTATGTGTTATTAGTACATTTCACATGAAAGTGATAAGAATAAATACTGATTCAGTGTGGTTTTTGTTACTCATTGATGCGTGAACTTCCCCTTTAAATAACGCAACACTTTGCCCTCTGTGTGTACGACACTGCTTGCATTAAGCGCTATTAGAACTGAATGAATCGATTCAGCATCAACACCATCCGTAAAAAAGTTAAATTCGTCAACGTGATTTAATAAAGGATGTATTCATGTTGTGAATTTGCACATTTTATTATACCATTTTTAAATTGGCCGCTAAAGTTTTATATGGGACAATTACAAAACACACTGTTCCCTTTCAGTCGGTCACTACGACGTACGTCGGTAATAACCGACGAATTGGGATCACTTCAGAGAGCCCCTATCAGCTTCGAGAACTTAAGAACAGGCCAATGAACAATTGGCGTGCGAGATTTGCATCTCGCGCTCCGCCCCGCGCCGCGGGTATAAACAGGAAGCGAGAGCACCGCACTGACGTCATTCACTTCGGAGCCGAACAGCGTTTGAAGTAAGCAGACTGTTTCCTGATTCATTCAGCGATTCAAGAGAATTCTAAGAGAGGAAGATGAACGTTGTGTTGGTGTGACGGCATTCTCCAGCGGGACCGCGAACTCAGCTGCAAGTGGAACAACTGCTGTTATCACAGCAAACCTGTTGGTTTCGGTGGGCGTTTCCCAAATTGAGTGCAAACACAGGCTGCACTATTCCCTGTGTGTTGCCGCGGTTTCCCTGGGTGCTTTAGCACTCTCTTAAAAGAGCGTTTCCTCACAAAAAGAGCAACACGGGTGTGACACTGCGTCTTTTTCAAGATGTCATTCCACCCGTGCGTTTCTGGATGCGGTCGTTCCCTCTCGCCCGCTGACGGCCACACTCACTGCATCACGTGCCTGGGCTTACAGCACGCTGAGGCAGCGTTTGTGAATAGCTCGTGTTCTCACTGCGGGAACATGACTATTGCGGTGCTTAGGTCGAGACTCACCTACCTCCGGGAAGGCGGAGTCCCCCTCCCCATACCTCGATCTAGAGCTATCCCTAACCAGGATAGACCTACTTCGACGGATGGCCGGGGTGATCTGAGGATTACGTTCAGGCCAAACCCGCCTAGTGTCCCTACGCAGGTCCCTGAACCCTCTCAAGCACCGCTGCCGGTGGCGCCACCGGAAGAGATCGCTGGTCCCGCCCACGGGCGCCCAGTCATCTCTTTCGGAGCGCCCGCGGACGAGCAGATGTCGATCGCAGCATCGGAGGGGGAGTTCCAGTCCTCAGAGGATGAGGATTCAGCTGTACTGCCTCCCTCTGGGAGAGTGGCAACGGCTGAGTCGGACCCTGAGTTGACGGCTATGCTTTCCCGGGCCGCCGAAAAGGTCGGGCTTGTGTGGAACCCTCCACCACGTCCCGAACCTTCTAGGTTGGATGATTGGTTCCTGGGGGGGGGTCGCGCTGGTTCTCAGCGTCCCGCCCCAGTGCCATTCTTCCCGGAGGTGCATGAGGAGCTTTCCAGGTCGTGGACGACACCCTTCAGTGCCAGAAACAGACCTGGAGGCTCCTCCCTCCTCACTACCCTTGACGGTGGACAGGCCAAGGGTTACGAGAGGATCCCGCCGGTCGAACGCGCCGTCGCGATGCAGCTGCGTCCGGCGACCGCCTCCGAGTGGCGTGGTGATCCTCGTCTCCCGTCCAAAGCCTGTAGGTTTTCGTCCAGTTTGACTGCGAAGGCCTACAGGTCCTGCGGACAGGCCGCGTCTGCCTTGCATGCCATGGCGTTGCTTCAGGTGCACCAAGCCCAGGCACTCATGGACATGCACGAGGGTAGGTCTGACCCAGAGCTCCTCCGGGAGCTCCGGGCGGCGACGGACCTCGCCCTCCGGGCGACGAAAGTTACCGCCCGTTCCGTGGGTCAGGCGATGTCCACCTTAGTGGTCCAGGAACGGCATCTCTGGCTCAACCTGGCCGACATGAGGGAGACTGACAAGAACCGGTTCCTGGACTCCCCCATATCGTCGGCCGGGTTGTTCGGCGACGCGGTCGAGAATTTCGCCCAGCAATTCTCGGCCGCCCAGAAGCAGACGGAGGCCATCAAATACATCCTGCACCGGCGGCCCGCTGCTGCCTCCACCCAGCCGCCGGCTGCAGCACCTCCGCCTGCCCGTCGCCGAGGACGTCCTCCTGCGGCCGCCCCCGCTCCCGCCCCAGCCCAGCAGCAGCCTTCCACCGGCCGTGGGCGTGGAGCCGGTCGCGGGAAGAACGTCCAGCCCGCTCAGGCCGCTGCCAAGCCAGGTGGCAAGCGCCGTCGGAAGAGACCCTGAGACGGGCCGCCCAGAGATGGAGGAAACTGCTCTTCAGGAGTTGGCTGCAGCACCACTCCTTCCCCCGGTGGAGGGCCGGGGGAACCCCATTTTTCTTTCTGTTCCGCCACTGGCCCCAGTGCCAGTGGCACCCAAATTCTCAATAAAAGAGCAGTTTCTAACATCTCTGGGTGCCAAGAGAGCGCGTCTGGCGGTATGCGACGCTACCATGCCTCGTACCCCTCAGACACCTCTCTCCTCGCCAACAGGGGGCGTCGGTTGTGCGGACGCACACAAAGTGCCTCCCCACGCTCGCCCGTCCCCTCAGCGGATGCAGGTCGTGTGTCAGACCCAGACCCCTGCACGGACCACTCCCATGTCGTCCTGGGGCCCCTGCGTTCCGCTGCGCTGCCCCGCTCCGGGTACGTCTGTGGTGCCGATGATCCCGCTTGCTCGGTCTCTGGGGGCCTGGCTAGCGCTCCCCAGCCCGTCTCGCTGGATCATCCGCACCATCAGACTCGGCTATGCGATTCAGTTCGCCCGGCGTCCCCCGAAGTTCAGGGGTGTCCACTTCACTTCTATACCGAAGGAGGGCGCCCCCGTGCTTCAGGCGGAGATCGCTGTCCTATTGGCGAAGGACGCGATAGAGCCGGTCCCTCCAGCCGATATGAAGTCCGGGTTCTACAGCCCGTACTTCATTGTACCCAAGAAAGGTGGCGGGTTACGACCGATCCTGGACCTGCGTTACCTGAACCGCTCCCTCCACAGGATGCCGTTCCGAATGTTAACCCAGAAACGCATCGTCAGATGCATCCGTCCCCAGGATTGGTTTGCAGCGATCGACCTGAAGGACGCGTACTTTCATGTCTCGATTCTCCCTCGACACAGACCGTTTCTACGCTTTGCTTTCGACGGACGGGCATACCAGTACAAAGTCCTACCCTTCGGGTTGTCCCTGTCGCCCCGTGTCTTCACGAAAGTCGCGGAGGCGGCCATTGCTCCCATGAGAGAGCGTGGTGTTCGCATCCTCAACTATCTCGACGACTGGCTGATTCTTGCCCAGTCGCGGGAGCAGTTGTGCGAACACAGGGACATGGTGCTCCGGCACCTCAGCCAGTTGGGTCTTCGGGTCAACTGGGAGAAGAGCAAACTCTGTCCCGTACAGAGGATCTCTTTTCTCGGGATGGAGATCGACTCGGTCGCCATGACTGCGCGCCTCACAGAGGAGCGCGTCCAGTCGGTGCTGAGCTGCTTGAGTACGCTCAAACGCAGTACAGCGGTTCCACTGAAACATTTTCAGAGGCTCCTGGGGCATATGGCAGCAGCAGCCGCAGTAACGCCGCTAGGGCTGCTCCATATGAGACCGCTTCAGCACTGGCTACACGACCGAGTCCCGAGATGGGCGTGGCACAGCGGGTCCCTCCGTGTCCAAGTGACGCCGAGATGCCGCCAAACCCTCACCCCGTGGTCGGACCCTTCGTTTCTACGGGCAGGAGTGCCTCTAGAACAAGTGTCCAGGCATCATGTTGTCTCCACGGATGCCTCACCCACGGGTTGGGGTGCCACGTACAACGGGCTTGCAGTATCGGGTCTGTGGACGGGGCCCCAACTGCAATGGCATATCAATTGCCTAGAGTTGCTGGCAGTTCGTCTTGCTCTCAGCCGCCTCAAAGGGTCGCTCAAAGACAAGCACGTTCTGGTCCGGACGGACAGCACGACGGCCGTTGCGTACATCAACAAACAAGGTGGTCTACGCTCCCGCCGTTTGTCCCAACTCGCCCGCCATCTCCTCCTGTGGAGTCAGAAGCATCTGAGGTCCCTTCGTGCTATTCACATTCCGGGCCTGCTCAACCGTGCGGCCGACGAGCTGTCGCGGTTGCCAGTGCTTCCCGGAGAGTGGCGACTCCACCCCCAGGTGGTCCAGCTGATTTGGAGTCGCTTTGGGGCCGCACAGATCGATCTGTTTGCCGCCCACGACACGACCCACTGCCAGTTGTTCTATTCCCTGTCCGAGGGGACCCTCGGCACGGATGCACTGGCACACAGCTGGCCCCGGGCTCTGCGCAAATATGCGTTTCCCCCAGTGAGCCTTCTTGCACAGACTCTGTGCAAGGTCAGGGAGGACGAGGAGCAACTCCTCTTGGTAGCTCCGTACTGGCCCAACAGGACGTGGTTCCCGGAACTAGTGCTCCTCGCGACAGCACCTCCTTGGCCCATTCCTCTGAGGCAGGACCTTCTGTCTCAGAGACGGGGCACCCTATGGCACCCGCGTCCAGACCTCTGGAAACTCCATGTCTGGTCCCTGGACGGGACGCGGAGGTTCTAGGTGACCTACCGCAAGCGGTAGTCGACACCATCGCTTCCGCCAGAGCCCCCTCTACGAGACGGCTATATGCGTTGAAGTGGAACCTGTTCGTCGACTGGTGCTCTTCTCGCCGAGAAGACCCCCGGAAGTGTTCGATCGGATCTGTGCTATCTTTTCTTCAAGACGGGTTGGAGAGAAGGCTGTCTCCCTCCACCCTCAAGGTATATGTTGCCGCCATCGCCGCAAGCCATGACCTCATTAATGGTGAGTCCTTAGGCAAGCATGATCTGATCGTCAGGTTCCTAAGGGGAGCGAGGAGACTAAATCCTCCTCGCCCTTCTTCTATACCCTCTTGGGACTTGACTCTGGTGCTGACCGCACTTCAGAGGGCGCCCTTCGAGCCTTTACAGTCAGTAGAGCTTAAGATCTTGTCTCTAAAGACAATACTCCTGATTGCATTGGCCTCAGTTAAGAGGGTAGGGGACCTGCAGGCATTTTCGGTCGACGAATCGTGCCTGGAATTCGGGCCGGGTGATTCTCAGGTGATCCTGAGACCCCGGCCTTGATATGTGCCCAAGGTTCCCACTACTCCCTTCCGGGACCAAGTGGTGAGCCTGCAAGCGCTGCCTTCGGAGGAGGCGGACCCAGCCCTAGCTTTGCTCTGTCCCGTCCGTGCTCTCCGGACTTACGTGGACAGAACGCAAAGCTTCAGGACCTCAGAGCAGCTCTTCGTCTGTTACGGAGGACAGCAGAAGGGAAAGGCTGTCTCCAAGCAGAGGATGGCCCACTGGATAGTGGATGCCATCGTCTTGGCGTATGAATCCCAAGACGTGCCCTGCCCGCTCGAGGTTAGAGCGCACTCCACCAGGGGTGTTGCTTCTTCCTGGGCGCTGGCTCGTGGCGCCTCGCTGACAGACATTTGTAGAGCTGCGGGCTGGGCGACACCCAACACGTTCGCTAGATTTTATAGCCTGCGTGTAGAGCCGGTGGCTTCTCGTGTGCTCGCTTCCCATAGTCAGCTTCACTGAAGTGCTTGTTCTAGTGTCGGCTTGCTGCGCCATTCCCTTCCCCTGGAACGGATACGTGCGCTTATTTTCTCCAGTCGAGTTCCCCAGGATGGCGAACCCTGTTGAGTCCTCCGCACCCCTCGGCAGTCGGATGTTGCGGAGCGTCCGACGCCAGGTCTGGCACTCGTATGCATTGGTGGAACTTGTGTCAGGCTGGGTTCCGTATGTCGTGACCCCTACGGCGGTCCCATACGTGTATTTCCACGGTACAGCTCCCTACGGCGAGCTCGTGTCTTTCCCTTGGCAGAGTTCTCTGCCGTCTCAGTACGGTGTCGTCCCCCGCCTGCATTAGGCCGGGGCCTCCCCTGGGACTCCGTATGTTGTGCTGCCCACGGCCAGCCCATACGTGTTCTCCACATGGTAACTCCCTCCGGGCATGATGTGGCTCCCGCAGCGTCCTTCGGGCACGCTTTCCCAGCGTTATCCAATCAAGTCTGCTGAATGGGTCTTGCGGAACAGCAGTGTGACTCTCCTGGCGTGAATCTTCCCGCCCGCTTCAGAACGGGGTCTGAGGGGCTCTCGCTGGGCGCTGGAAGTGGTAGTAACTGTGGCGTTTTCCATAGGGATCCCAATTCGTCGGTTATTACCGACGTACGTCGTAGTGACCGACTGAAAGGGAACGTCTCGGTTACGTATGGTAACCCTCGTTCCCTGAAGGAGGGAACGGAGACGTACGTCCCGTCGCCACAGTTCCTTCCATCACTGCTTGGCCGAGTCACTGGTTCGGCTCCTCAGTGAAAAACGTCAGTGCGGTGCTCTCGCTTCCTGTTTATACCCGCGGCGCGGGGCGGAGCGCGAGATTCAAATCTCGCACGCCAATTGTTCATTGGCCTGTTCTTAAGTTCTCGAAGCTGATAGGGGCTCTCTGAAGTGATCCCAATTCGTCGGTTATTACCGACGTACGTCTCCGTTCCCTCCTTCAGGGAACGAGGGTTACCATACGTAACCGAGACGATTCTTTTAACAATGCATTGGCGCAAAAACCTTTTGGAGGTGCAATTAAGAGAAGAAAGCTTTATAGAGTCAGAATATAACTGATAATCATGAGATGATGAAGTAAGTGTGCAGTTATATTTTGCCTCTAACATACACACCGAGCAATGCTATCTGCCCAATCACAGCGGGATTTCTAGACTGCCACAAATACTGCCCTAACAAAATACAGATTTGTACATGTTATTTTAATTGGCCTTTAGTTTGAATTTAGCTTTATTTTATGGTTAAAAAAAGTGTTACCTTGCCAAAGCATTGACCGAGTTCATTGATCCAATGGTGTTGTTGAGCCAGCGCTCCAAACGCCAACTTTTTTGACAGTAGCCTACTCTGATCTGATGGCATATAGGAATCGTCAGATTGACAGTTCTCTGATCCAATAGTGTGGGGGCGGCAATAACATTTTAGGGTGGCCGTGACACCCTTTACACACAAACATCAGTGCCAGATATGCGCTTATTGGCGCCCTCCTACTGATGGCGCCCTAGGCCACCGCCTAGTTTGCCTATGCTTAAAAACAGCTACTGGAGCACAAACTGCTCCAGAAGTGAATGCTGGTTCTGATAGAAAGGGGTCAGAATACACAGAGCATCTCAGTTTGTTGTGTATGGGGCGGCACAGCCGCTGACCAGTCAGGGTGCCCATGCTGACCCCTGACCACCGCCCAAAGCACCAACAGTGGCACGTGAGCATCAGAACTGGACCACGGAGCAATGGAAGAAGGTGGCCTGGTCTGATGATCACGTGTTCTTCTACATCACGTGGATGGCCGGGTGTGTGTGCGTGGCAATTCGCGCGAATGAGGCGGCGAGATTTGCGCGATTCGCGCGATTGAGGCGGTGCGAATGACAAATCGCTCAAGTTGAAAAATCTGAACTTTGGCGGATATTTCGCTCCGCGTTAACCAATCACGAGCTTGCTCTAGTAGTGACGCATTTACAAGTGGAGGCAGAAATCCCAACAACAATGGAGGACAAGATAATCGTGGCCGTATGTGGATACCCGGAGCTGTATGATACATCATCCTATCACTACAGGAACAGGAATTAAAAGGATCTTGCTTGGAAGAAAGTGAGTGAGGAGGTCGGACAGTCAGCTACCCTCTCAACAAAATCTATGTCAGCCATTTCACAACGAGACTGGAGCAGAAAAAAAGAGCCAGAGCCAGCGGCAAATGTGAGAAGGACTAGCCGAGGAAAGGCGGGTCTCGCCGGGTAAACGAGCGCGGAATGTCACTGATCGCCTGGATCTCACAACTCCGAAAACGCCAGATAAAATGCTCAAATAGGCACTCTTTTTATAAATTAAGCACAGATTTGAGCTTTAAACAACTATATTATCGCCTGAAAAAGTCTTTAAACTACGTTTTGTCACACATTAATAGTAGTATTTTTTACAAAAAAGACGTCAAGTGACCGAGACGAGCTGGCTCATATAGGCTCATATAGGGCAGAAGCCCCTCCCATGATGCGAAATCGCGTCTGTTGTGTAGTTGTCACACGCGAATTTCACGTGCAAATGAAGCGAGTAAACTCAAAATGTTCAAGCGTCCAGCTTCACGCGATCAGCGCAAATTATTCACGCGATCAGCGTCCGGTGTGAATGCCACATTAGTGAGGGAGGATTAGGGAAGAGATCCAGTCAGAACTGATGCTCATTTGAGGTGTAACGCGCGGATCAAACCACGGGAAAACACAGCTCACGCGACACATTTATGACAGGTTATTGTTTATGAACTAATGCTGAGGAAAATGGCAATGTTTACTTTACCATGTTTATATAGTAATATGTTTTAGACGGTTGTAACGACGCTCCCTCATCTGAAATTGATGAGCACTTGATAAGAGTCCCGGTGTATTTCGAGCTTGTTTATAATTAAGAGTCACGCGTTATATATACGTTGGTTACATGATAAACTGTATTTAATTTAATTCCCATTTAATTCATAGTCAGGAGGAAAGACTAAGAACAGTATTTGACATATTATTCAATAAAGTATCAGGGTTGTAATAGTTCACTAAAACCAGAAAAAAAATCTTCATTATTTGAAATTAAATAAATAAACTTAAACTTATTTGAAG
This sequence comes from Romanogobio albipinnatus, assembly GCA_023566225.1. NCBI lineage: Eukaryota > Metazoa > Chordata > Actinopteri > Cypriniformes > Gobionidae > Romanogobio > Romanogobio albipinnatus. Next base: position 71,987,489 of record CM042241.1, read on the forward strand.
CTTTAGCTTAACCTGATATACTAGCTAAAACAGAAATACAAAATTATAAAAAACTATATCGATGTTTTTAAAAAATAAACAAAAAATGATTTGAGCTCTTTTGTGTTCAAAAACACAATTATGTCAAAGTGTCTTGAAAATGTTTTGGCATGTATTCATGTCGGTTTTGTAATGATTAAATGCTCAATTAATGCATTGCAATTTAACTAAACTCATCAGATTTTAGTCGACTAAAACTAAAAACAATTCAGGTGACTAAAATATGACTGAAACTAAATGGCATATTAGTCAAACTCAAAAGACTATGACTCAAACTAAATCAAAATTTGCTGTCAAAATTAGCACTGCTCCAAGAACACATTAATATGCAAATTACATTGCATTGAATGGGAAAATCCAAGTATGGCCATTTTACACACATAGGCTATTGCATAAAGTAAAATGGTATATCAATGAATTCCGTTATATATTTCATAACATTTTATTTATTTTTTTAAACAACTGAGTCCTGGTGTCCACTTACGAGGACATAGCATTACATATGAATAAAATATCATTTTTCAAAAAATAAATTCCCCACTTGTTTCTAAATTAAAAAAACTTTTCCCCCTGGGTCTCGGGAGGTTAAAGGTCTATTTAAATAGAAATTAAATTTAGAATGAATTTAGTAACATTTGTAACATTCTTTAGTGTTATTTTTGATGCCAGTTATCATTCCTAACATCTGAGTAAATACCTTATGTATATTTTAAGAATACCAATTGTTTTAATAATTATGAACAAGGTGTGTGAACTGGTTTCAGTCCATCACGTGCTGTCTGAAGACTTCCTTCAGCTGTATACCAGTGACAGAAGATTTCTTTTAATTTACAGGACAGTTTGGTGCATATGCCAACACTCTCAATGCTTTCATAATGATAAGCATGTCCTGACTTTTCATGACATGAATGAGATTTCTTTCATTTCTTTATACTATAGCAATGGCATAAAATGGAGAGCAAATGGAGAAATGGAGTCAAATTCTTACCCACAAAATCCTATATTCCTACCTACCAACTATATAACTATGCCTTTTTTATTTATTATTCTAAGTGAATTTAAGGAGAAACATCCTTTTATGACCAAGTTTATGCTCACATGAAATTTATATCATAATGGCCTAGTTTCCCAGGGCTTAGCTTAAGTTCAATTAAGGCAACACAAAAAAATTCAGGTGTGCATCTTGAGAGAAAACAATGGCACTGAGATATTTAAAGATATGTCAGTGCATGTTGCTTTCTGTTCAGTCAGCACAAACATGCATTTTAGTCTGGGACTAACTTTAGCCTTGTCTGCCAAACGGGGGAATGTCTTCTGTGAAAGAAGTTGTGAAAGAGAAATTTTCCCTTTGGGGTTGGTTCAAGAAAGACGTCTCTATTCTTACTTCATTCAAAGGTGGATTGAGAAACAGTTGTTTTTGTGATGTCAATGGCTCGCGCTATATGCGGCATCACAGAGGTCGGTGTTGTGTGAACCTTTTTAGATGTTGCATAATATTATATTTAGATGATTCCTGAGAACATTCTAGGAACATCACATTTCCAACTAAAATATGGTCCCCAAATCATTCCCAGAACGTCCTGAATGTTCCCTGAAGGTCCTCCAAATAACGTCCCCCAACCCTTTCAAGAGCTCCACATTGTGACCGATTCAGAGCGTTACCAGGCGATGCCCTTGACACCAGCGGGGACGTTCTAGGAACATCAAATTTCCAACTAAAATATGGTCCCCTAAACATTCCCAGAACGTCCTGAATGTTCCCTTAAGGTCCTCCAAATAACGTCCCCCAACCCTTTAAAGAACTCCACATTGTGACCGTTTCAGAGCGTTACCAGGCGATGCCCTTGACACCAGCGGGGACGTTCTAGGAACATCAAATTTCCAACTAAAATATGGTCCCCTAAACATTCCCAGAACGTCCTGAATGTTTCCTGAAGGTCCTCCAAATAACGTCCCCCAACCCTTTCAAGAGCTCCGCATTGTGACCGATTCAGAGCGTTACCAGGCGATGCCCTTTACACCAGCGGGGACGTTCTAGGAACATCAAATTTCCAAATAAAATATGGTTCCCTAAACATTCCCAGAACGTCCTGAATGTTCATTGAAGGTCCTCCAAATAACGTCCCCCAACCCTTTCAAGAGCTCCACATTGTGACCGATTCAGAGCGTTACCAGGCGATGCCCTTGACACCAGCGGGGACGTTCTAGGAACATCAAATTTCCAAATAAAATATGGACCCCTAAACATTCCCAGAACGTCCTCAATGTTCATTGAAGGTCCTCCAAATAACGTCCCCCAACCCTTTCAAGAGCTCCACATTGTGACCGATTCAGAGCGTTACCAGGCGATGCCCTTGACCCGAGCGGGGACGTTCTAGGAACATCAAATTTCCAAATAAAATATGGTTCCCTAAACATTCCCAGAACGTCCTGAATGTTCATTGAAGGTCCTCCAAATAACGTCCCCCAACCCTTTCAAGAGCTCCACATTGTGACCGATTCAGAACGTTACCAGGCGATGCCCTTGACACCAGCGGGGACATTCTAGGAACATCAAATTTCCAACTAAAATATGGTCCCCTAAACATTCCCAGAACGTCCTGAATGTTCCCTTAAGGTCCTCCAAATAACGTCCCCCAACCCTTTAAAGAGCTCCACATTGTGACCGATTCAGAACGTTACCAGGCGATGCCCTTGACACCAGCGGGGACGTTCTAGGAACATCAAATTTCCAACTAAAATATGGTCCCCTAAACATTCCCAGAACGTCCTGAATGTTTCCTGAAGGTCCTCCAAATAACGTCCCCCAACCCTTTCAAGAGCTCCGCATTGTGACCGATTCAGAGCGTTACCAGGCGATGCCCTTGACACCAGCGGGGACGTTCTAGGAACATCAAATTTCCAACTAAAATATGGTCCCCTAAACATTCCCAGAACGTCCTGAATGTTTCCTGAAGGTCCTCCAAATAACGTCCCCCAACCCTTTCAAGAGCTCCGCATTGTGACCGATTCAGAGCGTTACCAGGCGATGCCCTTGACACCAGCGGGGACGTTCTAGGAACATCAAATTTCCAAATAAAATATGGTTCCCTAAACATTCCCAGAACGTCCTGAATGTTCATTGAAGGTCCTCCAAATAACGTCCCCCAACCCTTTCAAGAGCTCCACATTGTGACCGATTCAGAGCGTTACCAGGCGATGCCCTTGACCCGAGCGGGGACGTTCTAGGAACATCAAATTTCCAAATAAAATATGGACCCCTAAACATTCCCAGAACGTCCTGAATGTTCGCTGAAGGTCCTCCAAATAACGTCCCCCAACCCTTTCAAGAGCTCCACATTGTGACCAATTCAGAGCGTTACCAGGCGATGCCCTTGACACCAGCGGGGACGTTCTAGTAACATCACATTTCCAAATAAAATATGGTTCCCTAAACATTCCCAGAACGTCCTGAATGTTTCCTGAAGGTCCTCCAAATAACGTCCCCCAACCCTTTAAAGAACTCCACATTGTGACCGTATCAGAACGTTACCAGGCGATGCCCTTGACACCAGCGGGGACGTTCTAGGAACATCAAATTTCCAAATAAAATATGGTTCCCTAAACATTCCCAGAACGTCCTGAATGTTCCCTTAAGGTCCTCCAAATAACGTCCCCCAACCCTTTCAAGAGCTCCACATTGTGACCAATTCAGAGCGTTACCAGGCGATGCCCTTGACACCAGCGGGGACGTTCTAGTAACATCACATTTCCAAATAAAATATGGTTCCCTAAACATTCCCAGAACGTCCTGAATGTTCCCTTAAGGTCCTCCAAATAACGTCCCCCAACCCTTTAAAGAGCTCCACATTGTGACCGTTTCAGAGCGTTACCAGGCGATGCCCTTGACCCGAGCGGGGACGTTCTAGGAACATCAAATTTCCAAATAAAATATGGACCCCTAAACATTCCCAGAACGTCCTGAATGTTCGCTGAAGGTCCTCCAAATAACGTCCCCCAACCCTTTCAAGAGCTCCACATTGTGACCAATTCAGAGCGTTACCAGGCGATGCCCTTGACACCAGCGGGGACGTTCTAGTAACATCACATTTCCAAATAAAATATGGTTCCCTAAACATTCCCAGAACGTCCTGAATGTTTCCTGAAGGTCCTCCAAATAACGTCCCCCAACCCTTTAAAGAACTCCACATTGTGACCGTATCAGAACGTTACCAGGCGATGCCCTTGACACCAGCGGGGACGTTCTAGGAACATCAAATTTCCAAATAAAATATGGTTCCCTAAACATTCCCAGAACGTCCTGAATGTTCCCTGAAGGTCCTCCAAATAACGTCCCCCAACCCTTTAAAGAACTCCACATTGTGACCGATTCAGAACGTTCTGAAAACATTACTAGGTGACGTCCTTGACACCAGCAGGGACGTTCTGGGAACGTAAAATTTCTAGTGAGGTGGTTACTAAACTTGTCTACACTGGGACACAGATTGTGGACAGAGGAATGTTCCTCATGTTGTCTCCGGATAAACTAAAGTCACGAGCCAGTCGACACAAACCATCAAACTCTTAACTGCAATCTGCACAGCAGATCTAGAGAAACACCATGTGATTTCATTTCACTGATGTGGACTGCTCATACAGTTAACCAGGAAGCTTATTTTTTAATCACCTTGGAGACTAAACAATTATTTATTTACAATAAATATGCAGAAGCTGCTGCTTGCTTTTCGTCCAGTCAGTGAGAGGCATTTCCTCGTGTGAAGAAAAGATGAAATCTGAGCTGATTCTTAAGATATTTAATGCACGCTAAAGTCAGTAAAGGAACTCCGTACATAGTTAATCCCTTCCACTAAACTGGTGTCTGAAGTTCACGCAAATTACGCAAAAAAAGTTTCAAAACACAATAACATGTGCTAAACGTTTGATTTAGAAACCTTCCATGTAAGGTATGAATTGTGACACAAATCTCTTAAACACGCCCTGATTTGCATCTCAATAGTGTTTGGTGGAGGCTTCCTCTTCCTTTAGTGGAAGACAATGCATCTAAACATCATCTGGAAGCTAGTGCTGTGGAACGCTGTTATTCAAGAGCGACTTTACTGGTGAATTTGTTTAACTAGTTACGTCATTCAGACCGTGTGAATGAGCCCGTTCTGGCAGGTTACATAAAACAAAGACTATCAACTGAGCAATTGAAAGTAAAAATGTTCTGCATAAAACAGCAAGCGTTTGTTTGTTGAGAAGTTTGAGTTTCAGTTGTGCCATGCATATATTATTCAAACACAGTTACATCTACCTCTGATTTGAATGATCTCCTCTGTACCAGAGCTGCCAACTCTTACGCATTCGCCGTGAGACACACACATTTGATTGGTTTCACACGCTCACACGCCACACCCCTGATTTCACGCTGAAGTGTCAACCCGGTCGGTCAAATGCCTGAAAAATTAGTTTATCTATAGATCTACCTGTTGAGCCACTCGTGATCGACTAGTTATGCTTTCGGTGAGGGTGTTCAAGATAAATGTCTAAATAAATACGGTATAATGCGACCAAAAGCTACATTCCGTTTTGGGTTCTGACGAGAACGAGCCTGTAATGAGCGAAGCGGACCGGTGTGACGCTCAGCTCAATAATCCGCTCCACTCATGAACCGCTCACCGGTCAAACAACGTTCGCTCAAATCCCGTTCTGACATGAAATTGCTCTGTACTTTGTTGTAGCCATTTAACAATGTAGCTATTTTGTTTCAAATTTATGTTTAAATAATATCGGATAGTTTACAAAATCAAATAATTCTGACAGTTTTTGCCAATGAAATGACTGGGAAAAAAGTGTCCCAATAACCCTGAATTCACCTCATACTATTTGAAATATATTTGCTTTGCATTATGTTGCTTGAAACCCCATATATTATAACATTCTTCATTAACAATTATTCAGTTATTTGTAACAATGCCATTGTAAAACAGCTGACTACTTTTTGATATTAACTTGTAGTGTAGCTATTTTGTGTGTGTGTGTGTGTGTGTGTGTGTGTGTGTGTGTGTGTGTGTGTGTGTGTGTGTGTGTGTGTGTGTGTGTGTGTGTGTGTGTGTGTGTGTGTGTGTGTGTGTGTGTGTGTGTGTGTGTGTGTGTGTGTGTGTGTGTGTGTGTGTGTGTATACACAGGTGCTGGTCATATAATTAGAATATCATCAAAAAGTTGATTTATTTCACTAATTCCATTCAAAAAGGGAAACTTGTATATTAAATTCATTCATTACACACAGACTGATATATTTCAAATGTTTATTTCTTTTAATTTTGATGATTATAACTGACAACTAAGGAAAATCCCAAATTCAGTATCTCAGAAAATTAGAATATTGTGAAAAGGTTGAATATTGAAGACACCTGGTGCCACACTCTAATCAGCTGATGAACTCAAAACACCTGCAAAGGCCTTTAAATGGTCTCTCAGTCTAGTTCTGTAGGCTACACAATCATGGGGAAGACTGCTGACCTGACAGTTGTCCAAAAGACGACCATTGACACCTTGCACAAGGAGGGCAAGACACTAAAGGTCATTGCAAAAAAGGCTGGCTGTTCACAGAACTCTGTGTCCAAGCACATTAATAGAGAGGCAAAGGGAAGTAAAAGATGCGGTAGAAAAAATTGTACAAGCAATAGGGATAACCGCACCCTGGAGAGGATTGTGAAGCAAAACCCATTCAAAAATGTGGGGGAGATTCACAAAGAGTGGACTGGAGCTGGAGTCAGTGCTTCAAGAACCACTACGCACAGACGTATGCAAGACATGGGTTTCAGCTGTCGCATTCCTTGTGTCAAGCCACTCTTGAACAACAGACAGCGTCAGAAGCGTCTCGCCTGGGCTAAAAAAACTGGACTGCTGCTGAGTGGTCCAAAGTTATGTTCTCTGATGAAAGTAAATTTTGCATTTCCTTTGGAAATCAGGGTCCCAGAGTCTGGAGGAAGAGAGGAGAGGCACACAATTCAATTCAATTCAATTCAATTCAAATTTATTTGTATAGCGCTTTTCACAATACACATTGTTTCAAAGCAGCTTTACAGAAAGTGCATTTCATAGATGAACAGTATAAAAAATGTTAGAAACACAATGTTAAAGAACAATGTTCGAAAAAGATAATCAGTCGTATATTAATTTAGGCCATAACAACGCTGGCGTTGAGTCGTCTCTTCACAGGCGTGGAGTCGTCTCATCACAGGTGTTGGGGCATCCGAAGTCTTCATGAGAGGCTGGATACCAACCGGAGCTGACGAACTATTTACCTCGGGACTAGTGTCCTGAGATAACAACAGAAAAGCATATGGGAAATAATTAGCGTAGCTGCTGTTCAGAATATTATATTAATGCTTTTGTTCCGATTTAACTGTAGTATAGAAGGCAATTATAATGTGAATGCTTGGCTAAAGAGATGTGTCTTTAATCTAGTTTTAAACTGGGACAGCGAGTCTGAACCTCGGACAATATCAGGAAGACTATTCCAGAGTTTAGGAGCCAAATGTGAAAAAGCCCTCCCTCCTTTAGTGGACTTAGATATCCTAGGAATGACCAGAAGCCTAGAGTTTAGTGATCTTAAAGAGCGCGATGGGTTGTAGGGCGATAGAAGATCCGTTAGATACACTGGAGCTAAACCATTTAGGGCTTTATAGGTCAGTAGCAATACTTTGTAATTGATACGGAACTTAATAGGTAACCAGTGTAGCGATGATAAAATTGGTGTTATATGATCATATTTTCTTGACCTAGTAAGAACTCTAGCAGCTGCGTTTTGGACTAACTGTAGTTTGTTTATTGAGGATGCAGGACAACCAGCTAATAAAGCATTACAGTAATCTAATCTCGAGGTCATGAATGCATGAACTAACTTTTCTGCATCAGGAATAGATAGCATGTTACGTAGCTTAGCAATGTTTCTAAGGTGGAAAAATGCCGTTCTTGTAACATATGAAATATGATTTTCGAATGTCAGGTTGCGGTCTAATATAACACCCAGGTCTTTTACTGTAGTGGATAAAGTAACAGGACATCCTTCCAAGGTAAAATTGTATTGTGAGAGGTTTTGTGGGCAGTTTTTTGGACCAATAAGTAATACCTCCGTTTTATCTGAATTTAATAGCAGAAAATTACACGTCATCCAGTATTTAATATCTTCAACACACGCTGTCAGTTTAGATAATTTAGCGTTTTCGTCCGGTCGTGATGAAATAAATAATTGAGTGTCATCAGCATAACAGTGGAAATTAATTCCATGTTTTCTTATAATATTACCAAGCGGTAGCATATATATTGAGAATAGCAGAGGGCCTAATACGGATCCTTGCGGCACCCCATAGTCTACTGACATCATCCGGGATTTTTCCCCATTTAGACAGACAAAATGGTAGCGGTCTGATAAGTACGATCTAAACCAGTTTAATGCCTGTCCCTGAACACCAGTATAATTTTGAAGTCGATCTATGAGTATTTTATGATCTATAGTATCGAACGCAGCACTAAGATCGAGTAGAACTAGTATTGATATACAGCCTTGGTCAGAAGCTAGAAGTAAATAATTTGTGATTTTAACGAGTGCAGTTTCTGTGCTATGATGCGGCCTGAATCCTGATTGAAATTTTTCATAGATATCATTTTCTTGCAAGAAAGAGCACAATTGAGCGGACACAACTTTTTGTAGTATTTTAGACATAAATGGAAGATTTGAAATTGGTCTGTAATTTGCTAGGTTATTATGATCTAATTGTGGCTTCTTAATGAGAGGTTTTATGACTGCCAGCTTGAATATTCTTGGAACATGACCTAAAGATAAAGACGAGTTAATAATATTGAGAAGAGGCTCTTCCACTACAGGTAACAACTCTTTCAGTAGTTTAGTGGGTATTGGATCTAATAAACATGTTGTTGGTTTAGATGCAATGATAAGTTTATTTAGCTCTTCCTGTCTTATAATTGTAAAGCGGTGTAGTAGTTCTTGAGGGGCGATAGTAGCGGTTGAATCATAAGACATCATTAAAGATTGTACATTTACAATTTTATTTCTGATGTTTTCTATTTTCTCAGTGAAGAAGTTCATAAAATCATTACTACTAAACTGTAACGGAATATTTTGCTCAGGCGATGCTTGTTTATTTGTTAGTCTAGCCACGGTGTTAAATAAAAACCTTGGGTTATTTTGATTATTTTCTATTAGTTTGCGGAGATGCTCAGCCCTGGCTGCTTTTAGGGCCTTTTTATAACGTGACATACTATCTCTCCACGCGATTCTAAAGACCTCTAAATTAGTTTGTTTCCATTTACGCTCTAAGTTACGAGTTTCTCTCTTGATAACATGTGTAGCACTGTTGTACCATGGTGCTTTAGTTTTCTCTCTAACCTTTTTTAATCTAATTGGTGCAACAATTTCTAATGTGCTAGATAAAATGTTGCTCATACTGCTAGTCATTTCCTCTAGTTCATCTGTTTGTTTGGGTTCACTGAGCAGCTGAGACAGATCAGGTAAGCTATTTGAGAATCTATCTATAGTGATTGGGATGATTGTTCTGCCTGGTCGATAACGTGGCGCAACATGACAGATTTCAGCAGTACGCAGTATGCAAGTTACCATGTAATGGTCAGTGACATCATCACTTTGCGGTATAATATCTATATCGGTTGGGTTGGTTCCATGTGATATAATTAAATCTAGTGTGTGATTAAGACGATGAGTGGGACCAGTGACGTTTTGCTTGACCCCAAAGGAGTTTAATAGATCTGTAAACGCAGCCCCTAATGCATCATTTGTGTTATCTACGTGTATGTTAAAATCTCCAACAATTAATGCTTTATCGACGTTGACCAATAGATCTGAGAGAAAGTCTGCAAACTCTTTTAAGAAATCAGCATAGGGCCCTGGAGGTCTATACACAGTAGCCAAGGCTAGTGATAATACGGATTTCTTTCTTGCATCTAAGAGCGTAACATTTAGCACTAGTACTTCAAACGAATTAAACCTGTGACCTGTTTTCTGAGTAACATTAAGAATATCTCTATAGATTGTTGCAACACCGCCGCCACGACCAATCAGACGGGGCTCATGCTTATAACAGTATCCTGGCGGAGTAGACTCATTAAGACCGAAATAATCATTTGGCTTAAGCCAGGTTTCAGTAAGGCAAAGTACATCAAAACTTTTTATTATCTGTGACCATTTCATTTACAATAACCGCCTTAGGTGTGAGCGATCTAATGTTTAGAAGACCTAGTTTTAGAGATTGTTTTTGTTCACTAATATTTAGCTTTTCTGGTTTAATCACAATTATATTTTTCCTGGATCTTACAGTAGATTTAATGTTTGATCTCACTAAACGAGGAATAGACACAGTTTCTATATAATGTTCTACATTGGTACTTATGTCAATTAAGTTAGGACAGGAAAGACTGTGATCTGGACTTACTAGTCATATGGTGGTGTGTAACGCCCTGGAGATGTTGTCCGACAGAAGAGCCGCTCCGATTCTGCTGGGGTGAAGGCCATCAGGACGGAAGAGCCTAGGTCGCTCCCAGAACAGATTCCAATTATTTACAAAGAGCAGCTTCTGTTCATTACACCATGACAATAACCATTCATTTAGAGCAAATAATCTACTGAACTTTTCATGTCCTAGTCGGTACGTGGGAAGGGGTCCAGACACGATGATCGTTGCTTCAGGCGATGTTCTGCGCACCGTCTCTAACAGGCTCTTGTAGTCCTTCAGAACCTCCGTCTACCGCAGCCTGGTGTCGTTCGTTCCCGCGTGCAACACGACAGCTCCGATGCGCTCGTCACCGTTCAGGATCTCGGGAACCTGCGCAGCGACATCGAGAACACGAGCACCAGGAAAGCAGTGAGTGATTACTTTGCCTTTACCTGAGGTAGCGTGGACATGCCGGACGATGGAAGTACCGATCACCACAGCGTCGCGTTCCGTCTCGCGAAGAGGGGAGAAGCGGTTCCGGGTGGAGATCTCGAAGACCGGGAGGGGCGGAGAGGTCCTAGCTCTGGTCCTGGCTCGCGTCTTCCGCTGGGGAAAAACCCACGGTCCCCGGTGCTGTGTCGGTGCCGGTGTGAACGAAACCATGGATGATCGCGTCCTGTGCAAAGAAACACACGGAGTAGACGAGCTCGGAGTCAACAGGTTATTAACCACTGACTTGTGTGCATCGGCGCGTGATGTTTCAAGCGCTGATCGTCGCTCTCTCAGCACGGCTTGTCTGTCTAGAAGGTCGGCAATCTGCTTCTCCAACGACTCCAACTCCAACTGCACCGAATGCAGCTCGAACGTGTCCTCGCCTGCACTCAAAGGTAACATTAGACACACATCCGAGTTCGTCATTGTAGCAGACGTGCTACGATGACGAATTGTCGGTACAGTGACGGGTGTAAATAAGTTTATCACGCGTGCAATGCTAGCGGGCTACGGCTACCGGTGTAAATAAGTTACCACGCGTGCAATGCTAGCGGGCTACGGCTTAGCGGAAGTTCGGATATAAGTAGTGATATCAAAGCAATCCGATTGTTTTTTATAGAGAATCGTATCGTAGATATATTCACACGCCGTAAATAGTAGAAAATATTCGTTTGTAAGCGAGTGTTAAGGAGAAAATCAAGGATTATGAATCAAATCGACGGAGCTCTAACACCAACAGCGTGCTCGCAACTCGCGCATGCGCAATCCACGCTGCTTGAGGTCCAGTGTAAAGTTTCCACAGTCAGTGATGGTTTGGGGTGCCATGTCATCTGCTGGTGTTGGTCCGCTGTGTTTTCTGAGGTCCAGGAATACCAGGAAGTTTTAGAGCACTTCATGCTTCCTGCTGCTGACCAACTTTATGGAGATGCAGATTTCATTTTCCAACTGGACTTGCACCTGCACACAGAGCCAAAGCAACCAGTACCTGGTTTAAGGACCATGATATCCCTGTTCTTAATTGGTCAGCAAACTCGCCTGACCTTAACCCCATAGAAAATCTATGGGGTATTGTGAAGAGGAAGATGTGATATGCCAGACCCAACAATGCAGAAGAGCTGAAGGCCACTATCAGAGCAACCTGGGCTCTCATAACACCTGAGCAGAGCCACTGATGGACTCCATGCCACGCCGCATCGCTGCAGTAAATCAGGCAAAAGGAGCCCCAACTATGTATTGAGTGCTGGACATGCTCATACTTTTCAGTTGGCCAAGATCTCTAAAAATCCTTTGTATTGGTCTTAAGTAATATTCTAATTTTCTGAGATACTGAATTTGGGATTTTCCTTAGTTGTCTGTTATATTTATTCATCAAAATTAAAATAAATAAACATTTGAAATATATCAGTCTGTGTGTTTCACTTTTTGAATGGAATTAGTGAAATATATAAACTTTTTGATGATATTCTAATTATATGACCAGCACCTGTGTGTGTATATATATATATATTAGTGGTGGGCATAGATTCATTTTTTTTATCTAGATTAAAATGGCTCATTTGAATTCTGCCGAAGGCATTCAGAATATGTGCTCGTAAGTGATTGTTTGTCTTTTTGTAGTTTGAATAATAAATAACTTCTGTCCCTTTAAGACCTGACACACACATGGATCCCAAACACTGTTCCTGTGAGCTGGTTACGACTGTTTACGTTAAAACTCACCAAGATGGACATTGAGACATTTGTTGAGTGTATTTGACCATTAATAAGCTGGGAAAAGGAGCTCATTTTTGCACTTGTGTGTCAGAGGCAGCTTTATTACGGTATGTGTGTGTGCGCTTCAGATGCGAGCGCGAAATCTGCGGGAATTAGTAGAATTAACGTTATGAGCAACCCCGCGCGAAATTCAGACCGGTCACACCAATACTAACACGCTAAATCCAGCAGAACACGAGTTCGCCATGTTCAGAGGATTAACCGGACTGAATGAGAGGCGGGTGCGTGTCAGTCGGAGAGGAGAGCAGCTGATATCCATACTGTAGAAAATGAGTATTGTATCGTTTCAGATATTTCAGTATCGATACATAGCGAAATATGGATGTTTTTGACAACACTAGTAGGCATACACACAGGTTCGAAGACTCGTTCTCTCGCCCCCTACAGTGCAATTCGGCTAGGTGTACATCCGCACTAAAATATCAAGGTGAAAGTCATCATAGCTTGCGTAGTCTAGACCCAGCTCCCAACCCAACTTTGAGAATAGATTAACGGCGATATTTTTTTTATCGCCCGATAAGAGTCTCAAGTTAACGCAGCATCTTTTTTTTGTAGGGTAATGATGCTGAATGAGCCAAAAAATAATAATTGCTTTGTACAGCGATAATTTTGGTTGGCCCCACCAAATTTCACTCCAAGATTTTTTGAAAAGTTGGCAGCTCTGCTGTACATACAAAAAAAAGTAAACCATGCAAATGTAATTTTAAGCTCTTCTGCTGCTGTTAGTTTTGAATGACAAACAAATTACATTCGAGGTTTATGAAGGAAAGCAAGCACAGAATGAATAAAAACAGACATAGAGCTGGCAAACTTCAATGTGCAGGATTAATGCACTACCATCTTTACAGATCTGCATACCTGATTCAGCATTTTTGACCATTGTGGCGCCCTAGGCTATTGACATGCTGAGAGCAACAAGGGTTGTTTGTCATGAAATAGCCTTGGGTTGGTTACGTGCACATTTGTGTTCATGCTTTTGTCAGAAACGTTTAGTCAAAGTTACTTGCATTGCACCCATGTATGTGTGTTTAGTCATTTCAAGCATTGGCTAGGAATCAAACCCATGACCTTGGCATCTGGTTATCTATTGTTTGGGCTACATTTTCATTTTGTTTATTTTTTTTTTAATTTCACAATAACACAACAGTGGTACAGGTATCTCATAACAGCATATACATCCGCACATACAGCCATACAAGCCATATCAGCTTACAATCTTTAGGTATACCTGTTCATACACGGGCATATACAATGCAAAAAGAAAATAATAAGAAGAAATAATAATAATTATACAACAGGGCATATCAGAGTAAATAAATAACAGGGACATTTTATAGACCAAGAATTAAAAGTCACTGAACATCTTCCAGAAAGTTCCACAGAGAAGAACAAGTGCGCCAGAAAACATCTGACCTTTGATGCAGATCGTAAGTTAGTTTTTCCAGAGATAAAAGTGTAGCCGCTTGACTCATCCACATATTAACTGAGGGTATCTGAGGAGTTGACCATAGTAATAATATACATTTTGTTGCTAAATATATACAAAAGTTCAGTACACTTTCTTTGTCACAGTCAAGGCACAGAACAGCTTTACCGTTCAGAAGGTAAACATTTGGAGAAAATGCAACGGTCTTTCCAATAATCTTGTGGATCTCTTTCCAGTAACCTTTGATTCTATCACAATGCACATGCAAACACATGCATCAGTGTGCCCAATGTCTGTCCTACATTTGAAACATAATTGAGAAGAATTGGGGAATATTTTATGAAGGCAAACTGGAGTACATATTTTGTTTGTGGGCTGAAATTGAAACACCTTTGGGGAAAATACCCTCATATGGTCCCTTTTTCCCATATCACCCTCAAAGAGTCAAAAGTTGAAGGTCCAACATTAGACAGCAAAGCATACATCTCAGAGATCTTCGTATATTACCTTCATTTGTCATTGACAGATTTTTTTTTAGCACTGACAGAATTACTGACAGATTACACTGAGGGTGATCACTGATCAATAACTTGTACTAATGATGCAATGGTACATGGTGGCGAGTGCGCTCTTGCTAAAGTTAATGGTCAACGAATGGCTTGAGTTACGTGACATTGTTTACAATCTGTTTTATTGACGTTTATTTGATTAATCGATTACATGAGAGACACGATATGGATTTTGGTAAGTTAGAGTGTATCTTGTTTTGTTCTGTAACGTAGTAAAGATCGCGTTCGCTTAATTTGCTTACTTAAAAAAAAAAGGTTCTATATAGCACCAAAAATGGTTCTTGGCTCGTAATCATAGGGGAACCTTTTTTAGTGCTATATAGCACCAATTTTGTTGCTTCAGTGGTTCTTCAGCGGTTCTTCAGAGGTTCTTCACCGGTCCTTTGACTAAGGTGCTATATAGCACCGCTAACTAAGGTGCCTTATAGCACCGCTACCATATACAGAACATGTTAAGATATGGTGCTATATAGCACCAAAAGTGGTTCCCCTATGATTACGACGAAGAACCATTTTAGGTGCCATATATTTTTTTAACGTGGCGTGATCTCTCACGCCACGTTAAAGAGCGCCAAACCGGTTTGAATATTATGATAAAATTGACATAATTTGAAAGCTTCATATCAAAAGTAACAAATCTTATTGTGATTTATTAGACAAACGTTCGTGATGAACCCTGAAGTGACACAGTCCCTGTTTAACTTTCTCTTCTTCATAAATAAATAATTTAGCCATATGTCAAGCTAGATGCTTGTCCTGTAAGTTCATGAATAAAAATGAAAACATGAACAAAAACAGAGCCTATTAAATCATTAAAATATAAAAGTTAAAATGGGCCTAATAGATTATGAAGGAATTTTTACAACCCTGTCGGACGATGGAAGTCTAATGCTGCCTTCACATGCTCTCGGAATTATCGTAAATACGAGTTTCCTAGGTAAAAATTGTACATGAACAAATTCAAAATTTGAATCTCGTGATCACGACTTCAGAAGTGGGAATTATCAAATTTCTGATAGAATGTGAAGGTGGCATAACTGCACGGATCCATTATACTGTTACACGTTTATATTAGCCAACACGCCCCATCGCTTCTCCTTGATGTTGATGTGCGATGGATGCACGATCGCCACGTACCTGAAGATGGCCTGACAGGTGAGGAAGAGGATGCTGCCGTACATAACTGACTGTTTTCGTGAATACCTGACAAGACATTATATTATATATTATATTATGATAAGAGGTTTCAGGCTATTTTCTTGGCATGGTGTTTAAGAATACCCCTTAAGAAGTTACATAAAAATATATTATAAATAAGAGGTTGCATTTATAAAATATCAACTTTTATATTCCACAAAAGTAAGAAAGGCATACAGTGAGATGAAAGGCATCCATGAGAGTGAGTAAATGATGACAGAACGTTTCCCTTCATATATTGGCTATTTCACAGTGGCGTTGAGTCTCAGCTGTTTTGCTCATATGTGATGTTGCTCGTGGGTTTGTTGATCACAGCCACTTTAATGATCCCCTTAGTCTTCGACATGATCTGACCACATTTGAACAGATCCATGAAGGCCTGCTTAAAGCGATCCCCCGCCAACGTGTAGAGCGGCAAGTTGAAAATGATGTTGAGTACAGCGATCGGCCTCGAGATAATGTAGGCGGCGTGAACCCAGCGGTCCAGCATGCAGTTGGTTTCTGGAGTGAGTCTCGTGTAGATTCTCAGAGCTCGTAGCACGTGAAAGGGAAGAAAACAAACCACAAAGCACGTCAATACCAACACGATGAGTCGCCTCGCTTTAACCCGTCTCGTGCTTCCCATATGAGGTCCCTTCTTTAGTTCTTTAATGATGCGCCAATAGCAAAGACAGACCACGAGCAGAGGAAGCAAATATCCCAGTGCGGTCAATGCCCAACTATACGGCCAGGTGATATCTCTCTTGCTGCTCGCAAAGTCCAAGCAGGATGTCTTGTTGTTTGTTTCAACCATGTCAAACAGGTTAAAAATTGGACTTATCTCGGCCACCGTCACGGTCCAAACCAAGACGCAAGCCAACACGCCCCATCGCTTCTGCTTGATGCTGTTCATGTGCGACGGATGCACGATCGCCACGTACCGGAAGATGGCCAGACAGGTGAGGAAGAGGATGCTGCCATACAGGTTGAAGTGGAAGATGAAGCGCACAAAGCGGCACATGACATCCTTTAGCGTCCACAGGTCATTGAGGACATAGTAGGAGGTCAAGAAGGGCATGCTGACCATGAAGAGAAGGTCAGTGATGACGAGGTTGACCATGATGATGGTGCTGCTCTTCCAGGGACGAACTTTGAGCACATAGACCAGTAGAGCGGTGATGTTACCCACAACACCCACGATGAAGATCGCACCGTACATGGCGGGCAGGTAGTAGCGCTTGACGAGATCGTCCACATCGGTGCAGTTGTCACTCGAGTTGTTACTCGAGCCGTTGTAAAGGTTGTTCGCCATGGTTGATCTTGCAGAAGGAAAACAAAACATTGTTAAAAAGACACATCAAGCAAAGTAGGAAAATTAAATTCTCTTAAACTTGGGAGCGGCCATGTATGAGGTGTTTCTGGGAGGTTATAGTACGCAATTTCACAGAGAAACTGTGGATTCAAAATGATCATGTGACTTTTACATATGCCAGTAAAATGAAAATGCCATTTTCATTGCAGTTTTGCTATATATTCCTTTTTCGAATTACCTGAAAAACAACCTCATGTGAGCATACAAAGTTTTTTCACGATATATAATTCGCAATTTCAATTTGCGCAATTTGAAGGACAAGGGAAACGTATTTAACCATAACCATATTGTTTAACAATAGAATGAAGTCATCGAAGCAGTCTCGGGAACTCTGATACAAGACGGTTCTGATGACTTCATTCTATTTTTAAACAACATTACATTTATCATGGAAATTTACATTTCTGGATACCAAAGTCTAATTAGAATCTGTGTATGAACCTAATTTTAGTTTATACACAGATCAGGCATAACAGGCATGACAGCTGAAGTGAATAACACTGATGATCTCTTCATCTCCTGTTAGTGGGCGGGATATATTAGGCAGCAAGTGAACATGTTGTCCTCAAAGTTGATGTGTTAGAAGCAGGAAAAATGGGCAAGCGTAAGGATTTGAGTGAGTTTGACAAGAGACAAGTTGTGACGGCTGGACGACTGGGTCAGAGCATCTCCAGAACTGCAGCTCTTGTGGGGTGTTCCCGGTCTGCAGTGGTCAGTCTCTATCAAAAGTGCTCCAAGGAAGGACCAGTGGAGAACCGGCCACAGGGTCATGGGCGGCCGAGGCTCATTGATGCACGTGGGGAGCGAAGGCTGGCCCGTGTGGTCCGATCAAACAGACGAGCTACTGGAGCTCAAACTGCTCAAGAAGTGAATGCTGGTTCTGATAGAAAGGGGTCAGAATACACAGAGCATCTCAGTTTGAGGAGTATGGGGCGGCATAGCCGCTGACCAGTCAGGGTGCCCATGCTGACCCCTGACCCCAAAGCACCAACAGTGGCACGTGAGCATCAGAACTGGACCACAGAGCAATGGAAGAAGGTGGCCTGGTCTGATGATCACGTGTTCTTCTACATCACGTGGATGGCCGGGTGTGTGTGCGTGGCTTACCTGGGGAACACATGGCACCAGGTGCACTATGGGAAGAAGGCGTGGCGGCGGAGGCAGTGATGCTTTGGGCAATGTTCTGCTGGGAAACCTTGGGTCCTCCATCCATGTGGATGTTACTTTGACATGTCCCACCTACCTAAGCATTGTTGAGACCATGTCCAGCCTCTCATGGGAACGGTATTCCCTGTGGCTGTGGCTCTTTCAGCAGATAATGCGCCGCCACAAAGCACAAATGCTTCAGGAATGGATTGAGGAGCACAACAACGAGTTTGAGGCGTTGACTTGGCCTCCAAATTCCCCAGATCTCAGTCCAATCGAGCATCTGTGGATGTGCTGAACAAACAAGTCCGATCCATGGAGGACCCACCTCGCAAGGATCTGCTGCTAACATCTTAGTGCCAGATACCACAGCACACCTTCAGGGGTCTAGTGGAGTCCATGCCTCAATGTCAGGACTGTTTTGGCAGCAAAAGCGAGACCAACACAATATTAGATCATAATGTTATGCCTGATCGGTGTATATTGGTTATAGTTACTGAACACATAATTGAAGAGACGATAATATTGAATGTAGACTTTTACAGAGGGGTTGTAAATGGATTGTTTTACTTCCAACCTTGTACCGTCAAGATTTGAATGATGAATAGTCCCTGAAGGGTTTTCTGTAAAATATTTTTGTGGCGTGACGAAGAGTTGAACCTGAAAACATTTTGCACTCTGCACTTCTTTGCACCTTTTTTGGTGGCCTTGATGGATTAACATTTATGTGAGCTTTTGTGCAAACCTTTTCATCTTTTACGGCATTGAACACCTGACATGAATTCCTTAGAATTCAGACACGACTTTGTTATACTGCCTGATTTCACACAATAACCTCATAATTCAAACACCTAAAGCACTGCATACAATCACTGTTTAAACAGTACATTTCTACACTTTCCAATTCCAAGATATGGATCTGTTGTAGTCTCAAATCTCAAATAAGTATACTATTAAAAATGAATTAAATGATAATAATAAAACAAATATAATTAAAATATACCATGGTCTGTCTGAATATTTGATTCTGATTGGTTAGAAGGTTTGCAATAAAACCATTTAATGCTCATACAGAAACTTGTTGACGCTTCCCCGTGACTTTTATTAATAAATTAAACTAACTGAATCGTTACATTATAACACTCAGCAAGGAGGTGGAAACGTCAATGGTTTTTAAGTAATTCAACTAACAGCTTTGTTTTTAAACAAACACAGGTAATTCTCTCTCTCTCTCTTTCTCTCTCTTGATAGACATAATGCTAGATCTAACGAGCCGTAACTGATGAAAATAACTGTACATTTTACCCTTCCAGTCAAATTTAGCACTGCAAACATCAATAACAGCTTTAAGTTGTCAATGCTGGCAAATGACTATGGTATAAATGGGAAAACCCACGGCTAGCTGGGCATTAACACATTTTAAATTGTAGGCAAAGAACCAACCAACGCGAAGCAGAGTTAGAAGTTCAAGCTCAACAAGTTCAATCCAGTAAATTTTAAGTTCATGGCTAATTGTGACAATCAGTTGTCACAGTGATAATTTGAAATATATTCTCTGAAAACATCTTGTATGTAAGTAAATGTGTGTCAAGTCAAATGACAAAGTACTGAGATATAATACTAGAAGAGCCACTGTAACAATAATCTGTTTTTAGAAGTGGTCAATACTTACAGTGGACGCAGATGCCACTCATCCAACCGCTGGTTCCTCTGAGAAACGGACTGTGGGGATCATGGAAAGAGTTTAAACGCCTGAGCTGATCCTCCCTCTTCAGCTGAACAGTTCCTGGGAAATCCCTATCACATTCATTTGCATTAATTTATGTCTCTTCAAAACACTCGGGCAACATGTATTAGTGTATGGGCGGGATTTAGAGCCTCACAGTTGTGATCATATGCATGTGATATTTGGCTGTTTGAAAGATTGTGATACTGACAAGCCCCATTCCATTGCTGGCAATGCTATATTAAAACATCTTTAAATAAGTGATTGTTATCGCTCATCCAAGATGCCAATAATTATTTTGTCATGTGTCATCTGAGTTTTGCATAATAGAATGATCATGTACAGGCAGGTCAGGTGTGCGAAGAGCAATTATCATTCAAGCTCATTATGCAGTTTTACGAGCACCGAGTCATAAGAAATAAACAGCGCTGTTCAGATTGGCACACTATCCATCCTAAACCGTATCCAAGATAGGAATTAGTGCATCCCAAACAGGACGTTGACAGTAAAATGCCGGCGGTGTTTATTATTTCTGGTGGGTTTTAAAGTGTACATCGATTTTTCCTTTTAGGTTATTATAAAAAATGAATAAGGTCGTCACTGTGAAAAATAATATGATCAATAAGTCATGGCTAACTCAACAAATGAAGTTGAAGTTGAAGTTGGTTAAATTCTTTTGATAAGCTATACGAGATTCAAATAGACAAGATTTATGAACAACCTTTCTATACATGTGTGAACTGGTCCATTGAACTGGTCAGCTGTATATCAGTGACAGAACATGCTTGTGAGAAAACAGGAAATAAAACACTAAATACCAGTGAAATGCAAAAATTAAAGCACCGGTTATGTAACTTTAGTGATGTTGTTTCCGTTTAGCAGTAAATCTGTACAGTTGTTTTAACTTACAGGGCAGTTTGGTGCATGTCCCAGCAGTCTGAGTGCTTTCATGATGAGCAGAGATCGATCATGCCCCATTATATCGATTCCATTGGTCAGAGGATCAGTGGGCGGTACGTAGGGGTGGGTATCGTTTGGGTTTTTCCCGATACCGGTGCCAAACCGATACTTTTAAAACGGTACTGGTGCCTAAACAGTGCCTGAACCGATACTTAAAAAAAAAAGAAAAGAGCCACAAAACGAGATGGATGAGATTAAAGAATGGCTTTTTATAGATTTTTTTTTTGTATTATTTAAATTGAACAATTTATTACAAGTTTAAAGTATACTTAAATATATAAATGTAAATAAATACAAAACACAATTTACTTAACAAATTCACAGTAAAACTAAAGCCACCTAACCCAATTGAACACTAAATAACAGTTACAGTATTAACAGCAGTCGTCTGTATTCTTGGTCTGCTTCAAACCAGCTTCAAGCTTCACCTTTATTTTGCAGAAATATGAATATGTTCTCTGGCTAAATATTTTAGAACGCATCACCTTATTGTTTCCCTGGAGACGCGTCATGTTCTTACATGACACACAGCAGCCGCAAGGTATGACGGCTCAGCTGTATCAGGTTTATTTAGTTTTTTCTTTTTTATTCAAAATATTCATAAACTTGCTAACTATGTCATGAACTATCTGATATTCTGATTTATTCTGATCTATACTGCGCGATGGGCGGCGCCATGTTAGTTTAGTGATGTTGTTTCCGTTTAGCAGTAAATCTGTACAGTTGTTTTAACTTACAGGGCAGTTTGGTGCATGTCCCAGCAGTCTGAGTGCTTTCATGATGAGCAGAGATCGATCATGCCCCATTATATCGATTCCATTGGTCCTCAGAGAATCGGATCTGTCAGATTTACATCACATAAATTTATCTTCGTCTCACAAAATACATGAAAGTAAGTGACCGCTGCTGAACTGGGAGAAGAATATAGAGTAACCTATATAGTCACTATATAATGTGTATCTGATGTGAATAAAACACATAGTCAAGTTATCTTAACTGTCTGGCGGGATTGTTTTTGCCTCTTCCATAGACATCAGTGTGGATTTTTTGCTAATAATTTTTACAGCATTTATATGTCTGAAACCTAAAATAAACATGATGTGGTTGAAAACACTGAATAGTTGTGATATGTGACTAGCACTGAGCACGTCTGTCTCTGGCTCGGCGCCACGTTTGAATTTAAGTGGCACTGAAATGAGGCACCGAAATCTGCATTCTGATTCGGTCCGGTACATACCGGTTATAAAGGTACATGGCACCGGGTTTCGGTACCCAACCCTAGCGGTACAAATGATTCCACTTCTATCAGGAGAGGCCCAGTTTGCTGCCCGACAGCTGCCAGTACAAAGTCTCCTCACCTACAGAGACCTCAATAAGGCCACCCTGGTTAGAACAGTATCGTTAGCACTTTAGATCGCTGACCCTTCAGGAGTGTGGTCACCCGTTTGCTTTTGTCCAGCAGCTCTGGGAAGCCTGTCGACAATGGTTATTGCTGGAGGATCGCGATGATGTGGGGGTGGTGGATGTGGTGGTGCTGGACCAGTTCTCTATTCAGCTTCCGAAACAGACGGCCGAATGGGTACAGTGCCATGGGCCAGCATCAGGGCCGTTTTTAGGCATAGGCAAACTAGGCGGTGGCCTAGGGCGCCATCAGTAGGGGGGCACCAATAAGCACATATCTGGCACTGATGTTTGTGTGTAAAGGATGTCACGGCCACCCTAAAATGTTATTGCCGCCCCCACACTATTGGATCAGAGAACTGTCAATATGACGATTCCTATATGCCATCAGATCAGAGTAGGCTACTGTCAAAAAAGTTGGCGTTTGGAGCGCTGGCTCAACAACACCATTAGATCAATGAACTCGGTCAATGCTTTGGCAAGGTAACACTTTTTTTAACCATAAAATAAAGCTAAATTCAAACTAAAGGCCAATTAAAATAACAGGTACAAATCTGTATTTTGTTAGGGCAGTATTTGTGGCAGTCTAGAAATCCCGCTGTGAATGGGCAGATAGCATTGCTCGGTGTGTGTGTAAGAGGCAAAATATAACTGCACACTTACTTCATCATTTCATGATTATCAGTTATATTCTGACTCTATAAAGCTTTCTTCTCTTAATTGCACCTCCAAAAGGTTTTTGCGCCAATGCATTGTTAAAAGAATCAGTGTGTTTTGTAATTGTCCCATATAAAACTTTAGCGGCCAATTTAAAAATGGTATAATAAAATGTGCAAATTCACAACATGAATACATCCTTTATTAAATCACGTTGACGAATTTAACTTTTTTACGGATGGTGTTGAATGCTGAATCGATTCATTCAGTTCTAATAGCGCTTAATGCAAGCAGTGTCGTACACACAGAGGGCAAAGTGTTGCGTTATTTAAAGGGGAAGTTCACGCATCAATGAGTAACAAAAACCACACTGAATCAGTATTTATTCTTATCACTTTCATGTGAAATGTACTAATAACACATAATAATTATGTAGTTATGTCTGAGAACAATTTCTTAGCAACTAGGGACTGCACAAATATAGGCTATATATTATAGGCCTAGGGCTATACAGGCATCTGGCTATTAATTTGAATCCTTATTAACAAATATATACAAATATAATTTGGTATGTATGTATTTGTTAATTAATACCAGTAATACCAATGTTGCAATGGGGGCACCAATAAGGATTTTGCCTAGGGCGTCAGAATGGCTAGAAACGGCCCTGGCCAGCATCCCTTGAGACTGCCATCCAGCTAACGGAGAACCATATGGGGGATCTTAAAGCTGCTCTCTCTCTCTCTCTCTCTCCTTCTCCGCTCCCGGGTTCCAGGAGGAACAGCTGGCTCCACTGAGGGCCAGTCCCACACATCACTGGCATGACCCTTCCTTTCTGAGAGGGCGATGCTTTCTTCTTCACCTCAGCCACCCACTAATTTTGGGAATAAATTTGCCGTTATTTTCAATGTTTTTAAGGGGTATTCGTAAGGGTGGCTCTTGCAGAAACCAAGCCAACTGGGACGTGGGAATTGCTGGGACTGGTGAGGCAACTCGGGTCTGTCTGGAGCTGTCCCAGAGGTGTCTCGATGGAGAGGGAGGTGCAGCCCCCTTTGAAAGAATTGGGCCATTAAAAAGGTCAGCATTACTTTGCATTAGTCATGGTAGATTATGCAACTTGATATCCGGAAGCAGTGGCCCTCCACAACATATCTGCAAAGAGTGTGCCCTCTTCCGAATTATCTCCCGGGTGGGGATCCCGAAAGAGA
Source organism: Romanogobio albipinnatus (assembly GCA_023566225.1). Taxonomy (NCBI): domain Eukaryota; kingdom Metazoa; phylum Chordata; class Actinopteri; order Cypriniformes; family Gobionidae; genus Romanogobio; species Romanogobio albipinnatus. The sequence continues at coordinate 72,011,888 of CM042241.1, forward strand.
TCCTAACCGACCAAGGCACAACGTTTATGTCATGTACACTTTGCAAACTCTCTGAATTATTGGGAATCAAATTTGTGAGCACCAGTGTCTACCACCCCCAAACGGCAGAGCAATGTAATCAAACATTAAAAATATGATTCATAAGTTCGTTCAGGACGACACAAAAAATTGGGATCACTGGTTGAAGCCCCTGATGTTTGCGCAACGCGAGGTTCCCCAAGCCTCCATAGGGTTTTTTTTTTTACCATTCGAGCTTCTGTATGGGAGTGTACTTCTGCGGGGAGTACTCAACCATAAATAAACCATACAGAACCATAGAGCTCAAAATGGAGAATTTGCTCCAAGCCCAGGAATGTCAGATCTGCAGCTACAACAGGGGCAGCCAATTGCGCAAATTAGCCAGGAGAGTCTCTCTTGGTGCTCGCATCTAGCTCCAAATTACTCGCCAAGTGGCAAGGACCCTTTGTGGTCACACGGTGGGTGGGAGATGTTGAGGTAGTGCGACCGGATAGGGCAGGTCCCCAGTAAATGTACCACCTCAACCTCCTAAAACCTTGGAGAGAGGAGGACAGTGTCCAAAATCTGATGCTTATCCAATGCTTCAGGTTGACGAGCTGCTTGATTGGTTGCGCACGGCTTGATTTTACTCAACACTGGAGTTGATATTGTCAAATCCCCTTAACGCCAATGTCTCGTGAAAAAACAGCCTTTACAACACGCTTCCTTTCGGGCTATTTAGGACTCCGGCTACCTTTCAGTGTCTCATGGACCGGGTCTTACGACCCCATCAGCCATATGCTGCCCCCTACCTAGATGACATCATTATCTACAGTAATGACTGGGGACGGCATACTGGACTGGGGACGGCATTTAAGAGCGGTCCTGGGGTCACTGCACATGGCGAGGCTCACAGCCAACCTGAAGAAGTGTACAATTGGATGGATGGAAGTACGGTATCTGGGGTTCCACTTGGGACAGGTGCTGCCCCCAAATTGATAAGACCGCAGCAATTGCAACCTGCCTGCGCCCTAGGACCAAACAGACCGTTCTTGGTGCTGGCTGGCTATTATGGGCATTTTGTGCCTAACTATTCGGACGTCACCAGTCCCTTGACTGACCTCACTAAAAAGGTCCGGTGGGCCGTGCCTCAGACCAAGGGCTGGGAGCCGTTTTGTTCCAGGTTGTGGAGGGGGAGGATCGCTCCATGCTGTACATTAGTCAGAAGATCTCAATGAGAGAGACAAAGGACAGCACGATCGACAAAGAATGTTTGGCCATCAAGTGGGCGGTCCTTACTCTCTGATACTATCTGTTGGGACAGGCTTTTACCCTCTTTTTCGAAAGTTGAAAGATGCCAATGCGCGGATCGCCCGTTGGTATTAGGCTTTACAACCGTTTAAATCTCAGGTAGTCCACAGGCCAGGGGCGCAGATGGCTGTGGCTGAATTTATCTCCAGAAATGGGAGGGAGTGGGTAGCAGGGCGGATGGCTCCCTGTCCTGAGTCAAGCGGTGGGGGTATGTGGAAAGCGGGCCGTGGTTTAGAGCTTGCTGCATACAGAGAATGATTACGGGAGAGCTGATGGTTAAGGCAGTGTTTCCCAACCACGATCCTGGAGGCACAACAACACTGCACATTTTGCATGTGTCCCTAATCAAAGTCAAGTCAAGTCAACTTTATTTATATAGCGCTTTTAACAATGCAGATTGTTTCAAAGCAGCTTTACGGTGTTAAACAGGAAAATAATGCAGCATAATTTTATTCGGCCGTATAGCCATTCTGGAGAAAACGGTGATGTCATCAGTTCATTTCAGTTATCATACAGTGACAGTGTGGGCTTTAGATCAGTAATTAGATCAGTAATTTAGTTTATATGGTTAATTTAGTTTAATAATTAGATTTATTTTGATATTTAGTTGAAAAATTTAGTGTCCCCAACTGAGCAAGCCAAGCCAGAGGCAACAGTGGCAAGGAAACCAAAACCCCATCAGGTGACCTAATGGAGAAAAATAAACCATGGGAGAAACCAGGCTCAGTCAGGGTGCCAGTTCTTCTCTGGCCAATTAACAAACAGCGTATGATTATTATTATTCTGGCAGCTTTACAGGTCAGAGGTCATAATAGATCGGAGGCAACACGCCGGAGACGGGTTTATTGAGGATGATGTGTCGATTAAATAATTATAAAATAGGAATAATCTAAATATCGGAGTCATCACGCCGGAGACGGGTTTATTGAGGATGATGTGTTGATTAAATAATTATTAAAGTGCAATATTCGAAGGATCGGAGGCAACATGCTGGAGACGGGTTTATTGAGGATGACATATCGATTTAAGAATTATTATTACAAACACACCTGATTCAAATTATCATTTTATTAGTGGAGACTCAAAGACCTGAAATGAGCGTGGCAGATAAAGGAGACATGCAAATTGTGCAGTGTTGGTGTGCCTCCAGGATCGTGGTTGGGAAACACTGGGTTAAGGGACAAGCCTCTCGTTAATGAAATCTAACAGGTGTTCTCATTTTGAAGTGAGTAAAGAGAGTGAAGGTTGTGAAGAGTGAAGAGAGCTCCCTGGGGAGCGTGCTGTGCTGTTTTTGTGCTGTGCCCAGAAGAAACTATTTTTTATTTTTTTGTGTTTGCTGAAAAACGCCCTCATGTTCACTTTTTGTTTATGTCTATAAAGAAGTGTGTTAATAAAGAGACAAACTCAGACTCTGCCTATTTCCAGACCGGGAAGACAAACGTTTGTCACAGACACGAATGAGATTTCTTTAATATCTTAGTTTTTTTATCCCAGCAATGACATAAAATGGAGAGCAAATGGAGACTTTGTTTCTGAATATGAATTAAAATATTTCACATAAAATTCTTAATTCCGGTTCTGTTCATAATTTTTATGGACAGAATTTCTAGGCGCAGCCAAGGGCCGGAGGGTGTCAGGTTTGGGGACCACACGGTTTCGTCTCTGCTCTTTGCGGATGACGTTGTCGTGTTGTCCCCTTCTAACCAGGACCTCCAGCATGCACTGGGACGGTTTGCAGCCGAGTGTGAAGCGGCTGGGATGGGAATCAGCACCTCCAAATCCGAGGCCATGGTCCTCAGTCGGAAAAGGGTGGCTTGCCCACTTCAGGTTGGTGGAGAGTTCCTGCCCCAAGTGGAGGAGTTCAAGTATCTAGGGGTCTTGTTCACGAGTGAGGGGAGGATGGAACGGGCGATGGACAGACGGATCGGTGCAGCTTCTGCAGTATTGCGGTCGATGTACCTGTCTGTCGTGGTGAAGAAAGAGCTAAGCCGTAAGGCGAAGCTCTCGATTTACCGGTCAATCTACGTTCCTACTCTCACCTATGGTCATGAGCTTTGGGTCATGACCGAAAGGACAAGATCCCGGATACAGGCGGCCGAAATGAGCTTTCTCCGCAGGGTGGCTGGGCGCTCCCTTAGAGATAGGGTGAGAAGCTCAGTCACTCGGGAGGAACTCGGAGTAGAGCCGCTGCTCCTCCACATCGAGAGGGGACAGCTGAGGTGGCTCGGGCATCTGTTCCGGATGCCTCCTGAACGCCTTCCCGGGAAGGTGTTTCGGGCATGTCCAACCGGGAGGAGGCCCCGGGGAAGACCAAGGACACGCTGGAGGGACTATGTCTCCCGGCTGGCCTTGGAACGCCTCGGTGTCCCCCCGGAAGAGCTGGAGGAAGTGTCTAGGGAGAGGGAAGTCTGGGCATCTCTGCTTAGACTGCTGCCCCCGCGACCCGGCCCCGGATAAAGCGGAAGAAGATGGATGGATGGATGGATGGATAAAATTCTTACCCACAAAGGTCTTTATTCTTACATGCTAACTAAAAAATACAAAATTATATATATATATATATATATATATATATATATATATATATATATATATATATATATATATATATATATAATTTTGTATTTTGTATATATATATATATATTTTGTATATATATAATTTTGTGTATATATATATATATATATATATATATATATATATATACACACTCACCTAATGGATTATTAGGAACACCTGTTAAATTTCTCATTAATGCAATTATCTAATCAACCAATCACACAGTCCTGTGGGCCAAAATGCCTTGTTGATGCTAGAGGTCAGAGGAGAATGGGCCGACTGATTCAAGCTGATAGAAGAGCAACTTTGACTGAAATAACCACTCGTTACAACCGAGGTATGCAGCAAAGCATTTGTGAAGCCACAACACGCACAACCTTGAGGCGGATGGGCTACAACAGCAGAAGACCCCACCGGGTACCACTCATCTCCACTACAAATAGGAAAAAGAGGCTACAATTTGCACCAGCTCACCAAAATTGGTTTTGAGCCTCAAAACCAAGGCAGAAAATAGCCTATTACTTATTCATTATGATGTTTCTGAGTGTAAAAACCATGCAAACGTCATAAGTTGACCTCAGACAACAGAATAAAATTAAAAAAGCCAGTTCATGACACCTTTAACTGCAATGTGCACAGCAGATTTAGAGATCTAAAGATCTGTACAGCAGATCTTTCCTGTAGCTCAAACACTAGAGTGTGGCGCTAGCAATGCAAAGGTCATGGGTTCGATTCCCAGGGAAAGCAAGAACTGACAAAATGTAAAATGTGTACCTTGAAGACAATGTAAGTCGCTTTGGATAAAAGCGTCTGCCAAATGCATAAATGTAAATGTAGAGAAACACCACGTGATTTCATTTCACTGATGTGAAATGCTCATACAGTTAACCAGGAAGCTTGGGAAATCCCGTTTTAATTTTCTTAGATTTTATCACCTTGGAGACTAAACAATTGTTTATTTACAATAAATATGCAGAAGCTGCTTCTTCCTTTCCGTCCAGTCAATGAGAGGCATTTCCTCATGTGTGAAGAACAGATGAAATGTAATACTCGGTAAATACTCAGGTAATCAGTCTACATCCCTTCCACTAAACGCGTAAAAAAAAATTCAAAACACAATGACGTGTGCTAAACGTTAGATTTAGAAACCTTCCGTGTGTGAATTATGACAAAAACTCTTTTATTTGCATCTCAATAGTGTTTGGTGGAGGCTTCCTCTTCCTTTAGTGGAAGACAATGCATCTAAACATCATCTGGAAGCTAGTGCTGTGGAACGCTGTTATTCAAGAGCGACTTTTCTGGTGAATTTGTTTAACATTCCAGAAGATTATATAAAACAAAGACTATCAATTGAGCAATTGAAAGTAAAAATGTTCTGCATAAAACAGCAAGAGTTTCACTCTGCAGAGTCAATTGTGCCATGCAGATATTATTCAAACACAGTTACATCTACCTCTGATTTGAATGATCATACAAAAAAGTAAACCATGTAAATTGAAGCACTTCTACTGCTGTTGATAGTGAACGACAAATAAATTGCATTCATATCAAAAGTATCAAAGCACAAAGCTTATTGCGATTTATTGGACAAGCATTTGTGAAATGACCCACTGTCACAGTGTGTTTTGGTTTGGTTTCATATTCTCAGTTTATCACTGTCATGTTTCTGAGTTTGTCATGTTCTCTATCATGCACTTCCTGGTGTTGTCATGTGATTCCCTTGCCCTCGTGTGATCCTGCCATTGTCATGTCATTTGCTAATTGTCTCATCATTGTTCACAGGTGTCCCTTGTCTTGTCATTAGTCCCCTCCTGTATTTAAGCCCTCATGTTTGCCTTGGTCTTTGTTTAGTATTGTTCCTGTAACCTGTTGGTGGAGAGGTTCTGTTATCAAGTCAATAGACCCTTTTCACATTTCCGGGTTTCTCAGAGCAGAAGTCGTCATAGTTGGGTTAAATATTATAGCTGTGAATGAGAGAATACATTAAATATTGTTTTTGTGTGCAAATTTGCTCAAATAGCAAAAGAAAAACGCCACAGTAGTGATTTCACAACTTTCAAAAAGAGGGAAAAAATAGAGTGAGATTGATAACGGCAGTAAAAAGAGAGAAATATGTAACGTTTTACCATCACTCCCATAGACGCTATTACTAAACACCCTCACTATATACTATTTTTATTGTAATTTGATGCAAAAGTAATAAAATAAAAAGTATTAGTACATAGATTTTTTTAAAAATGAAAATACAAAAAACGTTGCAGGATTTACGATATTGATGACCGTTAAAACGCGTCATCACAGTCTGTGAAAGGGTCTATTCTGAGTTAAATAAACTGCACTTGGGTTCAGCAACCTTGCCTTCAGTGGGATCTGTTACACCCACACAGGACTGTTTAACTTTCTCGTCATAAATGAATGCATAATCTAGCCTTTATGCTTGTCCTGTAAGTTTGTAAATGGAAGTGTTGTATATTAAGGGTGGTATTGGGTTTGTCCAACAGGGGGCGGTGGCGCATTGTGGTGTTGGTCTGTAGCACTGTTAAAAGCAGAGAAGAACAGGCAGTGTGTGTGCTCCTGAGTGTGTGTATGGTTGGCTATGGAGATGTGTCCCAAATAAAAGACCATCTAGAAAGTTTATTAGAGAGTTTTCCCTTTGTATGGGAGAAAAATGTACACAAAAACAGAGCCTATTAAATGGTTAATTATCATTAAAATATGAGCATTAAAATGACGAGTAATAGATTATGACGGAACCCAGTCAAACAAGTCTAACGCACGGATCCATTACTGTTACACATTTTTTCTTTCTCATCTGTTTATGTTCACTTAATACATAACTGACTGTGTTTACGTGAATACCCGCCAATACCAGCATTTTGACATTATTTTGTGTGTATTTGACTGTTTAAGTGTAATAAGCAGCGAAAAACAACGCAGTTCAGTACTGAGAGGTGGATTTATAGCTGCACACTTTAGGTGTGAGCACAAAATCTGCAGGAATTAGTCAAATTATGTGCAATCCCACACTGAAATTCAAGCCCTGTAACAGCAACATTCATCCGGAGCAAATGAAGCGAGTGAGGAGAGGCGGGTTTGTGTGTCAATCGCTGTCGGAGAGATAAGAGAAAGCGCAGCTGGTATTGTGTGTCTATTTTGCTTAAAATTAGTACCGGAAGCGTTTCAGATATTTCAGTAGCTTTTCCGATTGCATTTTTAAAAGACTACAATTGACTTGTGTGTATATAATTATTGTTACTGCACTACAATCCACTTGCTTTTGGCAGGTTAGCGTATGTTAATGTCAAGCCCTGCATACAATGAATGAAACCATTTGAGGCTGTGCATTTAGGTGATTTGTATTCTGATTAAAGGTCTTTTTTTTGACCTGGTGCTTAAATACCCCTTAAGAAGTTATACAAAAATATATTGATTACATTTATAAAATATCAACTTTTATATTCCACAAAAGTAAGAAAGGCATACAGTGAGTAAATGATGACAGAACGTTTCCCTTCATATATTGGCTATTTCACAGTGGCGTTGAGTCTGGCTCGTAAGGCTTGAGTCTCAGTTGTTTTGCTCATATGTGATGGTGCTCGTGGGTTTGTTGATCACAGCCACTTTAATGATCCCCTTAGTCTTCGACATGATCTGACCACATTTGAACAGATCCATGAAGGCCTGCTTAAAGTCCCCTGACAACGTGTAGAGCGGCAAGTTGAAAATGATGTTGAGTACAGCGATCGGCCTCGAGATAATGTAGGCGGCGTGAACCCAGCGGTCCAGCATGCAGTTGGTTTCTGGAGTGAGTCTCGTGTAGATTCTCAGAGCTCGTAGCACGTGAAAGGGAAGAAAACAAACCACAAAGCACGTCAATACCAACACAATGAGTCGCCTCGCTTTAACCCGTCTCGTGCTTCCCATATGAGGTCCCTTCTTTAGTTCTTTAATGATGCGCCAATAGCAAAGACAGACCACGAGCAGAGGAAGCAAATATCCCATTACGGTCAATGCCCAACTATACGGCCAGGTGATATCTGTCTTGCTGCTCGCAAAGTCCAAGCAGTATGTCTTGTTGTTCATGTCAACCATGTCAAACATTTTAAAAATCGGACTTAACTCGGCCACCGTCACGGTCCAAACCAAGACGCAAGCCAACACGCCCCATCGCTTCTGCTTGATGCTGTTCATGTGCAACGGATGCACGATCGCCACGTACCGGAAGATGGCCAGACAGGTGAGGAAGAGGATGCTGCCATACAGGTTGAAGTGGAAGATGAAGCGCGCAAAGCGGCACATGACATCCCCCAGCATCCACGAGTCGTTGAGGACGTAGTAGTAGGTCAAGAAGGGCAAGCTGACCATGAAGAGAAGGTCAGTGATGACGAGGTTGACCATGATGATGGTGCTGCTCTTCCAGGGACGAACTTTGAGCACATAGACCAGCAGAGCGATGATGTTACCCACAACACCCACGATGAAGAGCGCACCGTACGTGTAGGGAAGATAGTAGCGCTTGACGAGATCGTCCACATTGGTGCAGTTGTTACTCGAGCTGTTACTTGAGCCGTAGTAAAGGTTGCTCGCCATGGTTGTTCTTGCAGAAGGAAAACATACAAAATGTTGTTAAAGACACATCATGCAAAGTAAAAACTAAACTGATAGTATTTCAGTGACTGTTCTTGTTCCCTGCTTGGCATTGAATACCTCAGCAATGTGATGAACTGATCTATCCAACAAGATGCAATGAAAGAAGAAAAGGATCCACATTAGCCTGGTTTCCATTACAGATTTGAACAACTTTTGTGATATTTTCTAAATGTCGATAAAAAAATTACATTTCCATTCACCAATGCTATGTGACTAAAAAACAATTATTTCCTATCAATGGAAAAATCTTGGAAGGCTGCTTGCTGGAAGTAATCCCAGAAGGTGCTCTTTGGTTGAGTTTCAAATTTGTAGAAAAAAATATCCAACGCACTTCTTCTGGTTTAAAAAGCCTTAATTCAATCCATGGCTTGATGTGTTTTCATTGGGCATATTTGTAATTTGCTATTTCAGTTTGCGCAATTTGAAGGGCAATGAAACACAGCTATCGTTAACCATATTGTTTAACAATAGAATGAAGTCACCAAAACAGTCATTCATTCTATTTTTAAACAATATTACAAATGTAACATGGAAATTGACATTTCTGGATACCAAAGTCTATCTAAAATCGGGTGATTTTAGTTTATATATAGGCTATATTTATTGAAGACGTCATTGAAGAGAAGGTAATTTAACTAGTCAAATATAGAGCTGAGTATCATCAGCATAACAATGAAAACTAACGCCATGCTTCCTAATGATATCTCCCAGTGGTAGCATGTACAGGGTGAAAAGCAACGGTCCTAGTACTGAGCCTTGTGGTACTCCATACTGAACTTGTGATCGATATGATATTTCTTCATTTACTGCTGTAAACTGATAACGTTCAGATAAGTATGATTTAAACTATGCCAATTCCACTAATGCCAAGATCATTTTCGAGTCTATTCAAAAGAATGCTGTAGTCGATAGTATCAAATGAAGTGCTAATATGCAGTAGTCCTACCATATTTGTAACAGGATGTTGGCTTTGCAGCCTTGGCTAAATTGAGTATACATGAGACTTGATAATGATCTGAGACGTCATGGCTCTGCTGCAAAATTTCAACGGCATCAACAATAATTCCATGTGACAATATTAGCTCTAAAGTATGATTACGACAATAATTGGCTCCTGATACATGTTTATTATCTCCAATAAGGTTCAAAATGTCTCTAAATGCCAATCCCAATGCCCCTTTTTCATTGACATGGATATTAAAATCCCCAACAATTTGGACACCCCTGCCTTATACCTTCAACACACAGAGAAAAAAGGTGTCAAAATACCCTTAAAAGGACATCTTTGTACCTTTTTTACCACAAAAAGGTTCATAGTAGGTACTAACCTTTTTTCTTTTTGGTGGCCTTGATGGAATAACATTTATGTGAGCTTTTGCCTACATGTTTTTGTGCAAACCTTTTCATCTTTTACGGCATTGAACACCTGACATGAATTCCTTAGAATTCAGACACGACTTTGTTATACTGCCTGATTTCACACAATAACCTCATAATTCAAACACCTAAAGCACTGCATACAATCACTGTTTAAACAGTACATTTCTACACTTTCCAATTCCAAGATATGGATCTGTTGTAGTCTCAAATCTCAAGTAAGTATACTATTAAAAATGAATTAAATGATAATAATAAAACAAATATAATTAAAATATACCATGGTCTGTCTGAATATTTGATTCTGATTGGTTAGAAGGTTTGCAATAAAACCATTTAATGCTCATACAGAAACTTGTTGACGCTTCCCCGTGACTTTTATTAATAAATTAAACTAACTGAATCATTACATTATAACACTCAGACACCGGTATTTCACTCTCTCTCTCTCTCTCTCTCTCTCTTGATTTCAATAGGCTAATTTATATTTAAAAAATACAAATTAAAACATAATGGTCTGAGTCTTATTTAAAGCGGACCGAATGCTAGATCTAAATAACTGATGAAAATAACTGTAAATAACTGTAAATTTGACCCTTCCAGTCAAATTTAGCACTGCAAACATCAATAACAGCTTTAAGTTGTCAATGCTGGCAAATGACTATGGTATAAATGGGAAAACCCACGGGTAGCTGGGCATTAACACATTTTAAAGTGGAGGCAAAGAACCAACCAACGCGAAGCGATCAACAAAATTTTAAGTTGATAACTAAATTGCTGAAATCAGTTTTCACGGTGATAATTTGAAATATAATCTTCTTAAAATATGTATTGTTTAAAGGATATGTTTACTGAGATGCAATAATACTAGAAGAGCCACTGTACCAATAATCTGTTTTTAGAAGTGGTCAATACTTACAGTGGACGCAGATGCCACTCATCCAACCGCTGGTTCCTCTGAGAAACGGACTGTGGGGATCATGGAAAGAGTTTAAACGCCTGAGCTGATCCTCCCTCTTCTGCTGAACAGTTCCTGGGAAGTCCCTATTACATTAATTTGCAGTAACTTATGTCACTTCCAAACACACAGGTAACATGATCTGTCAACACATAAGTGTATGGGCGGGATTTAGAGCCTCACAGGTATGATCATATTCATGTGATATTTGGCTGTGGGAAAGTGTGCTACTGACAAGCCTGATTCCATTGCTGTCAATGCTATATTAACATAAGTCAAATCACCTTCATTTATATAGCGCTTTTTACAATATAGATAGTTTCAAAGCAGCTTTACAGTGATAATAGGAAATTCATGGAAGAGAGGTTGTTTTGGCTATAGAAAAAAGTTATTGTCCCGCTAAAGTAAGTTTTTGATTGATTGATTTATGTTGTAAATAATCATTCGTTATTTACTTTGGGGCCACTTACACAACACCATTTTCCGGCGGCTAGAGAACGCAAACCGGTTTTCGAATCTCTGAAAACGGTGACAGCATGCAAACATTACATGTTTAGTCTATTGGCAAGCAATAGGCAAGTTTGTGCGGAGGCGCTTAGTTTTTCTTTACAAAATGACTGCCAAATTACTTGTCTGTCATGCATATAATACAGCTTTTTTTTTTTGTCGTTTCAGATCATTTTGATAACGTTTTCATCTGTACAGAAGGAAAGGGAAGTGAAGGAGGCCTTCACAGGGGTGTTTAGTTGACGCGGTCTCTGCTGACTCTTTAGGGCGGCATTGTGGTCTTCCACCATCTGATCTGAAAACGTCCCAGATCCGGCAGACTACTGTAAACCTCGAGATAAACAGAGAGACTAACATTAGCATAGATGCCATTCTTCTGATGATGTAATGAGTGCATCAGGAGTTATAGGAAGTGTTCCCGTTTCCGGCTGACCCAGTTAATGCAGCCTAACAATCATTCAACTCATTTGACTAATAGAAATTGATCATGTTCTTTGTGTATGCCGGGTTAAAGAGTTGCGTTTTAGGTCTAGATTTAAACTAACAAGGAAGTGTCTGCTTCCCAAACAATGCTAGGAAGACTGTTCCAGAGTTTAGGTGCTAAATAGGAAAAGGATCGACCACCAGCAGTTGATTTTGATATTCTAGGTATTATCAGCTGGCCAGAAGTTTTGAGATTATAATAGACGTGTAATGCGTTAAGAGCTCGCTCAAGTACTGGGGAGCTAAACCATTCAGAGCTTTGTAAGTAATAAGCAAGATTTTAAAATGTATGCGATGTTTAATAGGCAGCCAGTGCAATGTTGACAGAACTGGGCTAATATGGTCATACTTCCTGGTTCTAGTAAGAACTCGAGCTGCTGTGTTTTGGACCAGCTGGAGTTTATTTATTAAGCGAGCAGGGCAACCACCCAGTAGAGCATTACAATAATCTAACCTTGAGGTCATGAACTTGTGAACTAATTGTTCAGCATTTGTCATTGAGAGCATATGTCGTAATTTAGATATATTTTAAGATGGTAGAATGCAGTTTTACAGATGCTAGAAACATGGCTTTCAAATGAAAGATTGGTATCAAAGAGCACACCCCCGACGAGGACTTGCCAGAGCAGCTATCAGGCGTGAGAGAGTATTCTAATGCCATGTTTCCTAATGATAAATCACAGTGGGTTTAAACTATGCCAATGCAAATCCACTAATACCAACATCATTTTCAAGTCTATTCAAAAGAATGCTGTGGTCGATAATATCAAATGAAGTGCTAAATAAAACTTCTTATTATTATTATTTATGTAAAACAAACATTTTATTTGTAACATTATAAAAGTCTTTGGAGTCATTTTTGATGTCCGTTATCATTCCTAACATAAGAGTAGGCAAATGCCCTTTATATATATTTTTAGAGTACCAGTTGTTTTAATAAGTCTGTTTTATGAACAATCTTTCTATAGGTGTGTGAACTGGAGTCCATCGCGTGCCGCCTGAAGACTTCCTTCAGCTGTATACCAGAGACCAAACATGCTTATGAGAAATCAGGAAATAAAACAATAAATACCAGTGAAATGTAAAAATGAAATGTGGCAGTTATGAAACAACTTTAGCGATGTTGTTTCCCTTTAGCAGTAAATCTGTACAGATTTTTTTAACTTACAAGACAGTTTGGTGCATATACCAATATATTGACAGAGCAGCCATCAAGTGTTAGACAGTATTCTGGGTTATTACGTGCAGAGGTTTTTGATCCAATAATTAGAAACTCTGTTTTTTTTTTTTTTAAGAATTAAGTAGTAGGAAATAACTAGTCAAATATAGAGCTGAGTATCATCAGCATAACAATGAAAACTAACGCCATGCTTCCTAATGATATCTCCCAGTGGTAGCATGTACAGGGTGAAAAGCAACGGTCCTAGTACTGAGCCTTGTGGTACTCCATACTGAACTTGTGATCGATATGATATCTCTTAATTTACTGCTGTAAACTGATAACGTTCAGATAAGTATGATTTAAACTATGCCAATGCAATTCCACTAATGCCAAGATCATTTTCGAGTCTATTCAAAAGAATGCTGTAGTCGATAGTATCAAATGAAGTGCTAAATAAAACTTATTATTATTATTATTTATGTAAAACAAACATTTTATTTGTAACATTATAAAAGTCTTTGGAGTCATTTTTGATGTCCGTTATCATTCCTAACATATGAGTAGGCAAATGCCCTTTATATATATTTTTAGAGTACCAGTTGTTTTAATAAGTCTGTTTTATGAACAATCCTTCTATAGGTGTGTGAACTGGAGTCCATCGCGTGCCGCCTGAAGACTTCCTTCAGCTGTATACCAGAGACCAAACATGCTTATGAGAAATCAGGAAATAAAACAATAAATACCAGTGAAATGTAAAAATGAAATGTGGCAGTTATGAAACAACTTTAGCAATGTTGTTTCCCTTTAGCAGTAAATCTGTACAGATTTTTTTAACTTACAAGACAGTTTGGTGCATATACCAATATATTGACAGAGCAGCCATCAAGTGTTAGACAGTATTCTGGGTTATTACGTGCAGAGGTTTTTGATCCAATAATTAGAAACTCTGTTTTTTTTTTTTTTAAGAATTAAGTAGTAGGAAATAACTAGTCAAATATAGAGCTGAGTATCATCAGCATAACAACGAAAACTAACGCCATGCTTCCTAATGATATCTCCCAGTGGTAGCATGTACAGGGTGAAAAGCAACGGTCCTAGTACTGAGCCTTGTGGTACTCCATACTGAACTTGTGATCGATATGATATTTCTTCATTTACTGCTGCAAACTGATAACGTTCAGATAAGTATGATTTAAACTATGCCAATTCCACTAATGCCAAGATCATTTTCGAGTCTATTCAAAAGAATGCTGTAGTCGATAGTATCAAATGAAGTGCTAAGATGCAGTAGTCCTACCATATTTGTAACAGGATGTTGGCTTTGCAGCCTTGGCTAAATTGAGTATACATGAGACTTGATAATGATCTGAGACGTCATGGCTCTGCTGCAAAATTTCAACGGCATCAACAATGATTCCATGTGACAATATTAGCTCTAAAGTTTGATTACGACAATAATTGGCTCCTGATACATGTTTATTATCTCCAATAAGGTTAAAAATGTCTCTAAATGCCAATCCCAATGCCCCTTTTTCATTGGCATGGATATTAAAATCCCCAACAATTAGGACTTGATCTGCAGCCAGTACTAACTCTGATAGAAAATCAGCAAATTCTTTGATAAAGTTTGTATGGTGCCCTACAGTAGCCAACACAAATATCAAACAGGATTTATTTTTAGACCTCTGAGTTATAGTGAATATATTGCTATAAACTACAGCAACACCTCCCTATTTTCCTGTCAGACGAGGCTCATGTTTATAATGGTAATATTGGGGGGGGGGACTCATTTAAAGTAATGTAATCGTCTGGTTTTAGCCAGGTTTCTGTCAAACACAGCACATCTAGATTATGATCTGTAATCATATCATTTACAATTAGTGCTTTTGAAGAAATTTGGGATTGAATATTCATCAAACCGAGCTTTATCATTTGTTAATCTGCATTATATCTGTTTTTTATTGTTGAACATCAATTACATTTTTACCCTTAAATGGGTTTGGGAGTTTTTTGTGTTTACTATTTCGGGGAACAGACACAGTCTCTATATGATGATATCTAGGTGAAAAAGAAAAAGTCTATATGTGTTGGATCTTATCTGACTTCTGTGATGTGAGAGAGCAAGCAGACGGTTGGTTTAGCCAGTATGTCTGCTTCCTGACCTGGATTCAACTCTAAGACTATGTGCCATTAACAGGTCAGGTCTGCCCCAAAAACCTTTCCAATTGTCTATGAACCCTATGTAATTCTGCGAACACCACTTATGGTGCGTTCACACCAGACAAGAAATGAAGCGTTTCGTGCAAGTGATTCACATGTCACAAGTGAATGCAAAGACGCAAATAGACATTCTGCTGTGCGATTCGCGCGATTGAGGCTGTGCGAATGACACGGAGCTTGCTCTAGTAGTGACAACAATGAGGACAAAATCATATGTAGATACCCAGAGTTGTACGATACATCTTCATACTTTATAGAAACAGGAATAAAAAGGATCTTGCTTGGAAGAAAGTGAGTGAGGAGGTTGGAATATCTGGTAAGTTGTAAAAAAAACGCTCTTTACTCAATTTGAGCTATACCTAAGGTGATTTCAGGGTGATTGGGACACTTTTTGCCATTGAGATTACTTGCGACTTCCTAATCACCACCACCCTATTGAGACTACAAGCTAGTTAAAGCCGGCCAATTGAGCTTATTCGCCATTGAGTGCATTGAGTGAGATACAATTTTATGATGGATGGATGCACTTTTATGACGATGGATGCACTTTTATGATGATGGATGCACTTTTATGATGGATAGATGCACATTTATGATGGACAGATGCACTTTTATGATGGACAGATGCACATTTATGATGGACCGATGCACTTTTATGATGGACAGATGCACATTTATGATGGATGGATGCACTTTTAGAGACTTCTAAGATTCCTACTATCCTTGATTAAAGTTTGAATGTGTGTCTCTAGTTCTGAAATCTTCTCCATCAAAATACCCTTGTCGCTGACAGAGAAGGCTATGCTATACATGTGGCGGCAGTGCCAGTGATAATAAGAGTAGAAGATGACATGACTCACCGTGTTTGTTGACTGATCCAACTCACCAGTTGTTTGATGGACTCGTAAAAGGTGCGAGAGAGAGAAAAATATATACTATCAGATATACTGTGACGATCTGTCAGTCTGGATATGAATGCAAATAGTTCACATCAAATTATACCCACAAAGTTCTATATTCTTACCTGCCAACTATAAATTAATTGTGCCCTTTTTATTTATTATTCTTCGTGACTTTTAAGGGAAACATCTGAGAAGTTTATGTTTACATGAAATGTATATCACAATGGCCTGGTTTCACTGACAGGGCTTAGATTAAGCCAGGATTTGTGCCTTAGTACGGTGGATTGAGAAACAGTTGTTTTTGTGATGTCAGTGACTCATATGCAGCATCACAGAGGTCAGTGTTTTGTGAACTTTTTTGGATATTGCATAATAGTATATTTAGACGTTACTGGTGTGAATGTTCCTCATGTTGTCTCCATATAAACTAAAGTCATGATCCAGTCAACACAACCCATCAAACTCTTAACTGCATCACCATGTGATTTCATTTCACTGATGTGGACTGCTCATACAGTTAACCAGGAAGCTTGGGAAAACCTGCTTTAATTTTTAGTTTTTTTTAGATTTTATCACCTTGGAGACTAAACAGTTGTTCATTTACAATAAATATGCAGAAGCTGCTTCTTCCTTTTCGTCCAATCAATGAGAGGCATTTCCTCATGTGTGAAGAACAGATGAAATCTGAGCTGATTCATGAGATATTTAATACTCGGTAAAGTCGGTAAAGGAACTTCAGCTAATTTGATTTTATTACACAGTTAATCCCTTCCACTAAACTGGTGACTGAAGTTCACACAAATAACAAAAAAAAAAGTTTCAAAACACAATAACATGTGCTAAACGTTTGATTTAGAAACCTTCCATGTAAGGTATGAATTGTGACACAAATCTCTTAAACACGCCCTGATTTGCATCTCAATAGTGTTTGGTGGAGGCTTCCTCTTCCTTTAGTGGAAGACAATGCATCTAAACATCATCTGGAAGCTAGTGCTGTGGAACGCTGTTATTCAAGAGCATTATATAAAACAAAGACTGAGCAATTGAAAGTAAAAATGTTCTGCATAAAACAGCAAGCGTTTGTTTGTTGAGAAGTTTGAGTTTCACTCTGCAGAGTCAATTGTGCCATGCAGATATTATTCAAACACAGTTATCAATGTTTTGAATGTACTACTGTACATACCAAAGAGTACACAATGCAAATATCATTTTAAGCACTTCTACTTCCATGATAAACAAATGACATTACACATCATCATAAAGTCAAGGTTTATGAAGGAAAGCAAGCACACAATGAACAACTGCCACAAACATAGATGCCATCAATGTACAGGAACACTGCAATACCATCTTTACAGAGAACGGTTTTGCATCATTGTTTGTTTACATCAGGGCCATTTATGACCATTGTTGCGCCATAAGCTATTGACATGCTGAGGGTGACACAAGGGTTGGTTACTGTTATTGAAATTTTTAATGCATGCTTTAACATTCATTTTTATTAACATTTTACATTTACATTTATGCATTTGGCAGACGCTTTTATCCAAAGCGACTTACAGTGCCCTTATTACAGGGACAATCCCCCTGGAGCAACATGGAGTAAAGTGCCTTACTCAAGCACATACTGGTGGTGACCGCTGGGATCGAACCAGCAACCTTCTGCGTATCAGTTCCATGGTTTAACCCACTGGACCACCATCTCACATTAACCATTGTCTTATTAAGTAAAGCTTCCGAGAACATTAAGTTCTGCTTAGTTTTGATGCATTATTAAAATACATTTCAGAGAACATTGTTCCGCTTGGTTTCGCCGAAACAACAGGAAAAGGGGTAACGATAAAAGAAGAAACTTCTGCCCGGCAACAGGCAGATACAGAGTGTATTTATATTAAGTAATATGTCATGCTATGGTTATGAGTTTATGATACGTGACTTTTGTGAGCCCTCTGTGTACAAGCTACAAAAATAAAGAGAGCTTGTGTGCGTGAGGGTGGGGGCTATAAAGCTTTCAGACACCGAGGGAAGTTTGCCTTCGCTCTCTGAAAGCTCAGAGTGATGAACGCCTTTCTTGCAAGAAATAAACAATTGTTAAACCTTTCAATACTTCTCTGAATCCTAATTACTTTGAAAATAAAATAATTTCCACGACAGTTACATGCACATTTATGTTCATGCTTTTTGTTAGACAAAGTCAAAGTTACTTGCATTGCATCCATGTATGTGCATTTAGTAATTTCAAGCATTCGCTGGGAATCAAACCCATGACCGTGGCATTGTTAGCACAGGCTCTAGTGGTTGAGCTACATTTTCAGTACAATGAGTGCATTAACTTTTTTGCTCACTAGACACCCAGATTTTTCACTGGCCACAATTCTTTGCAGGTACATTAGGCTACTGTCACTTTAAGACCGGATGCATGGATCCATTACTGTTACACATATGTTTTCTTTCTCAGCTGTTTATGTTCACTTAAAACATAACTAACTGTGTTTACGTCAATACTTGAAGACCAGCATTTTGACATTATTTTGTGTGTTCTTGACTGTTTAAGTGCAATAAGCGGCAAAAAAGACCTTAATTTAGTACTGAGAGGCGGCTTTATATCCGTGCACTTGAGGTGTGAGCGCAAAATCCGCGGGAATGAGTCAAATGATGCCCAATATACACAATCCCATGCCAAAATTCATCCGGAGCAAATGAAACGAGTGTGTGAGGAGAGGCTGGTTTGTGTGTCACTCGCTGTCAGAGAGATGAGAGAGAAAGCACAGCTGGTATCGTGTGTCTATTGTGCAGACAATTTGTATTGGAAGCATTTTAGATATTTCAGTATCGATATGTATCGAAAAATCGATATTTTTGACACTACATTGTACTTAGTTTATCATTTCAGATGACTTTTTAAAAGTGGCTATAAAGGGTCTGCTTTACACGCCACTGCTGAAATACAAACGCATTTGGTGGATAATGTCAAGCCCTGTGTGCAATGTATGAAACCACTTGAGGCTGTACATTCAGGTGATTATATTATGATTAAACTATTTTCTTGGCCTGGTGCTATAAGAAGCTTAATATTATGGGAAATTATATCAACTTTTATATTCCACAGAAGTAAGAAAGGCATACAGTATCCCTTCATATATTGGCTATTTCACAGTGGCATTGAGTCGCAGCTGCTTTGCTCGTATGTGATGTTGCTCGTGGGTTTGTTATTCTCAGCCACTGTAACACCCCCCTTAGTCTTCGACATGATCTGACCACATTTGAACAGATCCATGAAGGCCTGCTTAAAGTCCCCTGACAACGTGTAGAGCGGCAAGTTGAAAATGATGTTGAGTACAGCGATCGGCCTCGAGATAATGTAGGCGGCGTGAACCCAGCGGTCCAGCATGCAGTTGGTTTCTGGAGTGAGTCTCGTGTAGATTCTCAGAGCTCGTAGCACGTGAAAGGGAAGAAAACAAACCACAAAGCACGTCAATACCAACACGATGAGTCGCCTCGCTTTAACCCGTCTCGTGCTTCCCATATGAGGTCCCTTCTTTAGTTCTTTAATGATGCGCCAATAGCAAAGACAGACCACGAGCAGAGGAAGCAAAAATCCCATTACGGTCAATGCCCAACTATACGGCCAGGTGTTTTTTGGGTCGTTGCTCGCAAAGTCCAAGCAGTATGTCTTGTTGTTCATGTCAACCAGGTCAAACATTTTAAAAATCCAACTTAACTCGGCCACCGTCACGGTCCAAACCAAGACGCAAGCCAACACGCCCCATCGCTTCTCCTTGATGTTGATGTGCGATGGATGCACGATCGCCACGTACCGGAAGATGGCCAGACAGGTGAGGAAGAGGATGCTGCCATACAGGTTGAAGTGGAAGATGAAGCGCACAAAGCGGCACATGACATCCCCCAGCGTCCACGAGTCTTGGACGTAGTTGTAGGTCAAGAAGGGCATGCTGACCATGAAGAGAAGGTCAGTGATGACGAGGTTGACCATGATGATGGTGCTGCTCTTCCAGGGACGAACTTTGAGCACATAGACCAGCAGAGCGGTGATGTTACCCACAACACCCACGATGAAGATCGCACCGTACATGGCGGGCAGGTAGAAGCGCTTCAAAAGATCATCCACATCGGTGCAGTTGTCACTCGAGCTGTTACTCGAGCCGTAGTAAAGGTTGCTCGCCATGGTTGATCTTGCAGAAGGAAAACATACAAAACATTGTTAAAGAGACACATCATGCAAAGTAAAAACTAAACTGATAGTATTTCAGTGATTTCTCTGCTTGGCATTGAATACCTCAGCAATGTGATGAACTGATCAATCCAACGAGATGCAATGAAAGAAGAAAAGGTTCCACACACCAAGTAGGTGTCAGTCTCTGTGTTAAATTTAATATTGTCAGCCATATTTTTAAAAATAAAATAGAAGTCATCATAACAACCCTGAGACAGAATTATTTTGATGACTTCCTTATATCTTTAAACATTATGGTTGACTAAATTTAACATGGAAATTGTCACCTACTCAGTTTCATTTCTTGATACCAAAGTCTAATTAGAATCGGGTACTTTTTATTTTATATATAGTTATGGAACAAATTGTACGTCATTGAAGAGGAGGTAATATTGAAAGTAGACACTTACAGAGGGATTGCAAATGGTTTTTAACTTGACTGAGTAAAATTATTAACAATGACAATATTGCAAAAGGTCTTGTTCATTATTTTAAAAGATTATGCAAGATGGGTTGTATAATGCACTTAAACTTTGAATGCCTGACATGAATTCCTGGGATTTCAGGCACAACTTTGTTATACCTGATTTCACACAATAACCTCATAAAAGGTGGCTCAAACACCTAAAACACTGCAGTCTGCATATAATCATTGTTTAAACAGGAGCTAATTTGCTAATTGCAAATTAAGACTTTTTAAATGTTTTTGAAAGAAGAAGGCTAAATGTATTTGATCAAAAATACAGTAAAACACTAATGTAATTAAATTGGCCTATTGCATTAAACATTACAAAATGTAATTTATTTCTGTGATCAAAGCTGAATTTTCACCATCATTACTTCAGTCTTCAATGTCACATGATCCTTCAGAAATCATTTGAATATGCTCATTTGCTGCTTAATTAATATCATATTAATAATTGATATCATATATCATATTTAGATATTTTTTAAGATGGAAGAATGTCGTTTTACAGATGCTAGAAACGTGGCTTTCAAATGAAAGATTGGTATCAAAGAGCACACCCAGGTTCCTCACTGACCACGAGGACTTGACAGAGCAGCCATCAGGCGTTAGAAAGTATTCTAGGTTACTAGTCGTGGAGGTTTTTTGTCCAATAATTAGAATCTCTGTTTTTTCAGAATTAGGTAGTAGAAAATTACAAGTCATCAATTTTTTTTTATATCATCTATGCATTCTGTTATTTTTTGAATTGGTAAGTTTCGCCAGGGCGCAAAGAAATGTAGAGCAAAGTATCATCAGCATAACAATGAAAACTAATGCCGTTTCCTAATGATATCTCCCAACCATAGTTTGTACAGGGTGAAAGGCAACGGTCCTAGCACTGAGCCCTGCGGTACTCCATACTGAACTTGTGATCGATATGATATCTCTTCATTTACTGCTACAAACTAATAACGGTCAGATAAGTATGATTTGAACCATGCCAAGGCAATTCCACTAATGCCTACATCATTTGCAAATCAATTCAAAAGAATGTTGTGGTCGATAGTATCGAATGCAGCGCTAAGATCGCATAACACTAATAGAGCGATACAACCACGGGTCGGATGATAAGAGCAAATCATTTGTAACTCTGATGAGAGCAGTCTCAGTACTAAGACCTGGTCTAAATCCTGACTAGAAATCCTCACAGATACCATTTCTTACTAAAAAGGAGCCTAGTTGTGAGGACACTGCCTTTTCTAGTATCTTTGACAGAAAGGGTAGATTCGAGATCGACCTGTAATCGACTAATTCTGTAGGGTCAAGTTGCGTTTTTTTAATAATCATAGCCAGCTTAAAAGTTTTTGGTACGTATCCTAATGACAAAGATGAATTAATGATATTAATAAGATCTATGACTTCTGGCCTCTAATGACATATTTGAAGATGTTTTTCACTCATCCAAGATGCCAATAATTATTTTGTCATGTGGGTTTTGCATGATAAAATGATCATGTACAGACAGGTCAGGTGTGCGAGGAGCAATTATCATACAAGCTCATTATGCAGTTTTACGAGCACCGTGTCATAAGAAATTGGCACACTATCCATCCTAAACTGTATCCAAGATAAGAATTAGTGCATCCCAAACAGGATGTTGACAGTAAAATTCCACTGGTGCTTGTTATTTCTGTGGGATTTTAAAGTGTGCATCGATTTTTCCTTTTAAGTAAAGAATGACTAAGGTCATCACTGTAAAAAATTACATGATCAATAAGTCATGGCAACATTACTTTAAAGGTCCCGTTCTTCATGATCCCACTGTTCAAACTTTAGTTAGTGTGTAATGTTGCTGTTAGAGCATAAATAATACCTGTAAAATTATAAAGCTCAAAGTTCAATGCCAAGCGAGATATTTTATTTAACAGAAGTTCCCTTTCAAAGCCTACAGCGAACGGCCGGCTTGGACTACATCCTGGTACTTCCTTCATTAATGACGTCAGTAGAACAGTAGAACAGACTAACCTCCGCCCACAAGAATACGCGAAAAAGGGGGCGTGGTCTTGTTGCTGTCCCACGTGGAGAAGAGGACGTGTCGCGTGGAGAAGAGGAAGTGTTGCGTTTGAGTGTGTTTGTCGCCATGTCGTCGAGACGCTGTTATTTTCATCCCGGAGTCAAATCACCTTTGTTTGGCTTTCCCAGGGACGCTGTAGAGATCATTGAGCGCATACATCTCCCGTTAAGAGGCGTGACCTTTCCACGTGCGCTAAGCTGCTGTCCAATCACAACACAGGAACCGCTGGCACAATCAGAACTCGTTACGCATTTCTGAAGGAGGGACTTCATAGAACAAGGAACTCATCAGCCGTTTTTAGGACAGTGAGAACAGCGGTGTACAGATCAGTACATTGTGTGAAAAATACTGTGTTTTTTTACACGCGAAACATGAACACATGTTATATTGCACACTGTAAACACAATCAAAGCTTCAAAAAGACACGAAGAACGGGACCTTTAATTCACTTCAACTTAATTACTTTAAATAATTCAAAGTTAAAGTTATACGAGATTCAAAAAGAAAAGTTTTTTTTCAATGAGTTTAAATTAAAAATGTGTATTGTTATTATTATAATCTATATTAACTTAGCTTCACTGAAAAAAAATGAGACTTTTTTTTTCATTAGTATTTTTGTCATATTTTTGTCATATTTTTCAGTATATTTGTCATTTTTAATGTCATATTTAGTCAATTTGTTTTAAAATATCTGAACATCTTTATTAGATTAGATTAGATTCAACTTTATTGTCATTACACAAGTACAAGTACAAGGCAACGAAATGCAGTTTAGGTCTAACCAGAAGTGCAATAGCAGCAAGTGCAGGATATACAGTGGTTGCATAAGTGCAGGACATGGATATGTACTGAATATATATATATATATATATATATATATATATATATATATATATATATATATATATATAGAGAGAGAGAGAGAGAGAGAGAGAGAGAGAGAGAGAGAGAGAGAGAGAGAGAGAGAGAGAGAGAGAGAGAGAGAGAGAGAGAGAGAGAGATGGTTGTTACTATAAACAGAATGTACAGGTGAATATTTACAGTGAATAAATATACAGATGGCTATTACTATAACAGAATTTTACAGATAGAGGTATACAATGATATGTTAGGCTAATATGAGGAATATAGCAGTGGATTAAGGTAGTGCAATAAATTATGGACAGAGCTATCCGAAAAAAAGTGAGAGAGAAAACAGTCTGTGGGCTGGGTGAGAGGAGTCCTTGAGGATGCTGCGAGCTCGATGCAGACAGCGTTTCCTCTGGATGTGCTCGATGGCAGGTAGTGGAGTCCCTGTGATGCGCTGGGCAGTTTTCACCACCCGCTGCAGTGCCTTGTGCTCCGCAACAGAGCAGCTCCCATACCATACTGCCACACAGTTGGTCAGGATGCTTTCTATTGCGCAGCGGTAGAAGTTCACCAGGATAGCCGAGGAGAGCTGATTCTTCCTCAGTGTCCTCAGGAAGAAGAGGCGCTGGTGAGCCTTCTTGACCAGGCTGGAGGTGTTGGCCGTCCACGACATGTCCGCCGAGATGTGGATCCCCAGGAACTTGAAACTGGAGACACGCTCAACGGCCATTCCATTGATGTGGATGGTGTCGTGTGTGCCTCTTGACTCTTTCCTCCTGAAGTCCACGATGAGCTCCTTCGTTTTGGTGGTGTTGAGGAGCAGGTTATTATCAGCGCACCATGTGGCCAGGTGCTGGATCTCCTCCCTGTAGGCAGTCTCATCGTTGTTGCTGATGAGACCAATCACTGTAGTGCCGTCCGCAAACTTGACGATGGAATTAGATCCATACACAGGCTTGCAGTCGGAGGTGAAGAGGGAGTAGAGAAACGGGCTTAGCACACAGCCCTGTGGTACACCAGTGTTGAGTGTGATGGACGTGGAGCAGGTGAATCCTGATCGAACATTCTGTGGTCTGTCGGTTAGGAAGTCCAAATTCCAGTTCATTGAAGTGTTGATGCCCAGGTCTCCAAGTTTGGCTATTAACTTGGATGGGATGACAGTGTTGAATGCTGAGCTGAAGTCAAGAAACAGCATGCGTGCATAAGTGTTTTTATTGTCCAGATGGGTGAGCACAGAGTGCAGTGCCATGGAAACTGCATCCTCTGTGCTCCTATTGCTGCGGTAAGCAAACTGGTGTGAGTCCAATGTGGATGGTATAGAGTCTTTTAGGTGTTCCAGGACCAGCCGCTCAAAGCACTTCATAATGATGGGTGTGAGTGCTACAGGGCGGTAGTCATTAGGGCACCTCGGACTAGAGTGTTTTGGCACTGGCACAATGGAAGTGCATTTAAAGCATGTTGGTACAGACAGGTTGAAAATATATGTAGAATATATGTCAGCTGAGGGTTTGAGCTTGGTGGCAGTTTCTCTGTTGTCTCTTTCAAAGCATTTATAATGATTTGTACAGCCAATTTGATTATACCTGTACTTAAAAATGTGGATACTTAAAACCTAAACTTGACATAAACTTTAAACTTGTTCAAATCTGTTTGGTTGATTGGAATGAATCAAGTATGTCGATCCAAAAACATGAGCTTCAAGTTCACTGTTACTGTAGGCAAGCGTTTGCCAACCTCTAGTGGCTGATGATGGAACTGCAGGACATTCATGAGATAGTCAACAAGCTAATGCTAAATTCATGGAATGTGCTCAAATTTAACCACTAGAGGGAGTAATACTCACACTTAAAATAAAACTGAACCCTTATACAGGCATGATATAATAAACAGTACCAGTCATCAGACTTTGGAAACAATGCTTCTGAAAGAAGTCTCTTCTGCTCACCAAGGCAACAGTAATATTGTGAAATATTATTACAATTTAAAATAATTTCTGTTTTATTGGTTTAAAATGTAATATTTTTCTATGATGGTAAAGCTCAATTTACAGCATCATTAATCCAGTATGATGATTTGCAGCTCAAGAAACAGTTATGATTATTTTCAATGTTGAAAACAGTTGTGCTGCTTCATATATTTGTGGAAATTGTGATACATTTTGTTTTAGGATTCTTTAAAGAATAAAATGTTTAAAAGAACAGCATTTCCCTCAGATCATCTGAGCTTGGTCTTTTGTCCACTCCTCGTTTTCGGTTGTCCACTGTAGGTGGTAGGTCATTTAGTGTTAACGCTCCTAAATTATGGAATCCATTTCCCCTACCTCTACGAAATACCTCATCTCTGTCTACCTTCAAGACCCAGCTAAAGACATATCTATTTCATTAGTATTTTGGATAATGTGGCTTATAAGACCTGTGCTTGTATTGTATATGTGGGTGTGCTAATGTACTATTGTGTATGTGGACAAATGTACTGTCTAACACTATGTAAAGCCGCCTTGAGCTGTGGAAAGGCGCTATATAAATAAAACATATTATTATTATTATAATTTATGTAAAACAAACGTTTTATTTGTTACATTATAAAAGTAATTTTTGATGTCAGTTATCATTCCTAACATAAGAGTAGGCAAATGCCCTTTATATATATTTTTAGAGTACCAGTTGTTTTAATAAGTCTGTTTTATGAACAATCCTTCTATATGTGTGTGAACTGGAGTCCATCGCGTGCCGCCTGAAGACTTCCTTCAGCTGTATACCAGAGACCAAACATGCTTATGAGAAATCAGGAAATAAAACAATAAATACCAGTGAAATGCAAAAATGAAAGCACCGGTTATGTGACGGTTATGAAACAACTTTAGTGATGTTTTCCGTTTAGCAGTAAATCTGTACAGATTAATTTACAGGACAGTTTAGTACATATACCAATATATTGACAGAGCAGCCATCAAGTGTTAGACAGTATTCTGGGTTATTACGTGCAGAGGTTTTTGATCCAATAATTAGAAACTCTGTTTAATTTAAAGAATTAAGTAGTAGGAAATAACTAGTCAAATATAGAGCTGAGTATCATCAGCATAACAACGAAAACTAACGCCATGCTTCCTAATGATATCTCCCAGTGGTAGCATGTACAGGGTGAAAAGCAACGGTCCTAGTACTGAGCCTTGTGGTACTCCATACAGAACTTGTGATCGATATGATATTTCTTCATTTACTGCTGCAAACTGATAACGTTCAGATAAGTATGATTTAAACTATGCCAATTCCACTAATGCCAAGATCATTTTCGAGTCTATTCAAAAGAATGCTGTAGTCGATAGTATCAAATGAAGTGCTAAGATGCAGTAGTCCTACCATATTTGTAACAGGATGTTGGCTTTGCAGCCTTGGCTAAATTGAGTATACATGAGACTTGATAATGATCTGAGACGTCATGGCTCTGCTGCAAAATTTCAACGGCATCAACAATGATTCCATGTGACAATATTAGCTCTAAGGTTTGATTACGACAATAATTGGCTCCTGATACATGTTTATTATCTCCAATAGGGTTCAAAATGTCTCTAAATGCCAATCCCAATGCCCCTTTTTCATTGGCATGGAAATTAAAATCCCCAACAATTAGGACTTGATCTGCAGCCTGTACTAACTCTGATAGAAAATCAGCAAATTCTTTGATAAAGTTTGTATGGTGCCCTACAGTAGCCAACACAAATATCAAACAGGATTTATTTTTAGACCTCTGAGTTATAGTGAATATATTGCTATAAACTACAGCAACACCTCCCTATTTTCCTGTCAGACGAGGCTCATGTTTATAATGGTAATATTGGGAGGTGGACTCATTTAAAGTAATGTAATCGTCAGGTTTCTGTCAAACACAGCACATCTAGATTATGATCTGCAATCATATAATTTACAATTAGTGTTTTTGAAGAAAGGGATTGAATATTCATCAAACCGAGCTTTATCATTTGTTCATCTGTATTATATCTGTTTTTTATTGTTGAACATCAATTACATTTTTACCCTTAAATGGGTTTGGGAGTTTTTTGTGTTTACTATTTCGGGGAACAGACACAGTTTCTATATGATATCTAGGTGAAAAAGAAAAAGTCTATATGTGTTGGATCTTATCTGACTTCTGTGATGTGAGAGAGCAAGCAGACGGTTGGATTTTCTTACCTTGGAGACTAAACAATTTTTCTTTTACAATAAATATGCAGAAGCTGCTTCTTCCTTTCCGTCCAATCAATGAGAGGTATTTGCTTGTGTGTGTGAAGAACAGATGAAATCTGAGGTAATTCATGAGATATTTAATACACAAAAAAGTTGGTAAAGGAACTTCATCCCATTTGATTTCATTACATAGTTAATCCCTTCCACTAAACTGGTGACTGAAGTTCACACAAATTCCCCCCAGAAAAGTTTCATAACACAATAACATGCTTTTGTAAATCAATAAATGTAAATTTAAGCACTTCTACTGCTGTTTATCTTCCATGACAAACAAATGACATTACCCCATCATCATAAAGTCAAGGTTTATGAAGGAAAGCAAGCACACAATGAACAACTGCCACAAACATAGATGCCATCAATGTACAGGAACACTGCAATACCATCTTTACAAAGAACGGTTTTGCATCATTGTTTGTTTACATCAGGGCCATTTATGACACTGTGGCGCCATTGGCTATTGACATGCTGAGGGCGAAAAGGGCTGTTTGTCATGAAATAGCCTTGGGTTGGTTACATGCACATTTATGTTCATGCTTTTGTCAGACAAAAGTCAAAGTTACTTGCATTGCATCCATGTATGTGCATTTAGTAATTTCAAGCATTCGCTGGGAATCAAACCCATGACATTGGCATTGTTAGCACCAGGCTCTAGTGGTTGAGCTACATTTTCAATAATATACATTCAGGGCTTGAGATTAACTTTTTGCTCACCAGTCAAAGTCACTATAGCCACTCAGCATTTTCACTGGCCACAATTTTGACATTGGTGTTTTTTTTGTTTTTTTTGTACATTAGGCTACTGTCACTTTAAGTCCGGATGCATGGATCCATTATACTGTTTTCTTTCTCAACTGTTCACGTTCACTAAAAACATAACTGGCTGTGTTTACATGAATACTTGACAAGACCGGAATTTTTACATTATTTTGTGAGTATTTGACAACTTAGGAGAACTTAATTTAGTACTGAGAATCGGCTTTATATCCGCATGATGTTGAGTACAGCGATCGGCCTCGAGATAATGTAGGCGGCGTGAACCCAGCGGTCCAGCATGCAGTTGGTTTCTGGAGTGAGTCTCGTGTAGATTCTCAGAGCTCGTAGCACGTGAAAGGGAAGAAAACAAACCACAAAGCACGTCAATACCAACACGATGAGTCGCCTCGCTTTAACCCGTCTCGTGCTTCCCATATGAGGTCCCTTCTTTAGTTCTTTAATGATGCACCAATAGCAAAGACAGACCACGAGCAGAGGAAGCAAATATCCCAGTGCGGTCAATGCCCAACTATACGGCCAGGTGATATCTGTCTTGCTGCTCGCAAAGTCCAAGCAGTATGTCTTGTTGTTCATTTCAACCAACCCTTAACTCGGCCACTGTCACGGTCCAAACCAAGACGCAAGCCAACACGCCCCATCGCTTCTCCTTGATTTTCATGTGCGATGGATGCACGATCGCCACGTACCGGAAGATGGCCAGACAGGTGAGGAAGAGGATGCTGCCATACAGGTTGAAGTGGAAGATGAAGCGCACAAAACGGCACATGACAATCCCCCAGCGTCCACGAGTCGTTGAGGACGTAGTTGTAGGTCAAGAAGGGCATGCTGACCATGAAGAGAAGGTCAGTGATGACGAGGTTGACCATGATGATGGTGCTGCTCTTCCAGGGACGAACTTTGAGCACATAGACCAGCAGAGCGGTGATGTTACCCACAACACCCACGATGAAGATCGCACCGTACATGGCGGGCAGGTAGAAGCGCTTCAAAAGATCATCCACATCGGTGCAGTTGTCACTCGAGTTGTTACTCGAGCCGTAGTAAAGGTTGTTCGCCATGGTTGATCTTG
Source organism: Romanogobio albipinnatus (assembly GCA_023566225.1). Taxonomy (NCBI): domain Eukaryota; kingdom Metazoa; phylum Chordata; class Actinopteri; order Cypriniformes; family Gobionidae; genus Romanogobio; species Romanogobio albipinnatus. The sequence continues at coordinate 72,041,709 of CM042241.1, forward strand.
CAGAAGGAAAACAAAACATTTTTAAAGAGACACGTCATGCACAGTAGATGTGCTAAAATGAATAACAAACAACCCTGATACAGAACTGTTTTGATGACTATATATACATTTGCCTCAAGCAGTGCAACACATTCTTCTTATAGAGTTGATCAGATTTGAGTTGATTCGTCAACACATGAGTGTATGGACGGGATTTAGAGCCTCACAGGCCCCACTGTGCTACTGACCAGCCTAATGTGATCAATAACATTCTCAAGTTTATTATGGACGAAGGGTCTTATTTATACACAAGATCAAGCAGAACCATCTACATGTCCAGGCCATCCAATCATATACTCAAAGATAAACCCCTAACATATATGGCATGATAAGAAATATAATAATAAGAGAGTCAGATGTTCAAATGCGAGTGAGTAAGTGTGTCCAAGGCTTAGTTCTTGTGTTGCCTTGGTGTGTTCATGTGCACAAAACATAACGGAAAGAAGTTACACAACGGCAGTCTTACACAAGAATAGTCAAAAGTGAGAAAGAAGTTTTTACTGCATATACTAACATGCTATTTCTGCTAAGAAATGGCATTAATACTCTGCAAAAAAGGGGGGTGTAAATAAATTGGAGTATGTCCATCCATCCATCCATCCATCTTCTTCCGCTTATCCGGGGCCGGGTCGCGGGGGCAGCAGTCTAAGCAGAGATGCCCAGACTTCCCTCTCCCTAGACACTTCCTCCAGCTCTTCCGGGGGGACACCGAGGCGTTCCAAGGCCAGCCGGGAGACATAGTCCCTCCAGCGTGTCCTTGGTCTTCCCCGGGGCCTCCTCCCGGTTGGACATGCCCGAAACACCTTCCCGGGAAGGCGTTCAGGAGGCATCCGGAACAGATGCCCGAGCCACCTCAGCGGTCCCCTCTCGATGTGGAGGAGCAGCGGCTCTACTCCGAGTGACTGAGCTTCTCACCCTATCTCTAAGGGAGCGCCCAGCCACCCTGCGGAGAAAGCTCATTTCGGCCGCCTGTATCCGGGATCTTGTCCTTTTGGTCATGACCCAAAGCTCATGACCATAGGTGAGAGTAGGAACGTAGATTGACCGGTAAATCGAGAGCTTCGCCTTACGGCTTAGCTCTTTCTTCACCACGACAGACCGGTACATCGACCGCATTACTGCAGAAGCTGTAACCGATCCGTCTGTCAATCGCCCGTTCCATCCTCCCCTCACTCGTGAACAAGACCCCTAGATACTTGAACTCCTCCACTTGAGGCAGGAACTCTCCACCAACCTGAAGTGGGCAAGCCACCCTTTTCCGACTGAGGACCATGGCCTCGGATTTGGAGGTGCTGATCCCCATCCCAGCCGCTTCACACTCGGCTGCAAACCGTCCCAGTGCATGCTGAAGGTCCTGGTTAGAAGGGGCCAACACGACAACGTCATCCGCAAAGAGCAGAGACGAAACCGTGTGGTCCCCAAACCTGACACCCTCCGGCCCTTGGCTGCGCCTAGAAATTCTGTCCATAAGAATTATGAACAGAACCGGCGACAAAGGGCAGCCCTGCCGGAGTCCAACATGCACCGGGAACAAGTCTGACTTACTGCCGGCAATGCGGACCAAACTCCTGCTTCGGTCATACAGGGACCGGACAGCCCTCAACAAAGGACCCCGGACCCCATATTCCCCCAGCACCCTCCACAGGACGCCGCGAGGGACACAGTCGAATGCCTTCTCCAAATCCACAAAACAAATGTGGACTGGTTGGGCAAACTCCCATGAACCCTCCAGCACCCTGTAGAGGGTATAGAGCTGGTCCAGTGTTCCACGACCAGGACGAAAACCACACTGTTCCTCCTGAATCCGAGGTTCCACTATCGGCCGAATTCTCCTCTCCAGTACCCTGGCATAGACTTTCCCGGGGAGGCTGAGAAGTGTGATCCCCCTATAGTTGGAACACACCCTCCGGTCCCCCTTTTTAAAAAGAGGAACCACCACCCCGGTCTGCCATCCCAGAGGCACTTTTTTTGCAGGGCCATCCATATTTTTCCTAGGTGTATTGTAATACTAAATACTAAAAAATGATAATCAAACTTCTCATCTGATCTGTCAGCGCTCCTCAATGGCTCAAAATAGCTGCATCTGAAAACACTGCTAGAGCGAGCTTTGGTGAAAACTACACAAAAAAAGGTTGTTTCAACTTAAAAATAATTAAGTGTTTGCACTGCCTTAAAATTTTAAGTTTAGTCAACTTGCAATGTGAATTTGTACTAAGTGATGACTTGGATATTTGAGTCGACTAAACTTAAAATTTTAAAGCAGCTCGAACACTTACTTTTACACTTACAACACTAATTTTACATTGAAACAACAAAAGTATATTTTACAGTGCACTGTAAAACTTAACGCTCAAAGGTAATGAATTTGTTTGAGTAGAGCCAACTCAAATTAAACAAATTAATTCAAAATAATAAACTTTTATGAGTATTTAGAACTTTCCTTTTCTTTTCTGATGGTTGATTGGAATGAATCAAAGATGTTGATCCAGGAACATGTACTTCAGATTCAGTGTTACTGTAGGCTATCTATCTATCTATCTATCTATCTATCTATCTATCTATCTATCTATCTATCTATCTATCTATCTATCTATCTATCTATCTATCTATCTGTCTATCTGTCTATCTGTCTATCTGTCTGTCTGTCTGTCTGTCTGTCTGTCTATCTATCTATCTGTCTATCTATCTATCTGTCTATCTATCTGTTTTAGGGAAAGTGCTCCAAATTAACCACTAGAGGGAGTAATACTCACATTTAAATTTAAACTGAAAACCTAAAAATATCAGGCATGATATAATAGTGTCTATATAGCATATTAATGCACAGTACGACAACCAGAATGTGTAATTTTTAAATATTAATTTTAATATTTAATTGCAATATGTTTAATCTGATTAATTGTTGCCCCTTTACCACAAAACTGGACACCTAACATAACTTAAAACAGAAAAAACAGAAAGAAAACTGACCAGTCGCATTAAAACTTAAAAATCAAGCCTTGTGTTGACAAATTCAAATCTGCCAGTTTATTGGATGGAATAACGGGCGCATAAACACACAGCATAAAAACCCACCAGTGTCACTGGTCAAGATCAAGCAATCGCTGTGATCATTTAGCCAAGTGAAATCCTCCGAGCATGATAGACTGTGGTTTGACTAAAATAGGATCCGATGGCCTATTTTAGGTGACTAGAAAATGAGAGCATGTTGAAAAGCAGGCCAGACTGAAGGGCAGGCCGTGTTTCTGCATCAGAAGGCGGAGGATCTATATGTGGATCCAGCCTCTGATTGTCGTGATCTCAGATCAGAACGAACTCTCAGATCGGTATCGCCAAACTCGACGCCGGATCGGTTCGGTCGCTCAGGAGGGGCCACTGCTTTGAATTTTAGATCTTCACACTTAGACAGAAGGTGGAGACACCATAAGTGACGAAGCTTGCAGTAAACAGCACTTATCTTGGCACGGCAACATATTATCGTCTTGCTGTGCCATTCCGCCCACAAATAATGTGCGACGACCTGCTGTCAAACTGGCCTTTTAGTGCCCTGCATTGCACAAACAACCATAAAACCATAAACTGCATTGGGGGACGAGACCTTGTTATTCATTAAGATTGTTAGTAGCATTGACAAAGAGTATGTTTGTTACAGTCTGAACGTATAATCTATGCAAGTATGTGAACGCTAATGCTATGAGATGATTTCACATGCCGTTGCGTTTGGAAATATGTCAGAATGCAACTCATAATGCAATGCAAGCATGTGTTGTTGTTTGGGCATTAATGGAAACTGTTCATTTATTGCCATCTTAATATCTAGATAACATAATGATAATGCGTCTGTTTTAAATGACACACATGTGAAAGTAACATGCAATGCAAATGCATTCAAATGTTCAAGCACAATTTTGCATATTGTTTAGTTTCAAAATGTGTCAGTAGAGGTTGCATTCTCAACATTGACACAAGGGGCGCTATAGCGTGCACCAGCACAACCTAAATATTCACAATCAGAACTGTGTGTTTATGAAATAATCTGTAGTTATTGTAGTTATCACATGATCCGCTCTGTGCTGTCGTGTCTCTGGACCGACTCGATCACATGATCCGCTCTGTGCTGTCGTGTCTCTGGACCGACTCGATCACATGATCCGCTCTGAGCTGTCGTGTCTCTGGACCGACTCGATCACATGATCCGCTCTGTGCTGTCGTGTCTCTGGACCGACTCGATCACATGATCCGCTCTGTGCTGTCGTGTCTCTGGACCGACTCGATCACATGATCCGCTCTGTGCTGTCGTGACTCTGGACCGACTCGATCACATGATCCGCTCTGTGCTGTCGTGTCTCTGGACCGACTCGATCACATGATCCGCTCTGTGCTGTCGTGTCTCTGGACCGACTCGATCACATGATCCGCTCTGTGCTGTCGTGACTCTGGACCGACTCGATCACATGATCCGCTCTGTGCTGTCGTGACTCTGGACCGACTCGATCACATGATCCGCTCTGTGCTGTCGTGTCTCTGGACCGACTCGATCACATGATCCGCTCTGTGCTGTCGTGTCTCTGGACCGACTCGATCACATGATCCGCTCTGAGCTGTCGTGTCTCTGGACCGACTCGATCACATGATCCGCTCTGTGCTGTCGTGACTCTGGACCGACTCGATCACATGATCCGCTCTGTGCTGTCGTGTCTCTGGACCGACTCGATCACATGATCCGCTCTGTGCTGTCGTGACTCTGGACCGACTCGATCACATGATCCGCTCTGTGCTGTCGTGTCTCTGGACCGACTCGATCACATGATCCGCTCTGTGCTGTCGTGTCTCTGGACGGACTCGATCACATGATCCGCTCTGTGCTGTCGTGTCTCTGGACCGACTCGATCACATGATCCGCTCTGTGCTGTCGTGACTCTGGACCGACTCGATCACATGATCCGCTCTGTGCTGTCGTGACTCTGGACCGACTCGATCACATGATCCGCTCTGTGCTGTCGTGTCTCTGGACCGACTCGATCACATGATCCGCTCTGTGCTGTCGTGCCTCTGGACCGACTCGATCACATGATCCGCTCTGTGCTGTCGTGCCTCTGGACCGACTCGATCACATGATCCGCTCTGTGCTGTCGTGTCTCTGGACCGACTCGATCACATGATCCGCTCTGAGCTGTCGTGTCTCTGGACCGACTCGATCACATGATCCGCTCTGTGCTGTCGTGACTCTGGACCGACTCGATCACATGATCCGCTCTGTGCTGTCGTGTCTCTGGACCGACTCGATCACATGATCCGCTCTGTGCTGTCGTGACTCTGGACCGACTCGATCACATGATCCGCTCTGTGCTGTCGTGTCTCTGGACCGACTCGATCACATGATCCGCTCTGTGCTGTCGTGACTCTGGACCGACTCGATCACATGATCCGCTCTGTGCTGTCGTGTCTCTGGACCGACTCGATCACATGATCCGCTCTGTGCTGTCGTGCCTCTGGACCGACTCGATCACATGATCCGCTCTGTGCTGTCGTGCCTCTGGACCGACTCGATCACATGATCCGCTCTGTGCTGTCGTGTCTCTGGACCGACTCGATCACATGATCCGCTCTGTGCTGTCGTGCCTCTGGACCGACTCGATCACATGATCCGCTCTGTGCTGTCGTGTCTCTGGACGGACTCGATCACATGATCCGCTCTGTGCTGTCGTGACTCTGGACCGACTCGATCACATGATCCGCTCTGTGCTGTCGTGCCTCTGGACCGACTCGATCACATGATCCGCTCTGTGCTGTCGTGACTCTGGACCGACTCGATCACATGATCCGCTCTGTGCTGTCGTGTCTCTGGACGGACTCGATCACATGATCCGCTCTGTGCTGTCGTGACTCTGGACCGACTCGATCACATGATCCGCTCTGTGCTGTCGTGACTCTGGACCGACTCGATCACATGATCCGCTCTGTGCTGTCGTGTCTCTGGACCGACTCGATCACATGATCCGCTCTGTGCTGTCGTGCCTCTGGACCGACTCGATCACATGATCCGCTCTGTGCTGTCGTGACTCTGGACCGACTCGATCACATGATCCGCTCTGTGCTGTCGTGACTCTGGACCGACTCGATCACATGATCCGCTCTGTGCTGTCGTGCCTCTGGACCGACTCGATCACATGATCCGCTCTGTGCTGTCGTGACTCTGGACCGACTCGATCACATGATCCGCTCTGTGCTGTCGTGTCTCTGGACCGACTCGATCACATGATCCGCTCTGTGCTGTCGTGCCTCTGGACCGACTCGATCACATGATCCGCTCTGTGCTGTCGTGCCTCTGGACCGACTCGATCACATGATCCGCTCTGTGCTGTCGTGCCTCTGGACCGACTCGATCACATGATCCGCTCTGTGCTGTCGTGCCTCTGGACCGACTCGATCACATGATCCGCTCTGTGCTGTCGTGCCTCTGGACCGACTCGATCACATGATCCGCTCTGTGCTGTCGTGCCTCTGGACCGACTCGATCACATGATCCGCTCTGTGCTGTCGTGACTCTGGACCGACTCGATCACATGATCCGCTCTGTGCTGTCGTGCCTCTGGACCGACTCGATCACATGATCCGCTCTGTGCTGTCGTGACTCTGGACCGACTCGATCACATGATCCGCTCTGTGCTGTCGTGTCTCTGGACGGACTCGATCACATGATCCGCTCTGTGCTGTCGTGACTCTGGACCGACTCGATCACATGATCCGCTCTGTGCTGTCGTGTCTCTGGACGGACTCGATCACATGATCCGCTCTGTGCTGTCGTGACTCTGGACCGACTCGATCACATGATCCGCTCTGTGCTGTCGTGACTCTGGACCGACTCGATCACATGATCCGCTCTGTGCTGTCGTGTCTCTGGACCGACTCGATCACATGATCCGCTCTGTGCTGTCGTGCCTCTGGACCGACTCGATCACATGATCCGCTCTGTGCTGTCGTGCCTCTGGACCGACTCGATCACATGATCCGCTCTGTGCTGTCGTGTCTCTGGACCGACTCGATCACATGATCCGCTCTGTGCTGTCGTGCCTCTGGACCGACTCGATCACATGATCCGCTCTGAGCTGTCGTGACTCTGGACCGACTCGATCACATGATCCACTCTGTGCTGTCGTGTCTCTGGACCGACTCGATCACATGATCCGCTCTGTGCTGTCGTGTCTCTGGACCGACTCGATCACATGATCCGCTCTGTGCTGTCGTGACTCTGGACCGACTCGATCACATGATCCGCTCTGAGCTGTCGTGACTCTGGACCGACTCGATCACATGATCCGCTCTGTGCTGTCGTGACTCTGGACCGACTCGATCACATGATCCGCTCTGAGCTGTCGTGACTCTGGACCGACTCGATCACATGATCCGCTCTGTGCTGTCGTGACACTGGACCGACTCGATCACATGATCCGCTCTGTGCTGTCGTGACACTGGAACGGAGTTGTGGCAGTTCACTGACACTAACGTTAAAGCAGACTTAATTTGCCCAATGGAAAGCATATTTACAATGTCTGATCGTTCCCTATCGCCTATATAGTGCACTGTCTGATCGTTCTCTATCCCCTATATAGTGCACTGTCTGATCGTTCCCTATCCCCTATATAGTGCACTGTCTGATCGTTCCCTATCCCCTATATAGTGCACTGTCTGATCGTTCTCTATCCCCTATATAGTGCACTGTCTGATCGTTCTCTATCCCCTATATAGTGCACTGTCTGATCATTCTCTATCCCCTATATAGTGCACTGTCTGATTGTTCCCAGCCCCTATATAGTGCAGTCTGATCGTCCCCTATCCCCTATATAGTGCAGTCTGATCGTCCCTTATCCCCTATATAGTGCACATTTGAATCGCTCTTCTCTGATAACGAGGGCGGGGCAACCTGTCACTCACAAGAGATCCACCAATAGCAAACCACAACCATCCAATCAATTCCCCACAGACAAAATCAAGTCCCTACATTTGTTCTTGTTTGAGAAGCCATTTCACTCAGATATTCGGCACAACAGCGAAGAAAAGACTGTTGCAACATCTGTTTCATCCCTAAAGTGACCCTAACAACACACCTGGGCTGTGTCCGAAATCGCCCTCAATCACTATTCCCTACATTAGTGCACTAATATAGTTCCCTTAAATAATGCCCTATTTGAGTGTATAGGGGGTGATTCCTGGTTTAATGGCACAATTGAAACCTACCCTCGTGAGTGGAGGTTTGTTATTGCCACAGTAACATTATGTGCGCTCATTAGGTCACATCTGTGTACTTGTAGTCTTAGTGTGAGGAGAATGTAAGAGCACACTTATGCACGTCTCTCTGGATCTGTCAGTATTCATGGTGTGTGTGTGTGTGTGTGTGTGTGCCTGATGGGGGATGTAGGTGTTGCGTGGGTTGGCTTGCCATTGGCTTTCCTCCCCATTCCAGTAAGTCTCTTCTCTCCTTTTTTCATTCTCACGCCTTCGCTGTTGCCAACCACAGAAAAATCTCTTCTGCTGTTGTTCTTTCCATCTCTACTCACCTCGAACGGAGTATTCTGCACGTCTCACTGTCTCACACGGACACACAGCGTTCATTACACACACACTGAAGCCTGTTCAACATGTTATGCGCTCACTGTGCTGCTGAACGACTCTCTGTCCAGCTCTGGGGTTAAACACGACTACACGTCCTGTACACATACTTCATTCTGTTTATCTGTGCATGTGTTTGTTTGAGCTGATTAAATATTAATGATATGAAACAATTACCATAGCAACAGAACTGAGCTAACAGAACAGACAGTGAATGATGGTTTAACAAGTGTACAAATCTGCTGTTTTGTATTATTACGATTTCAGTGTGTGTTCATGTATTTTTAATGAAGTGTGTGCTATCTATCTATCTATCTATCTATCTATCTATCTATCTATCTATCTATCTATCTATCTATCTATCTATCTATCTATCTATCTATCTATCTATCTATCTATCTATCTATCTATATTCATCCATCATCCATCCATCCATCCATCCATCCATCCTCCATCCATCATCCATCCATCCATCATCCATGCATCCATCCATCCATCCATCCATCCATCATCCATCCATCCATCCATCCATCATCCATCCATCCATCCATCCATCCATCATCCATCCATCATCCATCCATCCATCCCTATCTATCTATCTATCTATCTATCTATCTATCTATCTATCTATCTATCTATCTATCTATCTATCTATCTATCTATCTATCTATCTATCTATCTCCATCCATCCATCTCCATCTATCCATCCATCCATCCATATCTATCCATCCATCTATATCTATTCATCCCTCCATCCATCTATATCTATTCATCCATCTATATCTATTCATCCCTCCATCCATCTATATCTATCCATCCATCCATCTATATCCATCCATATCTATCTATCCATCCATCCATATCTATCCATCAATCCATATCTATCCAGCATCCATATCTATCTATCCATCCATCCATCTATATCCATACATCCATCTATATCCATACATCCATCTATATCTATCCATCCATCCATCCATCCATCCATATCTATCCATCCATCCATCCATCCATCCATATCTATCCATCCAACCATCCATCCATATCTATCCATCCATCTATCTATATCTATCCATCCATATCTATCCATCCATCTATCCATATCCATCCATCCATCCATCCATCTATATCCATCCATATCTATCTATCTATCTATCTATCTATCTATCTATCTATCTATCTATCTATCTATCTATCTATCTATCTATCTATCTATCTATCTATCTATCTATCTATCTATCTATCTATCTATCTATCTATCTATCTATCTATCTATCTATCTATCTATCTATCTATCTATCCATCCATCCATATCTATCCATCCATCCATCTAGAAAATAACACACCAGCAGCCTGAACCACTGATGCAAGGCAGGATGAGCCATGCTTTCTATGCATCTATCTATCTGACTGCCGAAATGATCAAATATCTTTGTCATCAGCTCTATAGATTATTGTAGATCCAATGTTTTTGCCTTGATTTTACAATAATACTAACACAAAAGCTCAGTTTTTAACTGAATAAATGTACGATTTGCTGTGTTGAATGAAGCTGAATCAGTTTGACAGTCTCCATGCATGTATTAAGTTGTGGTGTGTGCAGATCCGAGTGTGTCCGTGCTCCTGCAGTGGTCGTCTCTTCTCATCTGATGGTGATCATCAGGTCTGCAGAGGTTGCATTAATATTTCAGACCGATGGAGCCTTAAGACACTGTAGCGAGCATGCACTGGTCAGACATTAAACACACACTCTCGCCTCACGAATAACATCTCATCTGGTGTGTGCCTGCGTGCACAAATAAACAGATTCACAACTGAAGCTCACGAATTTGACAGTCTTTTGGATTGACCTCTGAATGCACTGATCACCTCTTAACCACTGGCTTGTTTTCACAACTCAATTGCATAAGTGTGTGAAGGGTGGTCTGTGTATTTGGATGTGGCTCTGTGTAAACTGTGATTTGGATTCATGCATACGCTATATTCGATGTGAGCAATGGTACTTGCATTGTATTGTTTGCATTTGCCATGTTTTTAACCCGTCAGAACTGTGACCTGGGACCCATTTGAGGGCCGTGACCAAACCTCCTCTGGGTCTAATGGATCCCACCTCTGATGCTCAACAATTCTGTAATATTGCATCGTCTGTTAAGTCTTAATCCAGGTCAGGCAGGTCATCGGCAGTGGCGGGAAATCCCTCCATCCATCAGCAAATGGACGGGCGTAATACTCCCGGGACGAGAAGCGGAGGGGTTAAATGCACAGGTGGAGCATCTCAATCAATGTAATCGACTGATCTAATCGACAGTGCAGGGAATGATGGAACCTGTCCTGCTGATTGTTCACTTCCTTTCTTTTTCTCCTCTTCATTTACCCAGCTTTACTGGCCCCACTTTATATTAGGTGGCCTTAACTACTATGTACCTACATCAAAAAATAAGTACAATGTACTTACTGTGTTCAAATTGTATTGCAAAACACCTTTGCTGATATTGAGGTGGGATGCGGGTAGGATTAGGGACAGGTGTGGTGGTGTGGGTAAGTTTAAGGGTAGGGTTAGGGACAGGTGTGGTGGTGTGGGTAAGTTTAAGGGTAGGGTTAGGGACAGGTGTGGTGGTGTGGGTAAGTTTAAGGGTAGGGTTAGGGACAGGTGTGGTGGTGTGGGTAAGTTTAAGGGTAGGGTTAGGGACAGGTGTGGTGGTGTGGGTCAGTTTAAGGGTAGGGTTAGGGACAGGTGTGGTGGTGTGGGTAAGTTTAAGGGTAGGGTTAGGGACAGGTGTGGGTCAGTTTAAGGGTAGTGTTAGGGACAGGTGTGGTGGTGTGGGTAAGTTTAAGGGTAGGGTTAGGGACAGGTGTGGTGGTATGGGTAAGTTTAAGGGTAGGGTTAGGGACAGGTGTGGTGGTGTGGGTCAGTTTAAGGGTAGGGTTAGGGACAGGTGTGGTGGTGTGGGTCAGTTTAAGGGTAGGGTTAGGGACAGGTGTGGTGGTATGGGTAAGTTTAAGGGTAGGGTTAGGGACAGGTGTGGTGGTGTGGGTAAGTTTAAGGGTAGGGTTAGGGACAGGTGTGGTGGTGTGGGTCAGTTTAAGGGTAGGGTTAGGGACAGGTGTGGTGGTGTGGGTCAGTTTAAGGGTAGGGTTAGGGACAGGTGTGGTGGTGTGGGTAAGTTTAAGGGTAGGGTTAGGGACAGGTGTGGTGGTATGGGTAAGTTAAAGGGTAGGGTTAGGGACAGGTGTGGTGGTGTGGGTAAGTTTAAGGGTAGGGTTAGGGATAGGTGTGGTGGTGTGGGTCAGTTTAAGGGTAGGGTTAGGGACAGGTGTGGTGGTGTGGGTCAGTTTAAGGGTAGGGTTAGGGACAGGTGTGGTGGTATGGGTAAGTTTAAGGGTAGGGTTAGGGACAGGTGTGGTGGTGTGGGTAAGTTTAAGGGTAGGGTTAGGGACAGGTGTGGTGGTGTGGGTCAGATTAAGGGTAGGGTTAGGGACAGGTGTGGTGGTGTGGGTAAGTTTAAGGGTAGGGTTAGGGACAGGTGTGGTGGTGTGGGTCAGTTTAAGGGTAGAGTTAGGGACAGGTGTGGTGGTGTGGGTCAGTTTAAGGGTAGGGTTAGGGACAGGTGTGGTGGTATGGGTAAGTTTAAGGGTAGGGTTAGGGACAGGTGTGGTGGTGTGGGTAAGTTTAAGGGTAGGGTTAGGGACAGGTGTGGTGGTATGGGTAAGTTTAAGGGTAGGGTTAGGGACAGGTGTGGTGGTGTGGGTCAGATTAAGGGTAGGGTTAGGGACAGGTGTGGTGGTGTGGGTAAGTTTAAGGGTAGGGTTAGGGACAGGTGTGGTGGTGGTGTGGGTCAGTTTAAGGGTAGAGTTAGGGACAGGTGTGGTGGTATGGGTAAGTTTAAGGGTAGGGTTAGGGACAGGTGTGGTGGTGTGGGTAAGTTTAAGGGTAGGGTTAGGGACAGGTGTGGTGGTGTGGGTAAGTTTAAGGGTAGGGTTAGGGACAGGTGTGGTGGTATGGGTAAGTTAAAGGGTAGGGTTAGGGACAGGTGTGGTGGTATGGGTAAGTTTAAGGGTAGGGTTAGGGACAGGTGTGGTGGTGTGGGTCAGTTTAAGGGTAGGGTTAGGGACAGGTGTGGTGGTGTGGGTAAGTTTAAGGGTAGGGTTAGGGACAGGTGTGGTGGTATGGGTAAGTTAAAGGGTAGGGTTAGGGACAGGTGTGGTGGTATGGGTAAGTTTAAGGGTAGGGTTAGGGACAGGTGTGGTGGTGTGGGTCAGTTTAAGGGTAGGGTTAGGGACAGGTGTGGTGGTGTGGGTAAGTTTAAGGGTAGGGTTAGGGACAGGTGTGGTGGTATGGGTAAGTTAAAGGGTAGGGTTAGGGACAGGTGTGGTGGTATGGGTAAGTTTAAGGGTAGGGTTAGGGACAGGTGTGGTGGTGTGGGTCAGTTTAAGGGTAGGGTTAGGGACAGGTGTGGTGGTATGGGTAAGTTTAAGGGTAGGGTTAGGGACAGGTGTGGTGGTGTGGGTCAGTTTAAGGGTAGGGTTAGGGACAGGTGTGGTGGTGTGGGTCAGATTAAGGGTAGGGTTAGGGACAGGTGTGGTGGTGTGGGTAAGTTTAAGGGTAGGGTTAGGGACAGGTGTGGGGGTATGGGTCAGATTAAGGGTAGGGTTAGGGACAGGTGTGGTGGTGTGGGTAAGTTTAAGGGTAGGGTTAGGGACAGGTGTGGTGGTGTGGGTCAGATTAAGGGTAGGGTTAGGGACAGGTGTGGGGGTATGGGTAAGTTTAAGGGTAGGGTTAGGGACAGGTGTGGTGGTGTGGGTCAGATTAAGGGTAGGGTTAGGGACAGGTGTGGTGGTGTGGGTAAGTTTAAGGGTAGGGTTAGGGACAGGTGTGGTGGTGTGGGTCAGATTAAGGGTAGGGTTAGGGACAGGTGTGGTGGTGTGGGTAAGTTTAAGGGTAGGGTTAGGGACAGGTGTGGTGGTGTTGGTCAGTTTAAGGGTAGAGTTAGGGACAGGTGTGGTGGTGTGGGTCAGTTTAAGGGTAGGGTTAGGGACAGGTGTGGTGGTGTGGGTAAGTTTAAGGGTAGGGTTAGGGACAGGTGTGGTGGTATGGGTAAGTTTAAGGGTAGGGTTAGGGACAGGTGTGGTGGTGTGGGTCAGTTTAAGGGTAGAGTTAGGGACAGGTGTGGTGGTGTGGGTCAGTTTAAGGGTAGGGTTAGGGACAGGTGTGGTGGTATGGGTAAGTTTAAGGGTAGGGTTAGGGACAGGTGTGGTGGTGTGGGTAAGTTTAAGGGTAGGGTTAGGGACAGGTGTGGTGGTGTGGGTCAGTTTAAGGGTAGGGTTAGGGACAGGTGTGGTGGTGTGGGTCAGTTTAAGGGTAGGGTTAGGGACAGGTGTGGTGGTATGGGTAAGTTTAAGGGTAGGGTTAGGGACAGGTGTGGTGGTGTGGGTAAGTTTAAGGGTAGGGTTAGGGACAGGTTAGGGTTAGGGTTATGAAGTAAAAAGTTTGTAAAATATATATTTTGTATGAAATAAAAAATGTTTAGTACACTATGCACTATTTTTACGGCAGAAAGAGATACTTTCCATAAGAGCGCGAATGTCCAAAGTTCGAAACTGGTACTTCACGAGCGCTCTTGCGTTGCTCTGCCGCTAAAAGAAAAACAAAACAAACAACAACAAATTCTTTATACTCAAGGGGGCGATAGAGTTAGATCCAGCTGTCTCTTACATTAATAAAATATAAAAAGAAGATGTTAATAATTCCCACTATAGCTCTTTAGTCAATGAAATATCCACTTGCAATGGGATATGAATATCGCTTTGACATATTACAGAATGCAACAGCGCGTGATATTGATCTCACGTAGCAAAATTGTGTATACGTTTACGCTCAACGGGCTTCAAACGGCAATCCACCTGTCACTCAAAGTGGCCACGCCCTTAATTATGCAGAACTTTAAGGCTTTATATAATGTAAACGAATGAGTAATTCACCCCCCACAGTCGTCATGAAGGGCAAAATTAGCCGTATAGACCAAAAGCACAGTTTGTCCCAGACTGTAAACATGTGTTCTTCTGCTGTAAAGTTAGGCATTTTAACATGAGCTCAATGAGATTCTGCTCCTTCTGGAGTCTGTCTCTAGTGGCCAGTCCATGAATTGCAGTTTAAGTCACTTCAGTATTGTCTTCAAGAGAAACTGGGGGAGGTTGCGGCTTGGAAAAACGCAGCGCTTGCAAAATGCTTTCAAGCGCCACCAGCTGGCCGTTTTCAGAAGAGCACCAGATGTTTTTTAGCTGGCTAAAAATGCTTTGCTGGACACACAATAGTTGAATATTTGTTGCTAGGTATGGCCAATTAGTCTCTGTTCATTAATACTGGAGCAAACCTTCCTGGACAAGTCATTTGCGTAGTTGTAACTCAGGGGCGGGGATTATGCCAATTATGAATGAGCGTGCACGTGTGATCTTTTTGCGAATGTTTGGAATTCATTAATATACATTTAACTACCGAATCCATGGCATCTATGTGAATCTGGAGTTTTCCTAAGGGTCCATTATACGTGCAAATTACTCGAAATTGCTTGTATATTTACAAAGGTTTCATGAATGAGGCCTAATAGACCTACTTGCACTCACTTTTTGTTGTACAACAATGTAAAACTCTAGTTTTATATACTTTTTTGGTCTATTTTTTCATTTAAATTCTGATAAATGTTCTTGGCTGTAGATCTCAGCATCTCCATTCCTGCATCAATACATCTGAATCACATGACCCCCATATGGTGTTATGTTACATATAATTACGTCTCCATTTATGAGCGGACGGAAGCAACCGGTCACTGTAGAAATTAATTTTCTTGTCAAGAGGATGAATTACGAGACTGTAGATTGAGAGAATGGAAGATGGAGAGCAGAAAGAACAGTAAACCGGCTATAAAGACGTCAATCCCACGTCACTCCATCGCTAAAAAAGAATAAATATTCAGAGGAACGGAAACATCTTTACCCGAGCGACCTGGTCCACAGCCACGACCAACAGAGTTAGAGGCAAAACATGTGTATTAAACTCATTAAAAGTAGTCTTTCTTTGGATAAGATGACCCTAAGGATGCCTGTTTGCTGTCAGTGTGCGTGGGTTAGCTCTAGCTTTCAGTTTTATGAAGTGTCTCAAACGCTCCCAGCAAGATCACAAAGGTCAAGCTGTTTCCCCAAGCAGATGTAAAAAACAATATATGCGATTCAGATACAGTCATCATTAACATGGCTACAGTCCACAAACCCCAATCAACATATTACCGCTGGCTTCTGAAAGGGAAAATAACACTCTAGAGAATGATTATCATACACTTATCCTCATAACACGCTACTTGAGTTGCACTGAAATAGAGAGTGAGATGTTTAATGAAGTATAACATTTATCAATCTAGAGATGGTGGTCCAGTGGGTTAAACCACTAAACTGATACGCAGAAGGTTGCTGGTTCGATCCCAGCGGTCACCACCAGTGTGTCCTTGAGTAAGGCACTTTACTCCATGTTGCTCCAGGGGGATTGTCCCTGTAATAAGGGCACTGTAAGTCGCTTTGGATAAAAGCGTCTGCCAAATGCATGAATGTAAATGTAAATCAATCTCATGTCCGTCCAAATCTGTACACTGGGTTAAAAACAACCCAAGGGCTGGGTAAATATAGGACAGAACACATGTTGGGTTAATTTTACCCGGCAAATTGGGTTGTTGACTTAACCCAGCATAGTTGATTCATTTTTACTATAATACTAGCTTCTTTTTTTTACTTCACACATGAATTCATGTCCACGGATGAACTTAAATCCTCTAAACATTTTTAAAATACTCGTCACAACCACCGGCTTGCATGATAATTCCTATATTTTCGATCATATTTATCATATAGCATATTTTATATAGTTTTTAATACATTATATATAGTTATATATATAAACTATATATATATATATATATATATATATAAACTATATATATATATATATATATATATATATATATATATATATATATATATATATAGTTTGCCAATGACCATTTGGATGATCCAGAGGAGTCATGGGAGAAAGTCATGTGGTCAGATGAGACCAAAATAGAACTTTTTGGTCATAATTCCACTAAACATGTTTGGAGGAAGAAGAATGATGAGTACCATCCCAAGAACACCATCCCTACTGTGAAGCATGGGGGGGGGGTAGCATCATGCTTTGGGGGTGTTTTTCTGCACATGGGACAGGGCGACTGCACTGTATTAAGGAGAGGATGACCGGGCCATGTATTGCGAGATTTTGGGGAACAACCTCCTTCCCTCAGTTAGAGCATTGAAGATGGGTCGAGGCTGGGTCTTCCAACATGACAATGACCCGAAGCACACAGCCAGGATAACCAAGGAGTGGCTCTGTAAGAAGCATATCAAGGTTCTGGCGTGGCCTAGCCAGTCTCCAGACCTAAACCCAATAGAGAATCTTTGGAGGAGCTCAAACTCTGTGTTTCTCAGCGACAGGCCAGAAACCTGACTGATCTAGAGAAGATCTGTGTGGAGGAGTGGGCCAAAATCCCTCCTGCAGTGCAAACCTGCTGAAAAACTACAGGAAACCTTTGACCTCTGTAATTGCAAACAAAGGCTACTGTACCAAATATTAACATTGATTTTCTCAGGTGTTCAAATACTTATTTGCAGCTGTATCATACAAATAAATAGATAAAAAATCATACATTGTGATTTCTGGATTATTTTATTTAGATTATGTCTCTCACAGTGGACATGCACCTACGATGACAATTTCAGACCCTCCATGATTTCCAAGTGGGAGAACTTGCAAAATAGCAGCGTGTTCAAATACTTATTTTCCTCACGGTATATACATATCATCTGACCCAGGATCTGGGTAACACAAAAACTACCCAAACACTGGGTTGTTACGTCTGACCCAGGATCTGGGATACACAAAAACGACCCAAACACTGAAAAGATAACCCAAGAGATTTCAGAGTGTATGCTGTAATTTGAGAAACATGTCACTGCATGTACAATAACTGCATGAAGATTCCTCAGTTTATCCAGTTTATGGGTTTGGAACGACACACGGGTGAGTAAATGATGATGGGCTTGACCATTCCAGTTTTCCTGGAGTCTTTCTCCATTCTTCTCCTCCACAGCTCAATCGATCCGTTAGTCTCTCGAGAGTCGCCCTGCACATGATGACCATTAAACCTTCACTAATAAGTGCACTTCATATCCAGGAGAGTTTCTGTGTCTTTGTGCTACTGCTAACAGAAGTAATGCATCGCACAGAAACAAGGACAAGCATATTGGCATAGATTTTGTTTTTAATGAATGCCATTCTGCTTCGTGAAACCTCTCCGCCGTCTGTCACGCTTTCTGCATCGGCTCCTTGGAGAGGGTAATGTCGACATTGCAGTTCTAGTGAAGCGGTGCCGTTTTTCTCTTGGAGGCACTCAGGGTGTCGTTGTGCCATGAGAGGTTATGGAGGGCAGATTGCATGCAGTCTCTCTCCTGGTCTTCCCTATGATTTATACATCTCGGTTGAAAATGACAAACATTTGGATACAAGTCTGAATGGTGACTTCATCATTAGCAGTGTGAGAGGCCAGAAACATTGAAAACGAATTGAGATCAAATAATAAATGGAGCTGCAAGCAGCAATTACAAGGCAGTGACATCATATATCACAACATCGTCATATATCGTGAGTTATAATGTTATAAATTAGGGCTGTAATCAACCAAAGAAAATCTTGGTTGACTGAGGTCCTGAAATTTTTGACTAAAAATGACGTTAGGAAATAAAACGTTAAATGAATCAGCTGTGCACTGTGCGCAGTACTTGGTAGCCTTGTTGTCTGCCTAAATGAATTATAAATAAACATAAACACTAGTAGGCTATTTGCAGTATATTAAATCGTTTTTGAGCTGATTATTTTGCACTGAAATGAGTCTGACACACGAGTCTGTCGGCTCTGATAGTGTTGCATCACGTGCACCATCATAGCCTATGATTTCCCAAAATATAGTACTATGTTGTCAACTAGTGATATCATCACAAGAACTTTTGCGGAATATGCAACATCATTTAGACAATTGTTTTTGTCATATGTATTATACTAACTGACAGACACTATCATTTCAGCCGCTCTGTGCAGCTCGAACACAGAAGCTCAGCTTCACGGCTGAGACACGAATAGACTATTAACTTAAAGCTTTTACTCTTAAACACAAAAGGCACGTCCACTTTAATAAAAAAGGAATATTTATTAAACAAGCCAGATCAAGAGCAGAAAAAACGCTCACAATTAAATAAATAATATACAGCAAACTAGCCTTCTTCAATCTGTCTCTCTTCTCCAGTAGGTTGGGCTAATCCAAAAGAAGTGGAAACAAGGGGGTGTTCTGAAGACAGACTGTTACCTGTGAAACAGGGGTGCTCTGAAAACACCCCCATTAGCAATTAGTGCTCTCTACCTGATGAAATGAACGCGGCAAAACCGACAGTACAGATCCACTTTTGCAGCACGACTGAAGCGTGGTGTTGTGACGCTTCCCCTCATGTGTATGTTGATGGGCGTTCCTCAAGTTTACCGCTATGGGCGTGCGTTTGAGCCAGCGGGGAATGAAAAACAAAGGACCAGCGAGAGACTTCTCTTCACCAGTGTGTTGGGCTAATCCAAAAGAAGTGGAAACAAGGGGGTGTTCTGAAGACAGACTGTTACCTGTGAAACAGGGCTGCTCTGAAAACACCCCCATTAGCAATTAGTGCTCTCCACCTGATGAAATTAACTCGGTGCGGCAATACTGATGAAATGAACGCGGCAGAAAATCGACCAATCAGAATTTTGGTCAAGCCAGAACATATCGACTAATAATCGACTAATCGACTGGGAGATTACAGCCCTAATAACTATATAAAAAAAAAAAAAAAGTTAATTTGACTTGTTCGCAAGTCTCGCGAAACGTTGGAGAGGCAGCTTCGCGACAGTGGCTACGCATCACCCGCTTATAATAGCGCGCGTATAGTCTGAAGATGATGGCCGAAGCAGAGGAAGATGTGTGTGGGCTACGGGAGGCAGATCACCCGTGGCCTCAAGTTCAGTCTATGATTTAACTCCAAGATGTCAAAAAGAATAGTTTCCTAATGCGATGCATGCTGTGTGCACCGAAATTAACTGACATCTCAGCATACAAGAATTCCACCCTGAAAAAAATATGTAGCGGTAAGTGTCATGATGATGCCTATATTTGAACACTATTAATGGTAATTTGGTAATTATGGGCACTTTTCCCTTATTGTAATACTATTTCACACACTGTCCGAGTGTTTTTCTCATATGTGCTCTTGTGCAAGCAATGACAAATCATTTGAATCCTCCAAACAACAAACGTTCACATCTGCACATTTACATGTCCTTTTTCACAAAACATATAGTATGGTGCACACAGCATACTATATTTTGGGAAATCATAGGCTATGATGGTGCACGTGATGCAGTGCTGTCAGAGCCGACAGACTCGTGTGTCAGACTCATTTCAGTGCAAAATAATCAGGTCAAAAACGGTTTAATATACTGCAAATAGCTACTAGTTTTTTATGTTTATTTATAATTCATTTAGGCAGACAACAAGGCAACCAAGTACTGCGCACAGTGTGCAGCTAATTCATTTAACGTTTTTTTTCCCTAACGTTATTTTTAGTCGAAAATTTCAGGACCTCAGTCGACCAAGATTTTCTTTGGTTGATTACAGCCCTAATAATTATTACCATTTGACAGTAGCGGACGAACGCCACAGAATATAACGAAGTAAAAGTACAGTTTTTTCACAAGAAATGTACTTGAGTAAGAGTAAAAGTACCCATCTTTAAAGGTCCCGTTCTTCGTGTTTTTTTGAAGCTTTGATTGTGTTTACAGTGTGCAATATAACATGTGTTCATGTTTCACGTGTAAAAAAACACAGTATTTTTAACACAATGTACTTATCTGTACACCGCTGTTCTCACTGTCCTAAAAACGGCTGATGAGTTCCTTGTTCTATGAAGTCCCTCCTTCAGAAATACGTAACGAGTTCTGATTGTGCCAGCGGTTCCTGTGTTGTGATTTGACAGCAGCTTAGTGAACGTGGAAAGGTCACGCCTCTTAACGGGAGATGTATGCACTCAATGATCTCTACAGCGTCCCTGGGAAAGCCAAACAAAGGTGATTTGACTCGGGGATGAAAATAACAGCGTCTCGACAACATGGCGACAAACACACTCAAACGCAACACTTCCTTTTCTCCACGCGACACTTCCTCTTCTCCACGTGGGACAGCAACAAGACCACGCCCCCTTTTTCGCGTATTCTTGTGGGCGGAGGTTAGTCTGTTCTACTGTTCTACTGACGTCATTAATGAAGGAAGTACCAGGATGTAGTCCAAGCCGGCCGTTCGCTGTAGGCTTTGAAAGGGAACTTCTGTTAAATAAAATATCTCACTTGGCATTGAACTTTGAGCTTTATAATTTTACAGGTATTATTTATGCTCTAACAGCAACATTACACACTAACTAAAGTTTGAACAATGGGATCACGAAGAACGGGACCTTTAAATATACTCTAAAAGTACAAGTTACCCAAAAAATTTACTCAAGTAAATGTAACGAAGTAAATGTAATTCGTTACTACCCACCTCTGGTCCTCGATAATCCTCGGCAAACTTTGATAGATGTTTGAACCAGCTCATTCGGTTCTTTTTCAGTCGGACGTGTTACTTCGGCTTTTACGTCTTGCGTCATCAACCCGGAACTCAATTCAAAGTTCAATTCAGTTCGATTAATGAACCAGCTCAACCAGAACCGGCTCAAAAGAACGATTCGTTCAAGAACCGAACATCACCAATTTGGATTAGGATTTTGGATATCCCTTAATACACTACTGCGTTTGGATCGTCAGCCTGGTTGTGACAGGTTTTAAATTGAAATGTCATTATCATGGCAATATTATTCCATAAATGCTGCTTGAAACTATGTGCATCGTGAAAAAGTGCTAGCCTATTTAATTCAAATATACTTATTGTATTTAGCAAAGGACAGCAGATAAGATTGCAAGCAGATTTAAACCTATTTATGACGACTGCTTATTGCAGGCCAGACACATGTTTTACACGTGCATGCACTTAAACACCTCTTGTTGCAATGCAATGTGTTGCCTCATTTACATTTCAAAACATAATGCACAACATTTGCTTAGAATATGTTTTGGCCTAACACATTTTAAATTGATTTACTATAGGATTAGTATGAACGCAGCTAAGGGTTTGGGAGAGTATTAAAAGGTCACTGTGTTTGAAATGTAATTCACACATGGAGTGTTTTATGAATCGATTTGCTGGGGTTTGTGGTGACCGTTTAAAGCTTAAAGCCGCGGAGGTATGACCTTTCAACAGAGCAACCTGGATCCAGCGAACCTTCTTTACATCTCACTGCCAGTGACACATCCAAACAACTCCCAAAATGTCTATTTGAATCACATTTTGATTCTCTCACTAATGGATGTTTTTGGTGTTCACTGCGCTGTATATACACTCACCAATAGGATTATTAGGAACACCTGTTCAATTTTTCATTAATGCAATTATATAATAAACCAATCACATGGCAGTTGATTCAATGCATTTAGGGGTGTGGTCCTGGTCAAGACAATCTCCTGAACTCCAAACTGAATGTCGGAATGGGAAAGAAAGGGGATTTAAGCAATTTTGAGCGTGGCATGGTTGTCGTTGCTAGACGGGCCGGTCTGAGTATTTCAAAATCTGCTCAGTTACTGGGATTTTCACGCACAACCATTTCTAGGGTTTACAAAGAATGGTGTGAAAAGGGAAAAGCATCCAGTATGCGGCAGTCCTGTGGGCCAAAATGCCTTGTTGATGCTAGAGGTCAGAGGAGAATGGGCCGACTGATTCAAGCTGATAGAAGAGCAACTTTGACTGAAATAACCACTCGTTACAACCGAGGTATGCAGCAAAGCATTTGTGAAGCCACAACACGCACAACCTTGAGGCGGATGGGCTACAACAGCAGAAGACCCCACCGGGTACCACTCATCTCCACTACAAATAGGAAAAAGAGGCTACAATTTGCACAAGCTCACCAAAATTGGACAGTTGAAGACTGGAAAAATGTTGCCTGGTCTGATGAGTCTGGATTTCTGTTGAGACATTCAGATGGTAGAGTCAGAATTTGGCGTAAACAGAATGAGAACATGGATCCATCATGCCTTGTTACCACTGTGCAGGCTGGTGGTAGTGGTGTAAGGGTGTGGGGGATGTTTTCTTGGCACACTTTAGGCCCCTTAGTGCCAATTGGGCATGGTTTAAATGCCACGGCCTACCTGAGCATTGTTTCTGACCATGTCCATCCCTTTATGACCACCATGTGCCCATCCTCTGATGGCTACTTCCAGCAGGATAATGCCCCATGTCACAAAGCTCCAATCATTTCAAATTGGTTTCTTGAACATGACAATGAGTTCACTGGACTAAAATGGCCCCCACAGTCACCAGATCTCAACCCAATAGAGCATCTTTGGGATGTGGTGGAACGGGAGCTTCGTGCCCTGGATGTGCATCCCACAAATCTCCATCAACTGCAAGATGCTATCCTATCAATATGGGCCAACATTTCTAAAGAATGCTTTCAGCTCCTTGTTGAATCAATGCCACGTAGAATTAAGGCAGTTCTGAAGGAGAAAGGGGGTCAAACACAGTATTAGTATGGTGTTCCTAATAATCCTTTTTAGTGAGTGTATATATATGTATATATATATATATATATATATATATATATATATATATAGCATCAGAATGTTATTCAAGGTCCTGTTGATCATTCAAGGTGGCCAAAATGGAGATGATGCACAAGTCTGGAATTAGCACTCATCTCTAGAGGTCTGTTTGAACTCTTACTCAACATAATAAGCCACAGTTTGTCTCTCCGCACCTCCTTGAACAATGCTATTTCACATGACGGCGAGAGACCACACTTAGGTCATTATGGCTGCATTCAACAGCTCCCTACCAACGCTGGACCGAACAGAAGGAATGTTTCGCCAAGAAATGGTTTTCAACATTTGGTGATATACAAACTGCCTTGTGTACGCTTGTGTAACTTGGCTAATCCCGGAGGAGTTTGCGGTGATGATGTTTATGTTTGCGGATGTCTGGTGAACGCCGGGAAGGGTTTGGGAGGAAGTCGCGCTCAGCAGTTATGGGTTTGAGGAATGCTGATTGAGATCTTTTGCACAATCGCAGAGCTGTTGTTGCTTCAGTTAAAAATAAGCGATGACATATTTAAAGCCAAATGCAGTGGCGCAATGTGCTAATTAGATGGATGTGAAATATTGTAAGCATGAAAACTGACGTTAATTGAAGATCCTCCCATGTGGAGAACACATTGCTTATTATTTCCCAACCTATATAATAAAGAGCTGGAATTCTGTATTATATAAACTATGGGATGTGCAGGACTAGCCGATTAAATGCTGCTATCATCCCGAAATTGATCCCAAAAAAATGAGCAGTTTGAGCTCCAGTAGCTCGTCTGTTTGATCGGACCACACGGGCCAGCCTTCGCTCCCCACGTGCATCAATGAGCCTCGGCCGCCCATGACCCTGTGGCCGGTTCTCCACTGGTCCTTCCTTGGAGCACTTTTGATAGAGACTGACCACTGCAGACCGGGAACACCCCACAAGAGCTGCGGTTTTGGAGATGCTCTGACCCAGTCGTCCAGCCGTCACAATTGACCTATCAGTAAGCCACTCCCATCGAACGCAGATGAGCCAATGGCAGTTGAGTATCAGTCGCGCTGGGAACGGAACTCGGACATCTTTAGGTTTCAGCGCCATAGAGAAACATTGGAAAATCCGAAGATGTCATCGTTTTGATGGTGTTTATGCTACAAAAAATGGTAAAACGATGTGTCTGAGGTTCTGCAACACTGATTCCAGGGATCCTGAGAGGATTTTCTGGTTAATTGTCATACTCTCATTAAGTTATTATTAAAGTTAGTAATTCCCTGCTAACGTACAAACCGACGAACTATAACTAACTGTTCTCATGCAACGGTGTAGGTCAGAAACACAAAGGTCTACATTTCAGTGCATCTCTCCATATTAAACTGATTAAATGTGAATTTATGTAATCTTACCCTGCGGTACATGAACAGTGTTGATCCTGGATGTTGTCAACAAGAGGCTTCTCCCGTTTGCATTGAGATCTGTAAACCATCGCTTCCAAATTAATCTCTCACCATATTTATTTTATTCCCATTTTATTTCTGTGAGTTTAGATATGTTTAAAGGTCTGCATTATCTGTCTTATAAGGAGGATTCCTATTTTGATGGGTATTATAGTCTACGGGTAGTGAAAGGGAGAGCTCGCACGCAGTTTATCGGAGTTGTTTTGCAGATACAAAGTTCACCAGTTATTAACTGACCCCTGAAAATGCATAAGCTCTGTGTATATGTTTGTTTACTGTGAGTGTTTTTGTGTAATTTGCTGTGTATGTTAATGCCACGGAGAGAGGGCTAGAGAGAGAGAGTTTGTGAATGAGACGTTAATGCGCATTTCTTATGCTTTGTTTGTTTGTTAAGCTCTTACGATGATTTTTTGAGTGAAAAACTATGTAATAAACTTCATAAACCATCAGTAAAGTTTGGCCATCATTCGGACGGGGTATACATTACATGCTGTGTCCAAAACCATCTTGGGATAAGGTTTTCACACTGACAGCTGTCATTGTAAGATAAAGAAACTCTGTTTGTTTGTCCGAGTTAGCAACAGTAACTAAGGGGGGCGGGGCTTGCCGATAGGTCAATTTGGCCCTTGAACTCGCTCAAATCCTTACTCTTGCCCATTTTTCCTGCTTCTAACACATCAACTTTGAGGACAAAATGTTCACTTGCTGCCTAATATATCCCACCCACTAACAGGAGATGAAGAGATCATCAGTAGCCGCGTTTCCATTACAGATTTGCGCAAAACTTTTGCGATATTTTCTAAAAGTCGATATAAAAATATTGCGAAATGACGGCGTTTCCATTAACTGATGTTATGCGACTAAAACCATTTTTTTCCTCTCGTGATAAATCATTCCAAAAATGCTACGTATGTTGTTAGGTTTATGTATATCCCAGTCACCGCACGCCGTTATTATTAGTGAGACGTGTGTGTTATCCAATCACTGATGGCAAGGAAAGCACCCCTACTTGAGCGGCACACATGAGGTGTAATGATAAATTGTGGCATTTTTTATTCTATTGTTTTTTATAAGTTTAATAAAGAACTCGTCTTCTGTCCAAACACACCATCATCTATAAAGAATGAGACTTTTACATACAGCAGGTTATTGTGACGCATTGCCACATACAGAGACGAGCGAGATGTTTGAATCTTCATGGTGTAACTCAAAGGGTTTTTTACCACGTCGTTATTTCGGCTTGGAATTTCGTTTGTTGTAAATATAAACTGAATTTAGAAATGCTTTTAAAATTAAAAACTTTTCGTTTAATAAACAAAATATATTTTTGAAATGAAGACAGCGTTTGGAGTGGAGTGCAAAATAATCCAGGCCTTGGCTGTTATTGAGTGTACACAAATAAAAGTAGACAGTTTACTGTTTATAATTACGTCTTGCACTTAGCCTATCTGTATAGTTAGGCTATGTCTAAATATTATAATCTTTTAATTTCATATGTTGATTATGAAAAGTGAGCAGCATGAGTAAGGCACATAATCAGATGCGCATATGTCCGGGGACATGGATTGAGCACTTCATTGAATTGTGTTTTCTAGAAAGCCTTAATTTAAAATTAATTTCGTTTTGTATAAATTGTATTTTAATTTTGATCAATGTTTAATCAACTATTTGGCTGTATATTTAATAAATAAGAAGCAAACCAAGATGGTCGGGAATGGATTGACGTGCTGGCCTGTTTCCTCAGTCTTTGAGCAAGGCTGAAACTATAGCGTCTTTCTGTTTTAATACATGTCTTGAATATATGTCTTAATTACAGTCGGCCTATAGATAGTTATGATATTTGTGGTTGCACCGAGTCATTATAAAGTTACGCCACTTTCCTTATTAGGAGAAAATATATGTCGTTTTAATGACATAAGATCTCGTTATTAGACATACTTGAGTGGAAAAATCATATAGGCCCTATGTGGGGGCAATGCATGACCGTACCAGGTGACCTGTAAATGCGAAAAAAAATTGCAGTTTCCATTGCAGTTTTGCAAAATGTCCTTTTTCGAATTGCCTGAAAAACCACCTCATGCGAGCGTAAAAACGTTTTTGCGATATATGGGAGTTTTTGCGAAATTGACGCGGCTAGTGTTATTCACTTCACCTGTCATGCCTGGTGTATTTTTCCCGATTTATGCCATCCTACCACGTCTATTTTTGGCCAGGGACATGACGTTACAGTCTGACCAATGTGTGCTGGGTAATGGCGAACGTTGCTTAAAGCTACACTGTGTGATATTTTCCCCCATCTAGCGGTGAAAAGGTATATGACCATCCAGTAAATATTAGTTTCTGTTCCTCCCAATTCCGATTTCGTTTTAACTCCTACGGTGGCCGATTTAGTCCAAGATTAACATGGCTTCCAGTTCGACCTCGTCCATTAGTGTTGATTTGCCTGTTGTGTTGCCGTCTTAATTCTCTTTTTTGCTTCCTTGGCGACTCTGTTATATCTCCTCGAGAATAAGATCCTCCATCAGCAACAGACTTTCAAAAAGGCTTTCAGGTTTTCATATAGCAGTCTCAAGCAATCCCCCTCTTCACATTCGACACGGTGCCATCGAGTGTTAAAACGCCAAAGGCGAAGCTTGAATTTACGGGTATGTCCCTCTTTGGCTAATGTACTTTCAAGATGGAGGGGCAACATGGCGACCCCCATTCGAACCCCTTACCCGTATGTATTTTCAATGGCATATTATAAACTTACGAGAATACTTTATTACTTGAAAGAAGTAAATATACATTAATGAGCACATATATTTTTGAAAGAACTAAGTGTTTTTAGCTAAGAATAAACTAAAAAAGTTACACAGTGTAGCTTTAAGTGAACGCTCAAATTTTATACAATGATCATAATGCGAGGAAAGCATGTTGCATGTATCTGATCTATTTTTAGTGTTTTAGCGGCATTCAGACAATATGGGATTTGACTATTCATGCATAGATTAAGTGTTCTTTCAAATGGATCGCATCTAGGCTACAGTACATGGGGCGGGCTTAGACTGGTCGACTAGATATTTATTTTATATATTCTATTTATATTAATAATATTCTACTCTATTAATATTGATTTGATTAGTAATAAATAAATCTACCTCAGTTTTGAGTTTGTCATGTTTTGACAATAAAGGATAGTTTAAAACCACAATTAACTCTGTTTTCTACATCTTTCACTCAGGAGCAAAAATATTAAACTTAAAAGAAGTAAAGATTTGACATTTATCGTGCTAATTATCGATATCGATTGATATGGAAAATGATATTGTGATCATTTTTTGGGGCCATATCGCCCAGCCCTGCTAGTCGGTTACAAAATTTCAGTTTAAACGGTTATGAAATTAGTCGTTGCGCACATCCCTAATATACACACAAATATTTCATAACCAATTAAAAAAAAACAAAGATTTACTTAATATTTTCAACATGAATAAAATTGGTTAAAGAGGGCACTGCCTCGGTGGAAAAGGGGTATCAGTATCGCTCTGTTTAGTTCCCATCTCGATGAAAACACCACCTTCTGAAAAGCACAATGTGCTCTGATTGGTCGGCTGGAGCTGTGTGTTGTGATTGTTCAAGCGCTTCCAGTGTGTTTGGGAAATGTCCCGTCCCTTACCAAACCCCCTAGTCACATTCAAGGGGGTAATCCAGCCCCCGGAAAGCGTACCTTCCATAGGCGCGGCCATTGCTAACCAAGCCATCACCTGCTGTTAGCATCCCATTGACTCCCATTCCTTTTGGCCTCACTTTGACAGTGAATATCTTTACATCTGAGGCGTTTAAAGACTCCATTCGTCCATTGTTTATTTCTAAACAAACACGACAATGTATAAAAGGCTCCATTACCTCGTATCTTACACTATCGTCCCGTAGAAGCCGTTTTTTGTAAAATATAGGCTAACGATTGCGTCATACTGTACCGTATAGACCCGAGGAGACGCTCGCAGGCAATCTTTTACTGTCTATGAGGCAATTGGGGGGACGTGGAGGCATAAACGCAGATAGAGATGGTGCAGATCCTGCTTCATTCATCTAAAGTTACTCCTGCTCACCCTCTCTGTCTCTGCAAGATTCGGTGATTCAGATTTTACGTTGCACAACTACTAGAAGACTTGCCACTGTCAGACTGGTTGCTCATGTCACATCTACGACATCAAGCTCAGTCCGAGGCTGTGCAGTACATCAGCCATCAGGAAGTGATGCTTCTACCTGACTTCAATTATCTCCGTGAAGTCAATGGGGTCGCTGTGTCCATTTCTTTTACTGTCTATGGTCACATTCCCACAGACAGCAAATGCAGTGAGTTAGCTTCCTCCTTCTCTGAGAAAATCAATGACATCAGAAAGGCGATCGGCACATCCTTGAGTTGCGCTGGTTCAGGGAGTTCAGAAACACTGACACTGAATTATAGAACTCCCGCTAGAGGGACTTTTTCATGCTCAAACATTACACACTAAACAGTCCCTCCAGAAAAACACGATTATGCAATCGCATGATTTAATGCATAATCAGCCAAAGTCCGCATATTTATGCGGGGACCGCATTTTTTCAAATACGCCGCACTTTCGCCGCATAAATTGCCTATTTCCGCGTGCAAAATATGCGGGGCTAGCATGATTTCATAATCTCCGCATTTTCGTTGCAAAAAAGTCACATATATATTAGCAGAAAGTTGAAAAATGTTTGTTTACTTCACACAAGAGCCGCCATTTCCCCCTGTTGCCATGGGAACGCTTTGAAGTGACGTAATTACCCGACGCGAACGTCATCGAAAATCTGCAAACCCTGTGGAGAAACCATAGATACCAGTGAAACCATGATGAAGCGCAAACTCCCATTGGCCAACAAAAATAACAGCAAAAGAGCAAAGCAGTTTCCCGAACACAGCATCATGAAGCTTCAGAGCGTTATGAATCAGTGAGTCGATTCAGCGGTTTGAAGCGTTATGAATCAGTGAGTCGATTCAGCGGTTTGAAGCGTTATGAATCAGTGAGTCGATTCAGCGGTTTGAAGCGTTATGAATCAGTGAGTCGATTCAGCGGTTTCAAGCGTTATGAATCAGCGAGTCGATTCAGCGGTTCGGAGCGTTATGAATCAGTGAGTCGATTCAGCGGTTTGAAGCGTTATGAATCAGCGAGTCGATTCAGCGGTTCGGAGCGTTATGAATCAGTGAGTCGATGCAGCGGTTTGAAGCGTTATGAATCAGTGAGTCGATTCAGCGGTTTGAAGCGTTATGAATCAGTGAGTCGATTCAGCGGTTTGAAGCGTTATGAATCAGTGAGTCGATTCAGCGGTTTGAAGCGTTATGAATCAGCGAGTCGATTCAGCGGTTTGAAGTGTTATGAATCAGTGAGTCGATTCAGCGGTTTGAAGCGTTATGAATCAGTGAGTCGATTCAGCGGTTTGAAGCGTTATGAATCAGCGAGTAGATTCAGCGGTTCGGAGCGTTATGAATCAGTGAGTCGATGCAGCGGTTTGAAGCGTTATGAATCAGTGAGTCGATTCAGCGGTTTGAAGCGTTATGAATCAGTGAGTCGATTCAGCGGTTTGAAGCGTTATGAATCAGTGAGTCGATTCAGCGGTTTGAAGCGTTATGAATCAGCGAGTCGATTCAGCGGTTTGAAGTGTTATGAATCAGTGAGTCGATTCAGCGGTTTGAAGCGTTATGAATCAGTGAGTCAATTCAGCAGTTTGAAGCGTTATGAATCAGTGAGTCGATTCAGCGGTTTGAAGCATTATGAATCAGTGAGTCGATTCAGCGGTTTGAAGCGTTATGAATCAGTGAGTCGATTCAGCGGTTTGAAGCGTTATGAATCAGTGAGTCGATTCAGCGGTTTGGAGCATTATGAATCAGTGAGTCGATTCAGCGGTTTGAAGCGTTATGAATCAGTGAGTCGATTCAGCTGTTTGAAGTGTTATGAATCAGTGAGTCGATTCAGCGGTTTGAAGCGTTATGAATCAGTGAGTCGATTCAGCGGTTTGAAGCGTTATGAATCAGTGAGTCGATTCAGCGGTTTGAAGCGTTATGAATCAGAGTCGATTCAGCGGTTTGAAGCGTTATGAATCAGTGAGTCGATTCACTGGTTTGAAGCGTTATGAATCAGTGAGTCGATTCAGCGGTTTGAAGCGTTATGAATCAGTGAGTCGATTCAGCGGTTTGGAGCATTATGAATCAGTGAGTCGATTCAGCGGTTTGAAGTGTTATGAATCAGTGAGTCGATTCAGCGGTTTGAAGCGTTATGAATCAGTGAGTCGATTCAGCAGTTTGAAGCGTTATGAATCAGTGAGTCGATTCAGCGGTTTGAAGCATTATGAATCAGAGTCGATTCAGCGGTTTGAAGCGTTATGAATCAGTGAGTCGATTCAGCGGTTTGGAGCGTTATGAATCAGTGAGTCGATGCAGCGGTTTGAAGCGTTATGAATCAGTGAGTCGATTCAGCAGTTTGAAGCATTATGAATCAGTGAGTCGATTCAGCAGTTTGAAGAGTTATGAATCAGTGAGTCAATTCAGCGGTTTGAAGCGTTATGAATCAGTGAGTCAATTCAGCGGTTTGGAGCGTTATGAATCAGTGAGTCGATTCAGCGGTTTGGAGCATTATGAATCAGTGAGGCGATTCACTGGTTTGAAGCGTTATGAATCAGTGAGTCGATTCAGCGGTTTGAAGCGTTATGAATCAGTGAGTCGATTCAGCGGTTTGAAGCGTTATGAATCAGTGAGTCAATTCAGCGGTTTGAAGCGTTATGAATCAGTGAGTCGATTCAGCGGTTTGAAGCGTTATGAATCAGTGAGTCGATTCAGCGGTTTGGAGCATTATGAATCAGTGAGTCGATTCAGCGGTTTGAAGTGTTATGAATCAGTGAGTCGATTCAGCGGTTTGAAGCGTTATGAATCAGTGAGTCGATTCAGCGGTTTGAAGCGTTATGAATCAGTGAGTCGATTCAGCGGTTTGGAGCATTATGAATCAGTGAGTCGATTCAGCGGTTTGAAGTGTTATGATTCAGTGAGTCGATTCAGCGGTTTGAAGCGTTATGAATCAGTGAGTCGATTCAGCAGTTTGAAGCGTTATGAATCAGTGAGTCGATTCAGTGGTTTGAAGCGTTATGAATCAGTGAGTCGATTATGAATCAGTGAGTCGATTCAGCGGTTTGAAGTGTTATGAATCAGTGAGTCGATTCAGCGGTTTGAAGCGTTATGAATCAGTGAGTCGATTCAGCGGTTTGAAGCGTTTTGAATCAGTGAGTCGATTCAGCGGTTTGGAGCATTATGAATCAGTGAGTCGATTCAGCGGTTTGAAGCGTTATGAATCAGTGAGTCGATTCAGCGGTTTGGAGCATTATGAATCAGTGAGTCGATTCAGCGGTTTGGAGCGTTATGAATCAGTGAGTCGATTCAGCGGTTCGGAGCGTTATGAATCAGTGAGTCGATTCAGCGGTTTGAAGCGTTATGAATCAGTGAGTCGATTCAGCGGTTTGGAGCGTTATGAATCAATGAGTCGATTCAGCGGTCCGGAGCGTTATGAATCAGTGAGTCGATTCAGCGGTTTGAAGCGTTATGAATCAGTGAGTCGATTCAGCGGTTTGAAGCGTTATGAATCAGTGAGTCGATTCAGCGGTTTGAAGCGTTATGAATCAGTGAGTCGATTCAGCGGTTTGAAGCGTTATGAATCAGTGAGTCGATTCAGCGGTTTGGAGCATTATGAATCAGTGAGTCGATTCAGCGGTTTGAAGCGTTATAAATCAGTGAGTCGATTCAGCGGTTTGAAGTGTTATGAATCAGTGAGTCAATTCAGCGGTTTGAAGCGTTATGAATCAGTGAGTCGATTCAGCGGTTTGGAGCATTATGAATCAGTGAGTCGATTCAGCGGTTTGGAGCGTTATGAATCAGTGAGTCGATTCAGCGGTTCGGAGCGTTATGAATCAGTGAGTCGATTCAGCGGTTTGAAGCGTTATGAATCAGTGAGTCGATTCAGCGGTTTGGAGCGTTATGAATCAATGAGTCGATTCAGCGGTCCGGAGCGTTATGAATCAGTGAGTCGATTCAGCGGTTTGAAGCGTTATGAATCAGTGAGTCGATTCAGCGGTTTGAAGCGTTATGAATCAGTGAGTCGATTCAGCGGTTTGAAGCGTTATGAATCAGTGAGTCGATTCAGCGGTTCGGATCGCCAAAGTCACGTATTTCAGCAGTTTGACACGCGATCAGAACCATGAATCGACTCACTGATTCATAACGATTCAAAGCTTCATGATGCTGTGTTTTGAAATCGGTCCAATTTGAGCCGTGTGTTTATTAAGTTCTTCAATAAAACAAGATGAGAACTTAAATATTCAATTAAAAATAGTAGCTTTTTTTCTCTTTTTCATCAAACCGCAGTTTTTGCAGTTTTATCACATAAATATCCCGCATTTTCCGTCGCATTTTTTAAGAAAACATGCCGCATAATCAAGGATTTGTGCCCGCAACAATCACAAAAAAAGCTGCGTTTTTCTGGAAGGACTGACTAAAGAAAGATGAAAATATAAAAAAAGAAGCATAATAGGTTCTCTTTAAGTGAACATTTACAGTAATTTTCCACAGCGCACCAAACCCGGCAGCCAGTGATGAGGTGACTGGGTTCTGACTTCTATAATAATTTAATTTGCGCATGGCATGTATAAAATAATAGTATCAATGAGTTCCGGATCATTAGGAACCGCTCTGACATCATCTGTGCAACCGCTCCGCTTACAAGAAGAATATCCAGGTCTCCTCGTAGAGAAAGACGTGCCCTAACCAGTCTCTAATCGTCATTAAATCCATATCCATCCGTGCGTTAAGTTATATAGTGTGTTTAGATAAATAAAGGGCTGAACGAGCATCCTCGTAATACCTATCAATGCATATTTGCAGTCATTTATTTCTTTAAAGCTGCCATTCAGTCACCTTTACGTCCACGTTAATTGATGATCTGCCAACCTAATGAGTTTCGTCTGGGATAGAAATGTTGGCACATCAATTATTTCAATGCAGAATGTCTCAATTAAGAGGTCATGCGAGTACTAATACATCACAATTCTTAGTTCAGATGTCTTAATGAATGACACATTCATCATTATGGATTTTTTCTAGTGTGCAAATAGTCCTTTAGTGATAAAAGTCTTGCTGTCATATGCCCGGTGTTCTTCTTCGAGTCACGACCACTTATAGTGAGATGAAAACACAACAAAAAATGAATCTCGAGTGGAAAGAGATGAGCAGGAAAACAAATCTATCTGTAGTCTTTCACTTTCCAGCAGGGAATGCCAAACAAAACACAAGTTCATTTTAAGGTTATTAGTTTTCTCTATTATGCTCATGGGATATTCCCATTTATTACTTTATGCAGCGCTTGTTTGATTACGCTATTAAATGGGACCTATTATGCAAAAATCACTTTTACATGGTGTGTGTGAACACAACCTCCCTATACTGGTAAAAATCCACCACTCCTTTTTTTTAATCCTCATAAATCATAAGCAGTGTCTCAGAATAAGCCAGTGGCAGTTTATATGCAAAGTGCCATCGCATATGCTTAGGCCCCGCCCATGACTGTCGACAGACCCCGCCCTATCAGCATACACCCTGTCCTTTATCTCCACGCCAGAACATTCAAGTAATAAATGTGTTCTTATTAAAGCTACTAAAGTTATTCAGTCGAGAGCAGTGAGTGATTTTCTGCTGTTGTTTGATTCATATTAACAGCAGATATAGCAGTAGGTACTGTATATTACACTTCTGTCACTTTAATACACAGATCTAATACACACATGTGATTTCTTTCCCTGCTGTTTACATTCACAGACATAACCGACTGCGTTTATGTGAACTGAGTGTGTTTTTGACAGTTTAACCCTCTGGTGCCCTTCGGTCATTTCTGACCGGAAAATGTTCTGTTTTGAAATGTTAAAAATCACAGCTTCATCGGAATGATGTGAAACTTTTCTAGCATTGGGTATGTAAACACACACAAAAATTGGTGTCATGATTCGAGCATGCTAATTGGTCGTAAAAAAAAAAAAAGTAGCGTTCATTGTCTTCGGTCATAAATGACCGACCATAGGAAATTAATGGGAAATCAGCAAAAACACAAATTCTCTGAATATTTGTGCAAACTGAGCCTATGAACCACATTTTGATTTTTTTAAATCACAGCTTCATCAGAATGATATGAAACGTTGTGACTTTTCTAGCATTAGGTATGTTAACACAAAAAAAATTGAGGGCATGATTCGAGCATGCTAAGGGGTCGTAAAAAAATACTCCCACTTGTGCTCTTCGGTCAAAAATGACCCCCATTAGAAAATTAATGGGAAATCTGCAAAAACACAAATTCACAGAAACAAATCTATATTTCTAACAAAAAAATTTTTTTTTTAACTTTATAATAAATTTGATTTGTTTAAATATATGTTCAAATCCATCAAAAAAAAAAAAAAATCATTAAATGTGTTCAAAAGAGAACTAGGGAATTCTCCATAGAGACCTCTAGTGATTACCCCCATGGTTGCATGTTTTTTTAAATAATTCCAAAAGAGGGCGCTAATCTGCCTTAAAAAATATATTTTGAAGGCCTAGTCTCTATTTTAACCTGAAATACTGCAATAATAAAAAAAAA
This sequence comes from Romanogobio albipinnatus, assembly GCA_023566225.1. NCBI lineage: Eukaryota > Metazoa > Chordata > Actinopteri > Cypriniformes > Gobionidae > Romanogobio > Romanogobio albipinnatus. The sequence goes on from CM042241.1 coordinate 72,077,283, forward strand.
ATACAACAACACATTTTTAAAATAATTTTCAATGGCAAAAATAGACCATAATTATTGCATAAATATAAAAAAATACCATCAAATCATCCCAAAATACAAAAGAAAAAATATTATTGAAGAAAAATAAATTGCAAAGTTTAATTTTTAGGTGTCCGGTCACTTATGACCGGGAAGACAACCAATGCAACCCCTAGACGAAAATCGTTGTCAAACATACGCAGATAGGTCTACATATTACAATCTTTTTTATAATATATAAACTACTAGCGTGACAAGCGGGAGAGCAAAGTTTTTTTCCACCGCAGTGAAAATGTTGTTTTTGAAAGTCTAATGCTATACACTAATAGAGCGTCTGGCGCGAGTGATTTCAATGTTAAGTCAATGGAAAGGCGCGTTGACGCGCGTCTGGAGTTTAAAAATTTGAACTTTGGCGTCAATTCGCGCCGCGTTAACCAATCAGGAGCCGTCTCGCTGCTGTCACGTGGTAAAGTGATGTGATGAGAAACCCTGCATCATTTAAAAATACTACTATTGTGTCACAAAATGTAGTTTTAAGACTTTTTCAGGTGAGAATGTAGTTGTTTAAAGCTCAAATCTGTGGTTTATTTATAAAGAGAGCGCCTTTTTAAAATAATAATCTTGTGTTTTGGAGTTGTGAGATCCAGGCGATCACCGGGCGCTCAGCGCTCATTAACCCCGGCGAGAGCAGCCTTTCCTCGGCCAGTCCTTCAGCCGTCTGCCGCTGGCTCTGATGTCCTGTAGTGGTTCGTCTCTAACGGGCGATCTTTGCTCTCATGAATCTATAATTTGTTTTCTGCCAAATCGTTTTGACTGAGGGCAAAGAGAAGTTTCATAACTTTATTTTTTAGGATATTTAATATGCAGTGAAGGTAATGTAGGCGTTGCCTGGACCACATTTGTGTGGTTATTAATGTTTAATATATTTTTTTAATGAAAATGAAAAGAGGCAGAGTGGTGTTTTATGACATATTTCTCCTGAAGCGCCTTGAACGCGCATCTATTTCGCTCCAAACGCTCGATTTATACGTGCGTCCAATAGGGCTGGGTATCGATTCAGATGTTTCAGATCGATTAGATTTTCTTTATTCGATTCTCGATTCAACTCAATGAATATAGATTTAATACATATACTATATTTATAAAAAAGAACAGTGAACATAAGTTTAAAAGTGGGTAATTAATAAAAAGAAATTAAGCCACAAACCTGTATATTAAACTCTTTTATTTTAGGTACTCTTGGGTACATTAAAACAGAACCCAGCTTCAATTTTCAAATTCATACAATTATGCTAAATAAAAACAATACAATTTTGATGCAAGATGAAAAATGTATGCTGAAAAAAGCCAGAACAGTCGCATTCCTTGATCAAACAGGATCAGGTTATTTCATTTTTAAGATAAAATAATCATAAGATCTTACAAAATTAGCTGTAACATGGATGCTGCTCCTCCTTGAACTGCCACCTTAACGTGGTGGAGGGGTTTGAGTACCCGAATGACCCTAGGAGCTATGTTGTCCGGGGCTATATGCCCCTGGTAGGGTCTCCCAAGGCAAACAGGTCCTAGGTGACGGGTCAGACTAAGAGCAGTTCAAAACCCCTTATGATGCCAAAAAAAAGGAGGACCGTGACGTCGCCCGGTATGGCGCAGCCGGGGCCCCACCCTGGAGCCAGGCCTGGGGTTGGGGCTCGTATGCGAGCACCTGGTGGCCGGGCCTTCCCCCACGGGGTCCGGCCGGGCTCAGCCCAAAGGAGCGACGAGGGGACACCTTCCCACTCACGGGAGGGACCGTAAGGGGCCGGTGCAAAGTGAATCGGGCAGCAGTCGAAGGCGGGGGCCTAGACGACCCGATCCCTGGACACGGAAACTAGCTCTTGGGACATGGAATGTCACCTCGCTGGCGGGGAAAGAGCCTGAGATTGTGCGTGAGGTTGAGAGGTTCCGACTAGAGATAGTCGGAATCACCTCCACGCACGGCTTGGGCTCTGGAACCACACTTCTCGAGAGGGGATGGACTCTTCACCACTCTGGAGTTGCCCATGGTGAGAGGCGGCGGGCTGGTGTGGGTTTGCTTATAGCCCCCCAGCTCTGCCGCCATGTGTTGGAGTTTACCCCGGTGAACGAGAGGGTCGTTTCCCTGCGGCTTCGGCTCGGGGATAGGTCTCTCACTGTTGTGTGTGCCTACGGGCCAAACAGCAGTGCAGAGTACCCAACCTTCTTGGTGTCCCTGGGAGGGGTGCTGGAGAGTGCTCCGACTGGGGACTCCGTCGTTCTACTGGGGGACTTCAACGCCCACGTGGGCAATGACAGTGTAACCTGGAGGGGCGTGATTGGGAGGAATGGCCCCCCTGATCTGAGTGGTGTTCAGTTATTGGACTTCTGTGCTAGTTACAGTTTGTCCATAACGAACACCATGTTCAAGCATAAGGGTGTCCATCAGTGCACATGGCACCAGGACACCCTAGGTCGTAGGTCAATGATCGACTTCGTGGTCGTTTCATCTGACCTGCGGCCGTATGTCTTGGACACTCGGGTGAAGAGAGGGGCGGAGCTGTCAACTGATCACCACCTGGTGGTGAGTTGGATCCGATGGCGGGGGAGGAAGCTGGATAGACTCGGTAGACCCAAACATACTGTGAGGGTCTGCTGGGAACGTTTGGCCGAGTCTCCTGTCAGAGAGATCTTCAACTCCTGCCTCCGGCAGAGCTTCGACCGGATCCCGAGGGAGGCTGGAGATATTGAGTCCGAGTGGACCATGTTCTCCACCTCCATTGTCAAAGCGGCTGCTCGGAGCTGTGGACGCAAGGTCTCCGGTGCCTGTCGAGGCGGCAATCCCCGAACCCAGTGGTGGACACCGGAAGTAAGGGATGCCGTCAAGCTGAAGAAGGAGTCCTATCGGGCCTGGCTGGCTTGTGGGACTCCTGAGGCAGCTGACAGGTACCGGCAGGCTAAACGGACTGCAGCCCGGGTGGTTGTGGAGGCAAAAACTCGGGCCTGGGAGGAGTTCGGTGAGGCCATGGAAAAGGACTATCGGCTGGCCTCGAAGAGATTCTGGCAAACCGTCCGGCGCCTCAGGAGGGGGAAGCAGTGCCCTACCAACGCTGTTTACAGTGGCGATGGGCGGCTGTTGACCTCGACTGGGGATGTTGTCGGACGGTGGAAGGAATACTTTGAGGATCTCCTCAATCCCGCCGTCACGTCTTCCATTGAGGAAGCAGAGGCTGGGGGCTCAGAGGAGGACTCATCCATCACCCAAGCTGAAGTCACCGAGGTGGTCAAGAAACTCCTCGGTGGCAAGGCACCGGGGGTGGATGAGATCCGCCCTGAGTACCTCAAGTCTCTGGATGTTGTGGGGCTGTCTTGGCTGACACGCCTCTGCAGCATCGCGTGGCGGTCGGGGACAGTGCCTCTGGGATGGCAGACCGGGGTGGTGGTCCCTCTTTTTAAAAAGGGGGACCGGAGGGTGTGCTCCAACTATAGGGGGATCACACTTCTCAGCCTCCCCGGGAAAGTCTATGCCAGGGTACTGGAGAGGAGAATTCGGCCGATAGTGGAACCTCGGATTCAGGAGGAACAGTGTGGTTTTCGTCCTGGTCGTGGAACACTGGACCAGCTCTATACCCTCTACAGGGTGCTGGAGGGTTCATGGGAGTTTGCCCAACCAGTCCACATTTGTTTTGTGGATTTGGAGAAGGCATTCGACTGTGTCCCTCGCGGCGTCCTGTGGAGGGTGCTGGGGGAATATGGGGTCCGGTCCCTGTATGACCGAAGCAGGAGTTTGGTCCGCATTGCCGGCAGTAAGTCAGACTTGTTCCCGGTGCATGTTGGACTCCGGCAGGGCTGCCCTTTGTCGCCGGTTCTGTTCATAGTTCTTATGGACAGAATTTCTAGGCGCAGCCAAGGGCCGGAGGGTGTCAGGTTTGGGGACCACACGGTTTCGTCTCTGCTCTTTGCGGATGACATTGTCGTGTTGGCCCCTTCTAACCAGGACCTTCAGCATGCACTGGGACGGTTTGCAGCCGAGTGTGAAGCGGCTGGGATGGGGATCAGCACCTCCAAATCCGAGGCCATGGTCCTCAGTCGGAAAAGGGTGGCTTGCCCACTTCAGGTTGGTGGAGAGTTCCTGCCCCAAGTGGAGGAGTTCAAGTATCTAGGGGTCTTGTTCACGAGTGAGGGGAGGATGGAACGGGAGATTGACAGACGGATCGGTGCAGCTTCTGCAGTAATGCGGTCGATGTACCGGTCTGTCGTGGTGAAGAAAGAGCTAAGCCGTAAGGCAAAGCTCTCGATTTACCGGTCAATCTACGTTCCTACTCTCACCTATGGTCATGAGCTTTGGGTCATGACCGAAAGGACAAGATCCCGGATACAGGCGGCCGAAATGAGCTTTCTCCGCAGGGTGGCTGGGCGCTCCCTTAGAGATAGGGTGAGAAGCTCAGTCACTCGGGAGGAACTCAGAGTAGAGCCGCTGCTCCTCCACATCGAGAGGGGACAGCTGAGGTGGCTCGGGCATCTGTTCCGGATGCCTCCTGAACGCCTTCCCGGGAAGGTGTTTCGGGCATGTCCAACCGGGAGGAGGCCCCGGGGAAGACCAAGGACACGCTGGAGGGACTATGTCTCCCGGCTGGCCTTGGAACGCCTCGGTGTCCCCCCGGAAGAGCTAGAGGAAGTGTCTAGGGAGAGGGAAGTCTGGGCATCTCTGCTTAGACTGCTGCCCCCGCGACCCGGCCCCGGATAAGCGGAAGAAGATGGATGGATGGATGGATGCTGCAAGCCTATGAACAATGTAGGACAGCTAATACTGGCTTATTGGGGATAGTTCACCCAAAAATAAAAAAAATATGTCATCATTTATGCATGTATTCATCATGTATAATAACTGTTTTCTTCTGCTGAACAAAAAACTTTTTTTTTTTGAAGAATATGGGGAACCAAACTGTTTTTGTTCTCAAAATGACTTTTTTTTCAATATTATGGAAGTCAACTTTTCCTTGGTAACATCGCGCAAGGCAAATAAGCGGGTGACATCTAGTGGAGAAGACTAGTAATTAGATTAACGTTAATATTACCAGAGAATGTCTAATTACGTTCAATGTTTGCGGAAATAAATATGGAAAAAAATCGATTCGTGGCCTTTGAGAAACAATTTTGAATCGACCACGTTATAAAAAACGATTAATCGAAAAATCGTTTTTTTTGCCCAGCCCTAGCGTCCAATTCGCTGTGGACGCGCGAATGGATTAAAAATGTTCACGCGTCCAACTAGACGCTCTATTCGCGTTTAGTGTGAACGCAGCTTTCATGGCAACAAATATGGATTGAAGAAGAATATTTCATTAGATAAAAAACATGTTGTGAATTATGGAAATTATTAGATCTATCTTTTTCAATACATTTCGACTTTTGGACTTTACAACGCTCTGGAGTTATTGGAAATGTTTGGATCACACGAATCGGAAACAATCATACGTTTGCACGCCTGTCAATCTCGTTCTTGCTAACATTTCAAAGGTAAAGCTAAGTTTTAACTTATAGCAATAGCATATAAAAACAAGTAAAAATGTGCTAGGCAACAGTTACGTGCATATTCACGGGCAGAGAAAACTAGCAAACACTGAAATAACATGTGCAGTAAATTTGACCGTAAATGGCCATTCTAGGAAGAAATACTCAGAACACTTGTCTTTTGTCATTTAAATAAAATAATATTAGAACAAAATACACACACATTTATGAAAAGTCGGGGACACGCTAAAAAAAAAAGGTTCTATATGGCACCAAAAATGGTTCTTCGTCGTAATCATAGAGGAACCACTTTCGGTGCTATATAGCACCATATCTTAACATGTTCTGTATATGGTAGCGGTGCTATATAGCACCATAGTTAGCGGTGCTATATAGCACCTTAGTCAAAGAACCAGTGAAGAACCTCTGAAGAACCGCTGAAGAACCACTGAAGCACCAAAATTGGTGCTATATAGCACCATATCTTAACATGTTCTGTATATGGTAGCGGTGCTATATAGCACCATAGTTAGCAGTGCTATATAACACCTTAGTCAAAGAACCGGTGAAGAACCTCTGAAGAACCGCTGAAGAACCACTGAAGCACCAAAATTGGTGCTATATAGCACCATATCTTAACATGTTCTGTATATGGTAGCGGTGCTATATAGCACCATAGTTAGCGGTGCTATATAGCACCTTAGTCAAAGAACCGGTGAAGAACCGCTGAAGAACCACTGAAGCACCAAAATTGGTGCTATATAGCACCATATCTTAACATGTTCTGTATATGGTAGCGGTGCTATATAACACCTTAGTCAAAGAACCGGTGAAGAACCTCTGAAGAACCGCTGAAGAACCACTGAAGCACCAAAATTGGTGCTATATAGCACCATATCTTAACATGTTCTGTATATGGTAGCGGTGCTATATAGCACCATAGTTAGCGGTGCTATATAGCACCTTAGTCAAAGAACCGGTGAAGAACCTCTGAAGAACCGCTGAAGAACCACTGAAGCACCAAAATTGGTGCTATATAGCACCATATCTTAACATGTTCTGTATATGGTAGCGGTGCTATATAGCACCATAGTTAGCGGTGCTATATAACACCTTAGTCAAAGAACCGGTGAAGAACCACTGAAGCACCAAAATTGGTGCTATATAGCACCATATCTTAACATGTTCTGTATATGGTAGCGGTGCTATATAGCACCATAGTTAGCGGTGCTATATAGCACCTTAGTCAAAGAACCGGTGAAGAACCGCTGAAGAACCGCTGAAGAACCACTGAAGCACCAAAATTGGTGCTATATAGCACCATATCTTAACATGTTCTGTATATGGTAGCGGTGCTATATAGCACCATAGTTAGCGGTGCAATATAACACCTTAGTCAAAGAACCGGTGAAGAACCTCTGAAGAACCGCTGAAGAACCACTGAAGCACCAAAATTGGTGCTATATAGCACCATATCTTAACATGTTCTGTATATGGTAGCGGTGCTATATAGCACCATAGTTAGCGGTGCTATATAGCACCTTAGTCAAAGAACCGGTGAAGAACCTCTGAAGAACCGCTGAAGAACCACTGAAGCACCAAAATTGGTGCTATATAGCACCATATCTTAGCATGTTCTGTATATGGTAGCGGTGCTATATAGCACCATAGTTAGCGGTGCTATATAGCACCTTAGTCAAAGAACCGGTGAAGAACCTCTGAAGAACCGCTGAAGAACCACTGAAGCACCAAAATTGATGCTATATAGCACTAAAAAAGGTTCCCCTATGATTACGAGCCAAGAACCATTTTTGGTGCCATATAGAACCTTTATTTTTTTGAGTGTAGTATAGTTATATGGGTTTAATAAAAAAATAAAAAAAACGTTCAAAATGGTAGTTCTAGTCCCTCAAACTAAACTATGAATACTGTCACTAAACTGTTTTCCCCCCAATTGTTGTCATTACTTGTCAATCACGCAGCTAAAAAAGTAACAACTTTAATAATATTGTGGGGCCTCTGGGCTCTCACTCACTATCTGGACATGTACACTGTTGCGGATTCAACCGTAATCGTCACAATCTGAGCTGAACAACAGGCCTTCAGCTTGTTGATTTAACAGCACTGTAGCCCACATCCATTGTACCCTCGGGAGATTCACTGTTGTTTCCACGGCAACAAGCAGACCCTTGCCCTTCCCAGGGCTCCTGACATTCATTCGGACTATACCACCTCAGACTGTAAATAGGGGGGCATTACCACCGCTGACACGACTAGTCTCCTGACTAAATTGTATGAAATACACAGTATTGGCATATTTTCATGTATGATAATGAAAACAACATGTATGTAGAATGATTTGAGGTGTATTTGGTGTTAAAAGTGGCTATTGCCTCCCCCTCTCTCCAGTCACATGACTTGGTCCCTCCTCCCACGATCTGTCAGAGCCGCTTGTTGCACGACCAGCTTCTTGGTAAACTAACTTGAGTTCGGCGTTAAAATCTAAACCAGTCGCCTGATAAATCGCGTTTCACGCGGACCGACGAGAATGTTCGCTTCGGTTAGAAAGCAAGCCTTAATCCCCTTGACCTAACGAGTCGTTCACGGCAGTTTCCATCGAGATTTTTTTTTGCTGTCTGCGTGATTTGTGGTCAAGAAACAGGTCACGGTAACCAGGTAAGCCCCAGGTTCAATTATCAATAGCGATAATAATATACATTTGACTGTTTATTTTCGATATAGAGTGTTTAATGTCAACACATTGCAGAGAGAGAGCGTGTTTAGCTAACGTTGGCTTCGTCGCTCAGTGATGTCGACATGGGTTTAGTGAATGTATGGTCTCCTTGTTGCCGAGCGATAAATAAATAGATAACGTTAACGTTAGGGGATGAAAGTGCGCGATTGAGCTCGAGAAGTTTACACGAAACGCCCCGTCGTAAAAATAACCGTTAAAATCGATTCAAAATCAAGTTTTTCCGCCGTTGGGAATTTGAATTTTTAAATTTGAATCTAATTTGAATTTAAAAACCGTTACGACAGTTTAACAGAATATAAACGTATACCTTAAAACTATTTTATATATTTTATATAAAAATCCTTGCATTTATCAAGCATGTTTACTGTTTAAATTTGGTGACCAAGATGAGAAATAATAACAATAAATGACAGTTTTATTTCTCTGTGGTAACGCACACGCAGAGATGATGACGTATAATATAAATGATGACGATGAGTTTAACACTATATACCTCAGACTTCACGTGCTCGGTATTTTCCCCGTCTTGAGGAAGAATTTAACGACTACATCACGTCAAATTATAAATAATAAATAGATAACGCGTCTTTACTGGCTTGAATATGTAGAGATTTGATATGGTTTATCCATCTCAAAACTAGTCCTGTCATGAAATCCCGCGCCACACCCCGTGCACGTGACATCCCGACAACTAGTACATTATCGAAATAATCACCAACACATAACTACTCTTACTTTACGCATCGGTCTACTCCTTGCAATAGGATATGAATATTCGTGTAACAGGCTAGTTTAAGGTGCTTGAAGAATAGCTGCATTATCATGGTTCATATCCAAAAATCATATTCTATATGTTATAATAGCATGTTATTATCATGTATGTATCTTTTGGTAGTTGGTTGAGTTTCAGTAGAGACTTGCGAATGAAAGGTGAGTTACCTGAGAAAGTGCTGAGAGACACGGATATGGAAGAGGATATAGGCTAAGATGCTTTTCTAAATCTCAATAAGCATAATTCAAGTATGACCCAAATAGGAATCTAATTCCATGATCTCATTTTTATTTGCCCGCGCAGCAAGTATCGCACCTTTCTTGTTGTTTTGGTGAATTAAGCCTCTGTCTGTTGATAGTCTGCACATTCTGGTAGTTCAGCATAGGGTAGCGATATGGCCTAAAATTGCGATATACATTGCAGCCTCTTGCGATAACAATATATATTGCGATTATAAAAATTTTAATAGAACCATTTCAGAACGGGTTAGACCCTAAGGAAAGCCAAACTGCTACATTTTTTTTTTTTTTAAAGAAAGAAACGTATGTAGTTTTGAGAACATTTATTGTGCAAAACCGTAATTATAACATATTGTTGCAGATAAATAAAGTTCATGTATTTTAACAAAGAAAAAGCAAAACGTCCTGTATGTGCTTATTCAAATAATGGCAGTGAATAGCGACCAGGATAAAACTTTACAAAAATTATACAAAAGTATAACGCAATGATACAGGGAGATGCGTACCAGATCTGTACCAATTTCGGTACCACAATTTTTTATTTATTTAAGTATTTAAAAAAAATGAAATGCAATTCAATACGTTTATTATTTATGATGATAATCATTATAAGTAAATAACACATAAACATGGGTAAGTTTAAGGGTAGGGTTAGAGACAGGTGTGGGGGTATTGGTAAGTTTAAGGGTAGGGTTAGGGATCTGAGTAACACAAAAACTACCCAAACACTGGGTTGTTACGTCTGACCCAGGATCTGGTTTACACAAAAACTACCCAAACACTGGGTTGTTACGTCTGACCCAGGATCTGGGTAACACAAAAACTACCCAAACACTGGGTTGTTACGTCTGACCCAGGATCTGTGTAACACAAAAACTACTCAAACACTGGGTTGTTACGTCTGACCCAGGATCTGTGTAACACAAAAACTACTCAAACACTGGGTTGTTACGTCTGACCCAGGATCTGGTTTACACAAAAACTACCCAAACACTGGGTTGTTACGTCTGACCCAGGATCTGGGTAACACAAAAACTACCCAAACACTGGGTTGTTACGTCTGACCCAGGATCTGAGTAACACAAAAACTACTCAAACACTGGGTTGTTACGTCTGACCCAGGATCTGGTTTACACAAAAACTACCCAAACACTGGGTTGTTACGTCTGACCCAGGATCTGGGTAACACAAAAACTACCCAAACACTGGGTTGTTACGACTGACCCAGGATCTGAGTAACACAAAAACTACCCAAACACTGGGTTGTTACGTCTGACCCAGGATCTGGGTAACACAAAAACTACCCAAACACTGGGTTGTTACGTCTGACCCAGGATCTGGGTAACACAAAAACTACCTAAACACTGGGTTGTACGTCTGACCCAGGATCTGGGTAACACAAAAACTACCCAGACACTGGGTTGTTACATCTGACCCAGGATCTGTGTAACACAAAAACTACCCAAACACTGGGTTGTTACGTCTGACCCAGGATCTGTGTAACACAAAAACTACTCAAACACTGGGTTGTTACGTCTGACCCAGGATCTGGTTTACACAAAAACTACCCAAACACTGGGTTGTTACGTCTGACCCAGGATCTGGGTAACACAAAAACTACCCAAACACTGGGTTGTTACGACTGACCCAGGATCTGAGTAACACAAAAACTACCCAAACACTGGGTTGTTACGTCTGACCCAGGATCTGGGTAACACAAAAACTACCCAAACACTGGGTTGTTACGTCTGACCCAGGATCTGGGTAACACAAAAACTACCCAGACACTGGGTTGTTACATCTGACCCAGGATCTGTGTAACACAAAAACTACCCAAACACTGGGTTGTTACGTCTGACCCAGGATCTGGGCTACACAAAAACTACCCAAACACTGGGTTGTTACATCTGACCCAGGATCTGGGCTACACAAAAACTACCCAAACACTGGGTTGTTACGTCTGACCCAGGATCTGAGTAACACAAAAACTACCCACACACTGGGTTGTTACGCCTGACCCAGGATCTGGGCTACACAAAAACTACCCAAACACTGGGTTGTTATGTCTGACCCAGGATCTGGGCTACACAAAAACTACCCAAACACTGGGTTGTTACGTCTGACCCAGGATCTGGGCTACACAAAAACTACCCAAACACTGGGTTGTTACGTCTGACCCAGGATCTGGGTAACACAAAAACTACCGAAACACTGGGTTGTTACGTCTGACCCAGGATCTGGTTTACACAAAAACTACCCAAACACTGGGTTGTTACGTCTGACCCAGGATCTGGGTAACACAAAAACTACCGAAACACTGGGTTGTTACGTCTGACCCAGGATCTGGGCTACACAAAAACTACCCAAACACTGGGTTGTTACGTCTGACCCAGGATCTGGGTAACACAAAAACTACCGAAACACTGGGTTGTTACGTCTGACCCAGGATCTGGTTTACACAAAAACTACCCAAACACTGGGTTGTTACGTCTGACCCAGGATCTGGGTAACACAAAAACTACCGAAACACTGGGTTGTTACGTCTGACCCAGGATCTGGGCTACACAAAAACTACCCAAACACTGGGTTGTTACGTCTGACCAAATACTGAAAAAAATTACCCAAAAGGCTTAACCCAGGATTTGGATAGAAACAATAACCCAAGGTGTATCCACCTTCTTTTAAAGTAAGAGTGGCGCATCTATTTGTGGTTTTACCTGCTTGATATTCCAAACGGGATTTGTATCATGTTATTTTAGTGCATTATCATAATCATAAACACATTATGCAAGTATCACTGAACTAGTCATTGACATATAGTGGCTATTAAATAATCAGAAGTCTTGCACATTCAAACAAATAGCTTCCACATCGAAAATGTAAAATGTAATATTGACATTAGTGGAACACAGTAAAGCTGTGTAATTAGTTAAGCTTTTTTGTGCATTATCCTCGATTCTATATGCCAAATGAGTGATTTCAGCAATAAGCACTTTACACCAGTGAGAGTGTTTAGTGTAATCACATAGAGTTGACTGTCAGGGTCATCAGGGTTAGCTGGCAGCAGCATTGAGCGCGAGTGTGTGTCTCGCCTCATTGATGTTTAAGCAGTGCATTGTTTTAACATCGTTTGCCGTTGCTTTTGTAAAAGCACTCTGGCTGTCACATAATTGCAGTGTGCCTGCGGGAACCTGAGCCCCTAAAAGCAGGAGGCTACAGCTGTTCTATTGATTTGGATGGAAACATTGTGAAGCGGCGTCTGACTCATCACTTCTACCCCACTGCATCATCCCTCACGTGACGCCGAGCGAGGGGAGGACGTGTCCTCATCTTCCTACGGTAACGATGCTCATTGTCATAGTGATGGGTTGCCAGAGGATGCAGAGACCTTGGAGCCAGGCGGAGAGATGCTGCGACTGAGGTGTTCGACATGCGAGAGAATTCAAAGTCTTTCTTCGGCGTGACTACACAAACACTGGCTTGAGGGCACACACACTTTAAAGATGTCTTGAAGGAATAGTTCACTCATAAATGAAGATTTTGTCATCATTTGCTCAGCCCCACAGCGTTACAAACCTGACTGAAGCACTAAAGGCAGAAAGTTTATGCAATACAGGTGTAAACGGGGCAGGGCTCGACATTTAACACTTGTCCGCTTGTCCGGGAAAAGTGGATTTGTTTGAAGGGGGAAGTGAAAGAGAATTTTACTTGCTCGACCGGACAAGCTGATTAAGTCCACACGTACACGGGTATTTTTATAAAATGAGTTTTTCCTCCCCCGTTTTAAAAAACAATCGCGTCCACACAAGGGACACACACACACTCGACACACAGAAAGACTTGCATCACATCGAGTTCTCTTTTGCTCTTGAACAAACAACAACAACAACACACAGAATTTTGAGTATTCTCATATTAGGAGTCTTAAATGAGTTAAATAACGTCTTAAATGAACTTAAAGAGTTGTGAGGAAATGAGATGCGCGTGAGATCCGCGCGGCTGTTCTTAAAGTGACAGGAGCACAGATGATGCCTGTCATTAATGTTCATCACAGAACAACGGGAACAGAGAAAAGTGTAGCTTTAATGATGATTAATCTATATTTCATTTATTTTTTATGCAGTTAAGAAAGGTGTTTGATAACTATTACATTTCTGTATATGTCTAACAGGGAAGGCACAGGTAAATATAACATTTATTATAATGGGGTTGTGTAAAGATTGTTTTAAGTTCACTTAAATTAAAAGTTGTTATTTTTTAAAGCCTAATGTTGAAATTGGTAGCTTTAAGTTATACTGTAATGTAACGTCATTAATGTTTCATAGAGACATCAGTGATACTGGCCTTCATTCATAAAAACATGACAATACAACACATTTTTAAATATGCTGTCAATAAATTGTTTTAATTTGGAGAGTAACTGAAATTATTACAATATCAAAACATAAAAAACGTATTAATCGTGATTAATTGCAGATTTTTTTTTTTTATTAATTCGTAAAATTTTTGTAATCGATTCACTATCTAAAACACAATCATCCGCTGCAGTTTCCCAGCTGTTTATTCAAGTGCATTTTTTTGTCCATTGCTTTTTTTGTTTTTGTTTTGTTCATTTATTGTGGATATTTAAAATGCTTTCCGTTTTCAGTGTTAAATAGTCTTTAGAAAATAAAGTTTATTAATCTTTGAAAAGGTTTACCTGCATTATTATGCCATTATCATTATTTTAGATGAAAACAGAACAACAATATTATTGTTTATTAGGGCTGTGCTCAGAATATCAATACAACGATACATCGTCAAGAACTCCTGATGATATGCGTATCGATACTGTGTGCTTTTGAATGTAATCAACGTGGAAAGGCGTCAGTAAAACAGCTTGTAAACAATGTCATGTAACATCAAATTTACCTCAGAAAAAAACATATCCAGTGTCCATAAACTCAAAAAATTTAGCATTTTGCTAAATATATGCACCATATTCATTATAATTTTTAATGTTCTTCAATATTTAATATTAAATATTTAATATTACATTAATAATATAAAGTTAATATTATAACTTTATTATTATAAAAAACATCATGTAAGTTAAAGGAGCTGTATGTAGGACTGTGGCCAAAACTGGTACTGCAATCACTTTCAAATTACTGTAGTGCGGTGTATCCCTCTACCCCTCCCCCCTGACTCGAGGTTGCCAGATAGGCTGCAGGATCCAGCGGGAACGTAGGCTGCTACACTGAGCTTTCAATAGCAAGTGACGATAAACATTGCCACAGCAAGTATAACGCGGGACAAATTACGCCATGTCAGCGTTCAATATCAACAATGGCTATCACATGGTTGATTTCAGTCCCATCAGAAACGATTGAGAGTAACTAAATAACATTAGCAATGGTCATACAGGTCAACTTGCAGCATGTTTTATCCACTATATATACGAAGAAAGAATGAGGAATAATTTTTACCGAGGTAACGTTAGGCTACTGTCTCAAATACGTTTTCACATTGCCATAATAGGCGTGCTAATGTTGTTTTCATCAGCGTCTCAGCATAATGACAGAGAAACGGGCTCTGATAATGCATTACTAATGTTAGCAATGACGACTCGCCATTTTTATTTACCAAACAATTCCTTAACGTTACCTTTTCAATTCAATGACCCACCTCCTCCATCTGCGCTAACCTAACGTTACTTTGCATGAACATGCACAACTTTGTTCGACTGTCGTGAATATTTGAAATGTCCATTTACATTAAGTACAAGTTAGCCAAACATAGATGAACCTTACCTGTACAGGAGAAAATTAGCAACGTTGGCGTCAGTCTTCAAATTCTTCTCCGTTTTCAGCCGTCTCCATCTTTCAAAGGCATCTCCTATACAAATCCTTGTTTTATTTCGGACACTGTCACGACGTTTTTCTGATTCATATCGAGGTTGTTTAGGTTTCGTAAAGTTAGACATTGTTTATCCAAAAAGTTTGTAGCTGCAGCTGTGGTAACTAGCAGAGCTGGCAACCCGAATGCAGAAACACTACTGACTTCGTGATTGGTAGATAGGTGGAGGGCGGCGCTTCAGGCATGACACAACATGTCAACATCAACATCAGTTGAGGGCTGCAAATTCAATTTTAAAATGACAATATCTTGGCCGGACAACTGTTGTCAGTGATATAAGTATTTGAAATTAACATGATTTCTTAATGTCTATTGACATATTAGGGCCATTTTATGATTAATTGAAATACATTTCTTACATACAGTTCCTTTAAGTGTTTGTACAAATCCGTTCATTTTTACCTTTAATATTATAGTACAACTGACTCCCATAGTTTACAGCATTAGTTAAGATATTTGTTTTAGATTTATCGCGAGATTTGTTTTACATTCCAAAATTTGCCATGTATTGTAGCTGATTTTTACCCAAAATAATCAAGAACCAAGTTTCATTTAACTCATAGTTTTTTTGTTAATGACAAAAACATAATAGTTTGTCAGCTATCACAACTGTTCTAACACTGGTTATTCAATAAACAGATATTACTGTTTAATTCCAAATTGATCCATATCGTGATGCGTATTGTATCGTGGCATTGTTGGTGATACACAGCCCTATCGTTGATCGCAATAATTTCTTGGCCAATTTATCGTCCAGCAAAATTTGTTATCGTGACAGTGACACTTTATTTTGATGCAAATATTCTACTAGCTTTGCAACTATATGTCAAATTATTCTTCAAATCCAAACCCTAACAATCTACTAGTACTCTGTATTAGTAGTTGCAAATTAATATGCATATTAATATTAATATGAGTTATATGCAAGGAAACTTAAAGTAGAATATCTGGACTATTGAAATTACCCAACTATTCCTTCAAGGTGCCAAATGTGTGCTCTTTTCAGCTTGTATAGTTTGGGAAAGTTGAGGAAAAGCTATCAATCCTCTGTTGCCGGGGCGTAAAAATGGGGGAATACCTTTAAGATCAGCATTCAGGAGCCTGTCATCGGAAGCTCTGAGGTCAGCCTGCCAGTTCGGGGAAACTCGGCCAACAACAGAGCCTCAGAGAGGGAATGCTGGATGCTATTGGCTGGATTGCGGATGGGCGGCCCCTTGCCGGAGGCAGTCTGGCAGGAAGGGGTTGGTTGCAGGAGAGGAAAGGAGGGGAGGGGTGTGGGAATGGCTGGAAATGCTTCAGCCAGATAGTTGAGCAGCGAGCAGACGCGCTGGTCCTTTCTGCGCTGTTGCTGAGAGAAAATCCCCGTCTCGGCATGGGCCGCCAGCTCGCAGCTTCGCATAGGGAATGACAACGGTTCACGTGGCCGTTATATACCAGGAGAGCGTGGAGTGAAGGAGTCCGATTGCTGCTCCAGGTGCACTTAAACCGAGTGCGACGTGAACAGAAAGGAGGCTTCGTCATTCAAGCAAGGTGGGAGGAATAGGGAACCTTTTATCCTTTTAAAGTTCCTGTTTTTCCCAACACGAGGAATTTTGCTGCAATGTGCTGCATGCGGGCAAGGGTGTGGAAAGAGAGGGAGGGAAATCTGAGAGGAGGTGTGGAGTTGTGTCCGTAAAGTAGTCTTTATCCCATGTGAATGCCGAGGCTTTCCGGTTTCTTTCCCTTTGAATTCTTTAACATCTGTAAGTTAGTTTCCGTTTTAAGAGTGTACTATATTTATGTACTGCATTTGCTTTGTGAGATAAAGTTCGGTTCTCGGAAATTGAAAAAGCAAGGAAATTATGGTAATGGCCTGACTAGCAAGGGATTTATCCCAAATCTTTCCAGTTTCTTTCCTTTTTTGAGTTCTTCTTTCAGTTTTTTTATGTGGTTAGAATGACTTGTGAATTTGGTCTCAAACCAAAGGCATTTCTTAGAATATGCTTTGTGTTTATAGTTTTGTTTTTCGGAAATTATTCCAAGCCTATCCAAAGGTATTGGTCCAGTCTGATTAGCAAGGGCATTATGCAAATCTAACGAACGCCTCGTTCATGTTGGCCACGATCAGACCTCCGGTCTTGCTAGACGTACAGTCCAGACTTTCAAAGAGCAGGACCTGCGGCGTGGCAGGAAAAGGCCGCGTTTGTGTCGAGCGTTTGGCAAACGTGTTGGGAGGAAGAGTGTGTGTTTTTTTTAAAGAGGGAGATTGACTCTGCCCTTCCCGTTAAAAAACCCATGAAAACAGTCCAGGCAGCCACTGACTCTTTATTAGCCGGAGCGCTCCTCTGAATCGATCAAAAACACATTTAGACCGACTCGGAAAGGTAATTAGCTCTCACCTTTTAATGCTTTACAACTGCCAGGCGTGTTTCATGAACAAATTACCCTTTATTACGAGACTATTTTAGTGGGGGTGCCGTATTGCGCACTTGTAAAGAGAAATGAGACTTTGTGCCAACATCTTTCCGTCAAGGCGAAAGTTTGTTGTAGAAGAGAGGGAGTATTTAAATGCAAGTTAAGGTTGTGTTTTCATGAAGAATCGGGCTCCTTTACCAGCCTTTAAAGGTAAGTCGGTTGCTTTTTCCCCTGAGACAAGTTGCAGGATAGTTTCTGAAAACATGTCTGTCAGTCGCTAAGTAGATCATATCTGTGCCTAAATGATCTTCTTAATTAAATCGCACATCAGTTTCAAACAGCCCGAGGATATGAGCGCGGTACCAGCCAGGCATGGCCGCCGTCCACGACGCTATAAATAGCTAGAGACGATGATCTGGGGGATAAAAGCAGCCTTGGTGTTATGAAGATAATAACTTGGGTCACAGAGATTCAGTTTTGCATTAAGGCTATTATCAAATGACACCTGTTTTTGCTGACCACATTGAATCCAGCGTCTGTCTGTTCCCTTATCAACCGCATTGCAAGCCTTGCTGAGTTGTGGGCTGTTTTAATATATGATCATTTGTTTTTAATGGTGTGATTGTTTATCAGAAGATGCTTTGTATTCATTCAGCTGGACAGAATGACGGCAGCGTGTGATCTAATGACTGAAACGGATGACTTTAATGAATGTTTACAGTCATTCAGCTCTTAACTATGAAGACATTAAGCTCTTTAAAGTTGGTTTTAGCTATCTAAAATTCTACCAGCTGTGTAGAAAATGTGGCCAAGTTTTGTTCTTGAGTTGGTTCCAAAACAGCTATCGCCTTGACTTTGTCCTTAGCCTTCTCTGTGTTATGATCATGCGATTGTAAAAAACTTTCAGCAAAAAAAAGCGTGCCCTCCCACACTTGTTCACACATTCATCAGGTTTAGACGACTTTAGGCCTGTCGCGATTGGTCGATACAATGGACTGCGTCGACGCTGTTAATTGGTCGACGTCAATATTTTTAGTCGACTTGGGTACGATATGATATTGTATTAGTACCGGTACTTTAAAAATGACAGCACGCTAATAAGAGCATTATTTCTTAACCCTTTAACTGCCCCCCCCTTAAGTGTTAAAGATGACACTCTGCAGATTATTGCAATAATTATTGCAATAATTAAAAATATGAAAGAGTTATGGAAGTTTAAATTGACTGTAAATGAAAAATACTGTACAAAATTTTTTTTATTTCATATAAAATATATATTTTACAAAAAAGAATTTACTCTAAAATTACTATAAAATCAAAGCCATATGTCTAACCAATTTGTGTTCCAAATTTGAAGTTGACATCACAAAAATTGAAGTTCCCATGAGATTTTGTTTCGGTGCTGTACCAAAAATAGCCACCGGGTGTCATTCCAATTTACATTAATTGTTTTTTTTAAATGCATTTTCCTGTAAATTTCTGTCCAAATATCACTTCCATCACAAAACAGTCACCAAATATGGACCCTTGAGACTCAGAGCTTTCCGACGATATGCGTTTTGTCAGGATTGGAAAAGATTTTGATTATAAAGTAGTTAAAATAAATGTTGTAATATGAAACATGACACCGCCCACTAGGGGAGGAGCCCGCTAGAATAACTTAGAGTAACGTTTCCATGGTAACACAATGTCCGATTTCAAAACGGTTTTCACAGGATGAATTTTGAGTCTGTAAGCTTTCAAATGATACCTAATTTATCATAATTACTCAAATATATGATATGAAAATAAGGCGATCAAAAAAAGAGCACCAGGCGTCCCACCTGTGGGACGGTGACAGTTAAGAGGTTAATGTGCATCGATGTGTGACAGCAGGAGTGAGGGCGTGTGTGTGAGGATGCCAGTTTCGTGGATTATTGGATTTGAACGGTAAAAAATATGTAAAAATGCACGTCCTGGCGAGTATTCGGGTAAACGCAACATCGGATATGTCTTTAGTGAACGTATACAGAGTTGAATGAGAAATCGTGTGTTACAATGAATTTGGTCCGTGCAGCTCTTAAAGGGCCGGACCTCATATTCAGTGTGAAGCAGGGCAGGAACATGCCGGCCAACTGAGTTTTTAGGGTTTTTTAACCCTAAAACATTGATAAAACAATGAATAGTGGGTAATTCCACGCAAAAATGTCACATCCATAACGCCAACTAAATACCATGGCATTGTGTTGGTGTTATGGATGTGACAGTTTTCCGCGGAATTGCCCAGTAAGTTCTGTCATTTTATTCAATTACTTTTACAGTTTTTTGCCATGGTATCGATTCAGCATCGGTATTTAAGTCTGGTATCGTATCGAAGTTATAATTCTGGTATCGTGACACAAACACTATTCTATATAAAAAAGTATTTGCTGATATTCTCTTTTTTTGTTATGTTGGTTTACAAATTTGTACCTTTTTTACATTTTTACTCTTTTAGTTTTACATTTTGTCAAGGGCTTGTTTACATTTATACTTTTTTTATAGTACACTACTGAAGGCCAACGTTGCAAGTTAAATGAAATGTTTTTAAGTAAAATTGTTGAAAATTATTGTGATAAATTAGTCGATAGATTAATCGATATAAAAGTGACTTCTTCGATTCGGTTTCAGAAGAGTTCACATGTATGGACAAACAATATATACCAGGATTTGCTTCCAATACGAGGTTAGGGTTTAGTTTTTGTATCTGTTGACCAATCTTTAGAATCGGTTTGCGGGGTGGGTTTGCACTTTTCGCCTCTAAACCACACATCTTTATGCATGGCGTGTTGGTCAACAGAAGGCTTATTAGATGCAGCGAAGTCCAAAAATGTATGTCAAACAATCCAGCATCCTGCAAATTAAGAGACCAATATGATGTAATTCCAGCTGGCTTAGGCATCCCAAATCCTGATCTGATGCCATGGAGGATTACCCGACATTCATCCTCTGGGTTTGGAGCCACTATTATTGTAACAAAAGAGGCTGTTTGAATGGCAGAACCAGACCCCAATGGCAGTTCAGCGCTTGTACTGTAATTTTGAGCTAAAGTTGTAAATGTAATTGTTCTTTGTTGTAATTTGCATTGGTTTGCCTTGTTAATTAGCAGATGTGTTTTATCAAGGGGTCACTTTTCTTTTTCTCAGACTTGTTCGATACTAGGTTCTCTGGGATTTAAGCTACAGTCTTTCTATTATCAGCTTAGCTACTTTATCACAAATTAATTCGCAACCTAGTTATATACCACACAAGTAACCCAGAAGTTGCGCATTCACAAGTATTTTAAAGCGGCAAATGGATTTGATCCATCTAAAAATGATTGGATCGTCTCTATATATTGGTTAGAGTTGATAACTTGATAATGTCATCTGAGAAAGAAAGTTTTCAGAGTTCCATTCATACACAAAAATTAGACAATTTTGATTCCATCAAGCACTTTTTATGTGCTATAGATTGGCCAACTTTAGCTACATTTACATGCATCCAAATGATTGGATTGATGGCTTAATCGGACTGAAAAGTCTTCAATGAAACGCCTCAATTGAGGTCTTGATTGTAGACCTGAAATAATCAGATCAACAAGAACAAATGAGGCATGCAAAAGCTTGAATCCGCATATGCACAGTGCCATGTATACGTTCTGCATCGTATGTTTTACGAACTGGTCAGTGGATGAAACTGAACAATTATTTAATATTTTCTAATAAGCTCCTCTGTCAGCTTTGGCATCAGCTTTCATTTTAGATACGTCATCACGTGACAATTACTCTCTCGATAGCTCCGGTGACATTATCATGGTGGCTTTCTCTGGTTCTGGACGCATAACTGAGCGCTACACATGCGTAGTGATCGTTTTGATTGGTGGTAGGTCTAGCCCCTAAACATTAGTTGACTAGAAGAGGCTTAGTCGACCAAACTTTTATTAGTCGGCTAGTCCGATTGTTAACGGCATGTCTTTACAGTATGTCGAGCAGGAAATCCATCATCCATCAACCTCAAATATGGCTTATCATTTGAAACATGCAAGTAGCAATTTTACAAAACTCTAACGTTAAAGCTACACTGTGTGATATTTCCCCCATCTAGCAGTGAAAATGTATATGACCATCCAGTAAATATTAGTTTCTGTTCCTCCCAATTCCGATTTCGTTTTAACTCCTACGGTGGCCGATTTAGTCCAAGATTAACATGGCTTCCAGTTCGACCTCGTCCATTAGTGTTGATTTGCCTGTTGTGTTGCCGTCTTAATTCTCTTTTTGGCTTCCTTGGCGACTCTGTTACATCTCCTCGAGAATAAGAGTGATCCTCCATCAGCAACAGACTTTCAAAAAGGCTTTCAGGTTTTCATATAGCAGTCTCAAGCAATCCTCCTCTTCACATTCGACACGGTGCCATCGAGTGTTAAAACGCCAAAGGCGAAGCTTGAATTTACGGGTATGTCCCTCTTTGGCTAATGTACTTTCAAGATGGAGGGGCAACATGGCGACCCCCATTCGAACCCCTTACCCGTATGTATTTTCAATGGCATATTATAAACTTACGAGAATACTTTATTACTTGAAAGAAGTAAATATACATTAATGAGCACATATATTTTAGAAAGAACTAAGTGTTTTTAGCTAAGAATAAACTAAAAAAGTTACACAATGTAGCTTTAACCTAGATAAATGTGTGCTATTGTTAGGCATGTCCGTGTGTGTGTGTGTGTGTGTGTGTGTGTGTGTGTGCGGAGTGTAGAAGCTAAAGTATAAGCACACTTACTGCACTGGCACAATCACTTGAATTTATGTCGTTTATGTTCAACAGATAAGAGTAATGCATCATTCAACACATTGTTTGTGTAAACTCACAATGTCTACTTTTAGACAACCCAATTCAAATAGAATCTCTGATTATGTAATCCACATGAACGGTGCATTTCTTGCCAAAGCCGTGTCCACTATACAGCGGAGATGGCGAGCCAGCATCGTCAACTTCATCTTTGCAGCCGACACGGACTCAGAAAACACTAGTTTATTAATAAATAATGAAAATGGCTTCTTGATATGCTAACACATTCATAATCATAACTTTTGCCCGTGCTTTATTTATGCGCTTGAACGCGGAATAGGCTGTCAGTATACATTGAAGTACTAATTTACAGTGGCAAGAAAAAGTATGTGAACCCCTTGCAGAAAATGTGAATAATTTTAACAAAATAATAGAGATGATGCTCAAAAAATGCTTTTTTTATTTTATTTAGGCTAGTACTGTCTTAAGATATTTTACATAAGATGTTTACATATAGTCCACAAGACAAAAAATGAATGAGCTGAAATTATAAAAATGACCCTGTTCAAAAGTTTATGAACCCTTGATTCTTAAAACGTTGTTTAGGGATGCACCGAATGTTCGGCAACCGAAATTATTCAGCCGAAAATAGCTACAAATTGCGCTTTCGATGTTCGGCTGAATAAGTGAAAAGACAGAATAAATTTTACCGAACAATGAGTTTTTTATTGATGCGATCAAATATAGCAACCAGCACATGTGAGAGAGGCATGCCTCGTCCGCTTGGCACTCTGCGATGACGTCATTTTTGGCACGCACACGCACACACTCACGCGAACGCATCGTGTATAAACAAGGCTTACAGAAGGCTTTAAAGTGTCCGCGAAAGACGCAGTGTTTGCAGACACTGTCTAAGCACCCTCAAATGCAAGCAAGTGCACCCTTAGTTGATACTGTAATAATATATTGGCAAATGCTCCAGCGCATATTTGTGTCTGTAGAACGTCAAATGTTTCCATTTACAACGTGTTTCTGAAGCGGTGACATAGTTGTTGATCTCTTGAACGCAATGGCCAATGTGTTTTAAGTTAGTCAGACTCCACTCACTGCTTTTATTCAGTGCTGAGTTTTACAGGCTTGCAAAACCTCTCATGAACAAACAAATTTGATTATGATTTGATTATGATACCTGTAGGCATAATAGGAGATAAGAAAGATTGCCAAATAAAAAAAAAATTATTTTACTTTTTGTTAAGTTATATTGTGCTTTGTTTGTAGCCTGACGTCATCATACTTAATTCTAGTCAGAATATGAGTCTGATCTGCTCCGTTGGGCTGTGATTATGGGGTGTGTTTAAACCGAACCAGGAAAGACCTCAATTGGATAGACCTACAACCAATCAGAGCAACGGAGCGACGCATAACGTTAGTTGTCAAATGTCAACAGAACTCAACTGCGCTGTGTTGCCAAGTCCGCGGGTTGAAGCGACCCCAATTATGTGATATACAGACCCAGGAACGCGAAATTTAGCAGCCGTGCCAAAATAACACATATTTTACCCCCCAAAATGCCCTTTTTCCCGGAGAACCCCCCCACCCGGAAAGCTATTGGGCTTGTTTTTGGCTAGTTTTGAGTAGCAATTGGGCGAGTTTTGCTGTAAAAACTTGGCAACCCTGTCTGTGCGCACTGGAATAAGTCACGTTAGAAGAAGAAGATGAGTGTAAACGATCTTTGCCGGTGTTGTAAAAAAAGAATTGAAGGATACACAGAGTACTTACCAACACCATCATCATTTCTGAGAGAAATAGTAAAGGTGAACACATATACGAACAAGTTCTCCGTTTAGGATTAGAACAAATTCAACCCAAGCGCCT
The DNA here is from genome assembly GCA_023566225.1 of Romanogobio albipinnatus. Lineage (NCBI taxonomy): Eukaryota > Metazoa > Chordata > Actinopteri > Cypriniformes > Gobionidae > Romanogobio > Romanogobio albipinnatus. The sequence continues at coordinate 72,101,530 of CM042241.1, forward strand.
TTGATGACGTGGATGATTACGTCACTGTTTATCATCTGTCCATCATCGTCTAAAGCCCGCCCTGACAATTTCATTGGTCCGAACAGTTTCTGTTCAGGCATAATTACTTCTCTATGGATCAAGTCCAGACCAAACTGCCCGTGTGCAAAAAATTGTGTGGGCGGGGCTAAGTTCGTCTGGCATCCAGGCTACTTTGTTTGTATAATGTCTGCTGGAATGCTAAGAATGTTCTGTGTTAAATAAGTATTTTAAAATTGTAGTTTTGTCATTTATTTTAAAAGCAAGACAAAATAGTAAAAAAGCTAATTTATGCAATGGTGAAGAAATTGGCAAAATGAATAGGAAAAAATAGAAAAACCACGTTCGGTATTCGGCTTCGGCCAAGTGTTTTATTATTCTTCAGCTTCGGCCAAGAATTTTCATTTCGGTGCGTCCCTATTGTCGTTCCCTGGATGATCCACGGCTGTTTGTTGATGGTTGTTCTTGAGTCTCTCATTAGTTCTGAGCAGTTAAACTGCACAATGTTCTTCAGGTGCTGCACATTCTTCAGTTTTCCAGAATCTTCTGCATATTTGAACCCTCTCCAGCAGGGACAGCATGATTTTGAGATCCATCTTTTCACACTGAGGACGATTGAGGGACTCAAACACAATTATTAAAAAGGGTTGAAACAGTCACTGGTGCTCCAGAAGGAAACACGGCGCATTAAGAGCCGGGGGGTGAAAACTTTTGCACATGATGTTGTCCAAATTATTTTGTGTATATATCAATTTTTGCCCTTCAGAAGCAGCAGAAGATTCTTACATGTTTCCCGGAAGACAAATTAAGTACAATTTACCTTGATCTTCAAATTCCAAAAGTTTTCACCCCCCGGCTCTTAATGCGTCGTGTTTCCTTCTGGAGCATCAGTGAATGTTCGAACCTTTTTTAAATAATTGTGTTTGAGTCTCTCAATCGTCCTCAGTGTGAAAAGATGGATCTCAAAATCATACTGTCACTGCTGGAGAGGGTTCAAACACGGAAAAGATGCTGGAGGATTTTTCTGAAGAACATTGGTCAGTTTAACTGCCCAGGACAAACAAGAGACTCATGAACAACCATCACAAAACACACACACAGCCGTGGACCATCAGGGAACGACACTCAGTATTAAGAATCAAGGGTTCATAAACTTTGAACAGGGTCATTTTTATAAAATCAGCTTTTTTATTTTGTCTTGTGGACTATATGTAGACATCTTCAATGTAAAATATCTTATTCAGGACAGTACTAAATAAAAAACAACAACAATATGCATATTGTATGATCGCTCTTATTTTGCTAAGGGGTTCACATACTTTTTCTTGCCACTGTATATAAACATACGATTAGTCGACTAATGGCTTAAATGTACGACTACTAGACGGCTAGAAAAATCTTTAGTCAAGCAAAAAAGTAAGAATGCGTTACTTGTCATTTCTTTGTAATTATTATTTAGTAAAAATTGTTTCTGCACCATTTTTTTCAGCTCATGCTGTATATGGAGCAGAGCATATGCTTTCAGTTTATAATCGTAGCATCTGTTGTCCTGCTGTACTAAATGGTTTTTATTTCTGTAATAAAGCCGTGCTGCGGTGGGTAAGTAATGCAGTCGGCCGAACACCATGTAGTAACAGCAAGCCTATTCCCTACGGTGACGTAAGATCTGGTATTTTACTTTTTTTTTGTGTGTGTGTGAGATAATATATAATTGCATCCGTGGAATGCACAGCTTTGCTGTTCAGCCAGGCGTCCTCCTCCGGAACCACTAATCATCGTGGGGAAGGGCGGGGGCGTACAGACAGCGCTAATCTCTGCAGGTCACAACAAGGATACCGCAACCACCTTCCTACCTGCACACCATCTGTCCGCCCTCATCAGCCTCTGACTTGCTGCCATTTCTACTCGGTTACAACTATCCGTCAAAGCTCTTGCTTCTCTGAACCCTGAGGAACTGCAGGTGACACTGTGACTTGGCAGTATCTTGCACTTTATTGGCCACTCTTGGTGAATTCGATGCCTGTTTGGATATTATCATGCCGTTTAGACGTAACTAACCCTGTTTTTACTGCACACTGACGTTTATTTAGCTTTGAACTATCTATACTAAAGCACTGGATCCCTTTTAGGTAGTGATGCACTTATCATGTAGCCTGACGCCGTCATACTCAATTCTAGTCAGAATATGAGTCTGATCTGCTCCGTTGGGCTGTGATTATGGGGCGTGTTTAAACCGAACCAGGAAAGACCTCAATTGGATAGACCTACAACCAATCAGAGCAACGGAGCGACGCATAACGTTAGTTGTCAAATGTCAACAGAACTCAACTGCACTGTGTTGCCAAGTCCGCGGGTTGAAGCGACCCCAATTATGTGATATACAGACCCAGGAACGCAAAATTTAGCAGCTGTGCCAAAATAACACATATTTTACCCCCAAATGCCATTTTTCCCGGAGAACCCCCCCACCCGGAAAGCTATTGGGCTTGTTTTTGGCTAGGTTGGGCGAGTTTTGCTGTAAAAACTTGGCAACCCTGTCTGCACGCACGCTGGAATAAGTCACGTTAGAAGAAGAAGATGAGTGTAAACGATCTTTGCCGGTGTTGTAAAAAAATAATTTAAGGATACACAGAGTACTCACCAACATCATCATCATTTCTGAGAGAAATAGTAAAGGTGAACGCATATACGAACAAGTTCTCCGATTAGAACAAATTCAACCCAAGCGCCTTTGATGACGTGGATGATTACGTCACTGTTTATCATCTGTCCATCATCGTCTAAAGCCCGCCCTGACAATTTCATTGGTCCGAACAGTTTCTGTTCAGGCATAATTACTGCTCTATGGATCAAGTCCAGACCGAACTGCCCGAGCAAAAAAATTTGTGGGCGGGGCTAAGTTCGTCTGGCATCCAGGCTACCGATCATGATTTTACATGGGTGATTCCGATACCGATTTTTTTTTTTCAAGCAAACTGGCCGATTCCGATACCGATTTCCGATTTTTTTATTTATTTAAAGAATGAAAGTATAGATGAACAAGATGTTTATCTGGTATTTAACAGCCAAATTGGCTTTTGGCCAAAACGGGAAATTGAATTTGGTTGAACTTATGTGAAATTAAAGGCAACAACTGCATATTCTGCAATCCAAACAAAGATGTTACTTAAATCAGCATTTGTTTTTAAACTCACTGTAAAGAAAAAAGTCTTCACCAGTGAAATTAAATAAAACCAAAGTATATCATTTTTCCAAAATGTTAAATCAAATAATGTTTAGTGCAACGAAAAAAAACTACAGCAGGTGCTTTTTAAATCAAATGAAGTCAATGTCATTTTAAGGTAAAATAAAAATGATCATCCTATACAGAACTGATAGTATTTAATTTCAAAAGTGCATGCATGTTTTTCTTTACAAAAAGAAGTATTTCGGCTTTGTCACAAGTTAGTCTGTTTCATTCTCATCCGATCCAACACGTGAGAAGCTGAGCTGAACAAACGCTCACTATCTGCTCTTGTGCAGGGCGTGGAGAGGTAAGCTCGCGCAGGAGAGCGGCTCTTCGTTCTCTTCAGCGTATCTCGTCTCTTCCCTCAGTTCTCCAGTTTCCATTTGTAACACACAAGTGACATGTTCGTGAATGGTTACGATATAGGCATATGTGCACACGGGCGCACTTCCGGAAAAATCGGCAGAAAAATACTAAGAAAACCAGTTGCCGATCGCGCGCTAGAAGCAAAAGACGGCCAGTTACGATTTTTGGCCGGTCAACCGGTGCATCCCTAGTTTTAGGACTTTAGCAATGTCTTGTAGTGTTGTCAAAAATATTTAAAAAAATTTGTTATGGATCGATACTGAAATATCTGAAACGATTCCAATACTCACTTTCTGCAGTATCAATGCAATGATACCCGCCTCCTCTCACTCACTCCTTTTCATTCATTCCGGTTGAATGGTGTTATGGTGTGTGTGTGTGTGCACACTAAAACCGAATTGAATTATTTGCGTGCGTAGATTACATACATAGTCAATGCAATGACGTGAATAGATGTGCTTTTCACGCCAGGCGACACAAATGACATTGAATTGGGCGATTGCCATGAACACGACACCTTCCCCTCAAACGCGTCTTGCATGCAAGCTGAAAAATATCAACTCGAGCGGAAAATTAGCATGAAGCGTCGCGCAAGCCAATCAGCGAAGAGCGTATTGACACATCCGGTTGTATCAGAAAAACCATCTGCGGGCACCTCCGACACTTCTTCTTATTCATACAGAGATCGGATAAAACAGGCGATAGCTTGGAGAAAAGTACACGAGGAAGTTGGACCAGCTGGTAAATGATGAAAATATGCGTCTGTTGCTTGATTCTAGCTCGAGTTTTACTCATAACTAGCAGCAAAAGTATTTATCTCCAACACGGTTGTTGTTGATGTGCTTATTATGTTTAATTTTACTCGTTCGCAAGTGTTTGAGATCACACCAAAAGCGAGCGCACCACTGATCTATATAAGTCGCACAAATAAAGACTCTCAAACCGCTTGTGAGTACCCAATTGATTTCTTTCCTTGGCTTATTGCGCTTAAACGGTCAAATACACACAGAATGATGTCAAAATGATGCCGTATGGCGCACTGAAGGCCTTGATTCAGGGCTTCAACACACATTTTAGCTAGGGAAGAGTCGGTAGGTTGTCTGGTGGCCTGTTGCCCTGTTTACACTTCATAAAAAGCATTGCAGAGAACTTTTTATTTTATTTATTTTCTTTTGTTATTTTTATTGTATTGTTTTTAGTTTTTATTTTATTATTTACATTTTTTTAAATTTGTATTTAATCAGAAAAAACATTGCAGATCTTTATTTTGTATTTGTATTTTATTAGTTTTTTATTTTCTATTTTTATTTATTCAGGAAAAGCATTTTTTGTTGTTGTGCGTGAAGCCACTCCTCTTCGCACTCTTTCTATTCGCGCAAGTGACGCAAAAAACAAGTAATCCCGCACATAATCTAGAGCGAATAACGAGATGCAAATATTTGCTTCGCTTTTGGTGCGCACACCATTACAGGGCCTGAAATTCTGCACGGGTTGCCAAAGTCACGTATTTCAGCAGTTTGACACGCGATCCGAATCATGAATCGACTCACTGATTCATAGCTTCATGATGCTGTTTTGAAATCGGTCATCACTATATAAGTCGTTATTTCGTTTTTTTTTTGCGCACAATAACTATTCTCGTCGCTTCATAAAGTTATTGTAGAGCCGCTGTAGTGAGATGGACTTTGTAACGACGTCTTTAGTGCTTTTATGGGTCTTGAGAGTGAACATTGAGCCAATGGAGGCCTTTCTGAGCATCGGATTTACACTAAAATATCTTCATCTGTGTCTGAAGATGAACGGAGGTCTGACGGGTGTCCAACGACATGAGGGGACGTCATTAATGACAGAATTTACATTTTTGGATGAACTAACCCTTTAAGAGATTGCACTTTGTGCATTGGAAGCACTCAAATGTCTGTTTTGTAAAGCTTCCTCTGTAAAACAGGAAGTTATTTATTCATTTTTTCAGAAGTTGTAGCATATTCCTTTTGTAAAGCTACAGAACTTGTTTGACTCAATGTTTTGTAAATTTGAGCCGTGTGTTTATTAAGGTCTTCAATAAAACAAGATGGGAACTTAAATATTCCCAGCACTTTCTGTGATGTTGTGCTTCTCTTTTTCATCAAACCGCAGTTTTTGCAAGTTCCCGCAATTTCATCGCATAAATATCCCGCATTTTCCATCGCATTTTTTAAGAAAACATGCCTCATAATCAAGGATTTTTGCCGCAACAATCACAAAAAAAAGCGCATTTTTCTGGAAGGACTGGTTGTGTCGAGATGCTCAAGCAGTGTTTAGTCCTGCAGAACTGCAGTGTTTGCACTTTTCAGGGAAATTTACCTACAAATAGTTGACTCTGCATTTGGAGACAGTAGAACACTACACACTACACACTACACCTTTAAAGCCTGCCTCAGATATCTGGAGGAACCTGCTCCGTGCCGCCTCAGTCGAGCGAACCGCCGACAGGCAGAGATTTGCATTGATTTGACTGGGATTGCAGTTGCTTTAAGGGAGAAAGCTAATTTTGGTCTGCAGCTTTGCTTTAATGATTTGTGCCACTTTTAAACGTGCACTGTTTCATAAACCATTACCCTGTATTTGCTGCGCTTGAAGATGATTGCACCTCTGAAAGACAACCGAACAGGCCTGCGAATCCCGAGATTTGGGGGTTTACAAGCTTTAAGCACTTCTACTAGCTGACAGATTGTGTTACTGAAGCACCCTTTAACTGTCATTCACCTCATAAATTAGACCATCGGGTTTTTGAGTTCTAAAAATACAAGAGGATTAATTGCATGAGGTCACATCTGACATGGTTTCTATCCCATTTTTTTATGGCTCGACTCTCGGGGGTAAAGCTATGAAATTAAATCGTGCCGTTGAGACACCGTGTGCGACGAGTATGGCAGGCCATTTAATTTTATAATGGGAAAATGGGAAGGAGCAGCAGGTGCTGGGAGTGTAGACGGTGGAGCGTAGGTTGAGCGGTCCAAAGGACACTTTCTGAATCAACAGCTAGCTAACGCCAGTTGCAGTTCTGGAAATCGACCTCCCTTTGGTCCCGCTCAAAGTGCTGCCAGAAAGGAAGCTTTGCTAATGTGTTTTTCAAGAGCTCAAATAGTGCCGCACACAAGAATCTCAAATTACAGCTGCGCCCGAAATCTTTTTGGAAATGACATCTTGACCGTTTGGAGCTTTGGACCGGTTATTTGACTGGTTCCTTGTCATCTTGGGCGATCGTAAAGCCTTGATTCAGGGCTTCAGTGCACATTTGAGCTAGGGGGTTTTTACTGGGTTGTCTGGTGGCCTGCCACCCTGTTTGTTTGTCAGGAAAAGCATTGCAGATAACATTATATTATTTTATTTTGTATTTTTATTATATTTAATTTTGTTTTTTAATTTAATTTTTTTAATTTGTTAAATAATTTTTAACGCAGCATTGCAGATATCTGCTATCTAATATATATTTTTTATTTAATTAAATTTTGTTATTTTATTTGTGATTTTTGATTTTGTTGTATTCTATTTTATATTCTATTTTTATTTATTAAGGAAAAACATTGCAGTTAACTTTTTATTTAATTTAATTTAATTTTGTTTTTTAATTAAATTTTTTTTAATTTGTTAAATAATTTTTAACGCATTGCAGATATCTGCTATCTAATATATTTTTTATTTAATTAAATTTTGTTATTTTATTTGTGATTTTGATTTTGTTGTATTCTATTTTATATTTTTATTTATTCAGGAAAAACATTGCAGGTGTCTTTTTATTTAATGTAATTTTGTTTTTTTATATTTTATTTTTGTTTTATTTTAATTATTTTTGTTTTATTCAGGAAAAGCATTGCAAATAACTTTTTTTATTCTATTTAATTTATATTTATTTTTAATTTTATTAGTTTTTTATTATTTATTTAAAAAATATTTTTATTCAGGAAAAGCATTGCAGGTAACTTTTTATTGTATTTAATGTTATATTTATATTTAATTTAATTTGTTTTTATTATTTTATTTAAAAATATATTTTTATTTATTCAGGAAAAGCATTTTTATTTTATTACTTTTTATTTAATTTAATTTTATATTTAATTTAAATGTATTTGTTTTTTTATTTTGTTTTAGTTTTATTTACATTTTATTTCAATTCGCACAGTACAATATAAAGTAATTATAGTATAGCATTTTATTATTTTATTATATTATTTTTAGATTGCTACAGTCTTCAGTAACCTCCAATATAGGGATGGCACGATTACAAAATCGTGGTAAATCCTGTCCAGCCGTTGTTTTTTGGACGAGAGGAAATGGTGGAAGGCAGTGACTGCGCCAGGAGATAAAGGACCAAATCTGAGATGTGGTCATATTTAGGCTTTTACAAAAGTCCCGAGGGAAACTTAATCTCGGACGGTCATCCTGTGTGCAGAACATGCAAAACGAAAGTCGAAACGATGAAACGAGAGCAGTGTTAATTTCGTTGACGAATAATTTTCGTCAACGACCTTTTTTCACTGACGAAAACAAGACGATAACTAAATAAAAACTAGTGTTGATTAACAAAAACTATAACGTCATTTTTATCATTATCATTTATCATTTTCGTCAACAAATAAAAACGAGACGAAAATGTTAGGGAGGGACGATTAGGGACGAGATCCGGTCAGAACTGATGTCCTGTGTAACAGATGCGCACATTTGAGTTGAGCTGATCTACTCACGCATCCCCAATCCAGCGCTCCAGAGCGGCTCACAATCAATGATAACGCACATTTATGCCAGACAATTGTTTATGAACTAATGCTGATGAGTAATGACAATGTTTACTTTACGATGTTTATATAGTAATGTGCTTTAGACGGTCGTAACAACGCATATTTTATCTCCTCATCTGAACTTGAATGAGCTCCTGCAACTGCAATAGTAAGGAGAGATTTCAAAATAAGAGTCCCGGTGTGTTTCCAGCTGGTTTATAATTAAAAGTCACGCATTATATATTTGTTTTTGCTTACACAATAAACTGTATTTAATTTAATTCCCATTTAATTCATAGTCAGGAGGAAAGACCAGTATTTGACACATATTCAATAAAGTATCAGGTTATAATAGTTCACTAAAACATTAAAAAAATCTTCGTTACTTGAAATTAAATAAAGTTAACTGAAATTAATAAAATAAATAAACTTATTTGAAGCTTTAGCTTAACATGATATACTAACTAAAACAGAAATACAAAGTTATAAAAACGATATAGATGTTTTTAAAAACAAACAAAAAAGTGAATTTAGCTCTTTCGTGTATTTTTAATGTCAAAAACAAAATGATGTCAATGTCAGTTCAAGTGACAGTCGGTCATGTGACGCTTAAATGCTTAATGTATTACAATTGAACTAAACTCATTAGATTTTAGGAGACTAAATCTACTGTAGATTAGACTGAAATCTTATGATATTTAGTCGACTAAAACTAGACTAAAACTAAAAACAATTCAGGCGACTAAAATATGACTAAAACTAAATGGCATTTTAGTCAAAAGACTACGACTAAAACTAAATCAAAATATGCGGTCAGAATTAACACCGGTGTCCGTTGTGATGCAAGGATGTGTGTTATAATGCGTTGCTACTGATGACGGCCATCATAAGGAAGGAAATGCCACTAATAAAGTGCATAAACCGTGATAATATTGATCATCGTGAATATTTTGGTCACTCCAGGGTTGAAATGTTAAATTCCCAAGTATTTCAATGAGTGCCCTATAAAGTATTTTACAATCAAAACCTATAGCAAACAAAAGCTCTGCTCTATTAGAAATTAATATACTGTACAAAGACAACAGCGAGAGATTCTATTGTGCTTGTTTTGTTGTGTTTCTTTCGCGATACACCTGTTGCATTCTTCTTAAAGGGTCGATCTCTCATCACTCATTAGATTTTCATTTTCTTTCTAGGTGCACTCTTGTGGTTGCTAGGCATTGTGGGAAATAGAAAGACGAAACAGACCCTTAGCAACAAGAGTGGAAAATGAAAGAAACACTCGAGCTCAGTAGATTACGCAAATGCTTGCTGTGTGTTATTGGTGACGGACAAAAGGAGGGTCCAGATCACCACGAGTCTGAATCGATGTTTGGCCTTTGAGTTCCCTCAGAACCGGTTCAAACACGTCTTTTTAATGCATACGACACCACAAATGTGTGTTATACCCAATACAAAGGCGTGGGTTAGTATAGGGTTCAGTTCCGTACACACAGTAGTTATTGTTCGCTTGTCTGTTGGCTCTGCTGTAAGTGGAGGGGATGTGGCCGTCATTACGCAGCAAAGGGAACCTTGGATGGCAGCTGCAGATTTTTACGGCCTTGTTTCGTCTGCCGGCACAACCCCCACGCTTACCCTCCTCTCCTTCAGTTTGCACAAGAAAATATTTCCAGATGTTCCTCTATTCCAGCAGCAATGTTTGTGTGAGCTTCACGAGCCGTGCCAGAGGCGGCGTTTGATGATGGTGGTTGTGTTATAAGCTGCACCAAATCTGACTAGTTTATTCCATAGGGTCGACAATGAACTGTAAAGCCGTCTGTAAAGACTGACGTACGGGCAATTGTGGTTGGAATGAACCTGCAAGCACATTATTTTTCACACCAGTGTTTGCCTCAACTGTCAAACTTTGCACGTGTTAATAAAAGCACTATGGGTAATTCCACGCAAAAATGTCACATCCATAACGCCAACTAAATACCATGGCATTGTGTTGGTGTTATGGATGTGACAGTTTTCCGCGGAATTGCCCCTATATACTACATAATTAGTAGGGGTGTGACGAGATCTCGCGAGACTAAACTGTGACGAGATTTCTCGTCGAGGTGAAAAGCTGTCTCGTGTCTTTACGGAGTGTGAGGGTGAAGTTAGGATAGAATATGCCAACGCTACGTTTACATTACGCCTCCACTCTAGTTTTGCTTTTTATAGAAATAAAAACAATTTAATTCAGGCGGATAACAGTCTCTTCAATTTAGGGCTGTCAACGAATATTCTAAATTTGATTATATTCGAATAGTTTAAAAAAAAACGAATTTCGAAGGTGAAAATTAATATTTGAACGCACGTGGTAGTAGAGGCGTGGCTGTCTGCTGTGCGAGTGGGCGTGCTAGCGCACCTGAAGCCTTGTTTACACTTTCGCCTGACTGCGCGCGCTCCTCCCCAAACGGACGAGACGTTTATACTGGACGCGCTCGCCGTTGTGCTATTCTTTGTAACGACAGAGGGCGACTCGGAGTAATTGTTCTATAAACCATCAGGAAACGCATAGAGAAAAAGTCGGCTAATGTACACAGGTGACGATATTTATTTTCGTATGCTTCACCGAAAACCACACTACGAAAGAATCATGTAAAACAGATCACAGTCCTTCCAGAAAAATTAGGCTTTTTTTGTGATTGTTGCGGCAAAAATCCTTGATTATGCGGCATGTTTTCTTAAAAAATGCGATGGAAAATGTGGGATATTTATGCACTTTTATACGATGAAATTGCGGGAACTTGCAAAAACTGCGGTTTGATGAAAAAGAGAAGCACTACATCACAGAAAGTGCTGGGAATATTTAAGTTCTCATCTTGTTTTATTGAAGACCTTAATAAACACACGGCTCAAATTTACAAAACATTGAGTCAAACAAGTTCTGTAGCTTTACTAAAGGAATATGCTACAACTTCTGAAGAATGAATAAATAACTTCCTGTTTTACAGAGGAAGCTACACAAAACAGACATTTGAGTGCTTCCAGTGCACAAAGTGCAATCTCTTAAAGGGTTAGTTCATCCAAAAATGTAAATTCTGTCATTAATGGCGTCCCCTCATGTCGTTGGACACCCGTCAGACCTCCGTTCATCTTCAGACACAAATGAAGATATTTTAGTGTAAATCCGATGCTCAGAAAGGCGTCCATTGGCTCAATGTTCACTCTCAAGACCCATAAAAGCACTAAAGACGTCGATACAAAGTCCATCTCACTACAGCGGCTCTACAATAACTTTATGAAGCGATGATGATAGTTATTGTGCGCAAAATAAAAACTAAATAACGACTTATATGACCGATTTCAAAACACAGCATCATGAAGCTATGAATCAGTGAGTCGATTCATGATTCGGATCGCGTGTCAAACTGCTGAAATACGTGACTTTGGCGATCCGAACCGCTGAATCGACTCACTGATTCATAACGCTTCAAACCGCTGAATCGACTCACTGATTCATAACGCTTCAAACCGCTGAATCGACTCACTGATTCATAACGCTTCAAACCGCTGAATCGACTCACTGATTCATAATGCTTCAAACTGCTGAATCGACTCACTGATTTATAACGCTTCAAACCGCTGAATCGACTCATTGATTCATAACGCTTCAAACCGCTGAATCGACTCACTGATTCATAACGCTTCTAACCGCTGAATCGACTCACTGATTCATAACGCTTCTAACCGCTGAATCGACTCACTGATTCATAAAGCTTCTAACCGCTGAATCGACTCATTGATTCATAACGCTTCAAACCGCTGAATCGACTCACTGATTCATAACACTTCAAACCGCTGAATCGACTCACTGATTCATAACGCTTCAAACCGCTGAATCGACTCACTGATTCATAACACTTCAAACCGCTGAATCGACTCACTGATTCATAACGCTTCAAACCGCTGAATCGACTCACTGATTCATAACACTTCAAACCGCTGAATCGACTCACTGATTCATAACGCTTCAAACCGCTGAATCGACTCATTGATTCATAACGCTTCAAACCGCTGAATCGACTCATTGATTCATAACGCTTCAAACCGCTGAATCGACTCACTGATTCATAACGTTCTGAAGCTTCATGATGCTGTTCTGAAATCGGTCATCACAGGGGAAACTGCTTTGCGCGTCTTTTGCTGTTATTTTTGTTGGCCAATGGGAGTTTGCGCTTCATCATGGTTTCACTGATATCTATGGTTTCACTGATATCTATGGTTTCTCCACGGGGTTTGCAGCTTTTCGATGACGTTCGCGTCGGGTAATTACGTCACTTCAAAGCGTTCCCATGGCAACAGGCGGAAATGGCGGCTCTTGTGTGAAGTAAACAAACATTTTTCAACTTTCTGCTAATATATATATGACTTTTTTATTATGAAATCATGCTAGCCCCACATATTTTGCACGCGGAAATAGGCAATTTATGCGGCGAAAGTGCAGCGTATTTGAAAAAATGCGGCCCCCGCATAAATATGCGGACTTTGGCTGATTATGCATTAAATCACACGATCGCATAATCACGTTTTTCTGGAGGGACTGAGATCAAAATAAACCTTGATATTACTTGTGACATGAGAACAAAATGTATGTAGAAATGTAAAGTTAACTTACACTTTCGTGAGTTTTCACTTAGTTTCGTGAACTTTTCTTTATTAAACGAGCTTGTTTATGCTCATTTTGTAAATATAAGCAGCTCATTTGTATGTGCAAACTGGACCAGCCTTACTTTGCATCGCCCGCCACAAGCTCTCTGTCTGCAACACGACAAGAGGCCATAGCGGAGAAATGAATCTCGTTCATTTGTAAGGACATGAGAGCGATCAGTGTTGTGGACGGGGCTTCAGGGAGTTCTGTCAAGCAATGGAACCGAGGTACCATAACCCTAACATTACTAAAGTGTGGGCTACTGTACTGACTGAAGAGAGAGTGCATGAATAAAGGATAAATGCACTGCAATACCGTTTCATGTTTACCACAGCACAGCTCGCTCGGAGCGATCAATATGCTGTAAAACTTCAATTAATATTTGTTTCAATCACTGAATGAAGCCTGCTATATTTGGGACAAGAGTCGCAACCTTAAATTGCTTGCACAAAACTCTCGATCAGCTCTCAATGTGTTTGTTCATTTAACCCGTTATGCGCAGAGAGTGGGAGAGTGAGGTCTGCGGTCTTGGCCATTAGTTGATTTACTTGTTTGTGTGTAGGTAATGCGTTGTCAAACGTTTAAACTTAAACTACCTATTAGGGCTGGGTATCGATTCGGATGTTTCGATTCGATTTCGATTCGCAAGCACTCAAATCGTTTCGATCTCGATTCTCGATTCGATTTTTGATTCAACTCAATGAATATAGATTTAATACAAATAATATATTTATAAAAAAGAGCAGTTAACAAGTTTACAAATGGGTAATTAAAAATAAAATAAAATTGTATATTAAACTCTTTATTTTAGGTTTACTCGGGTACATTAAAACAGAACCCATCTCTAAATTTCAAATGCATACAATTATGTTAAATACAATACAATTTTAATGCAACTTTATTCTAAAAAATGTATCTGAGAAGTATTTTATAAAATTTTGTTTTTATGGATATTTTGATATATTTATTCTAAAACATAAAAAGGATATTGGATGATTTTCAGCAATTTTCAGTAAAGGACAAGCTTTCCTTGCGATTTTGAAGACCGTCATTCAGACTTTGTCCGTTTTTATGGAGGCTTTTTCCTCCAGGGGCGTCTGATTCGTGCCCCGGATGGTGCATTAGATTTCGTCACTGTTATTTGCGTGCCTTCCTTAGATGAACAAGACCAGTTGAAACTTTAACCGGCTATATCTAGGAAACGCGCCGGCGAAACCGTCTATAATTTGGGTCGATCATAGTGTGTGACGAGGCCTTTCAAGGACTGAGGCCGCAACCGGGAATGGGTGCTTTCTTTGCGGGGCATGCCGCTCGGTCATCTCTCCGCCGGGGGATGAGACGGAGCCCCCTGCGCGCGCGCCATCACCGCTCGTTACTTTTCATACACGAGAAGCGCGTTCATACTAGGGATGGGCATTTCAAGCAAAAATAATATTCGAAGATACTCTGTATTGGCAAGTACCCAAATATAAGTACTTGTACTTGGTCTGAAAAAAAGTGGTATCGGTGCATCCCTAGTGTGTGTGTGTGTGTGTGTGTGTGTGTGTGCGCGCTCATCCGGGAGAAGTGCCCATGCAAGGAATTCCTCCCTCTATGACGTCACACAGGCCCATACTCAAAAAAAAAATCCGAACTTATTTGAATCCTGAAGGAGTGTATTTGGCACAGAAATACTCCGTCATGCGTCCAACTTGTATTTTTAAATTTTTTAACTCTTTAACAGTGTAAATAAGTCCGAATGCATGAATTAGACGCTCATTCTTTGCCATGCATTCCTGTAGCTCAGCAGAGCAAGCTGCTAGAATACTGAAGCAATGGGTTTGTTTCCCAGGGCACGGATAACTTACAATAACTTAATGAAACTGAAATGCAAGGCAAGTTGCTTTGGGTAAGAGCGTCTGCCAAATGCATGAATGTAAATGTAAAACTAAATGTAATTTGGGTTCCGTAATTCTGCATGTGGAGGATGATTCTGCACTTCAGTCAGCATCCATGTTTCTGCACAGCCACAGCAGCCTTTGTGTTGTTTGTAGTTCTATCTTTCTGTCTGTCTAGTTCTGTCTGTCTGTAGTTCTGTCAGTCTAGTTCTGTCAGTCTGTCATTCCATCTGTTTGTAGTTCTATCTCTGTGTGTGTGTGTGTGTGTCTGTGTGTGTGTGTGTCTGTCTGTATGTCGGTCTGTCGTTCTGTCGATGGGAGGGAGGTAGATGGATGGATGGACAGGGGTGGATAGCCTGTGATGGATGGGTAGATGGATAGATGGGCAGAGATGGATGGATGGGTAGTTGGATAGATGGGCAGAGATGGATGGATGGATGGGTAGTTGGATAGATGGGCAGAGATGGATGGATGGATGGGTAGTTGGATAGATGGGCAGAGATGGATGGATGATGGATGGGTAGTTGGATAGATGGGCAGAGATGGATGGATGGATGGGTAGTTGGATAGATGGGCAGAGATGGATGGATGGTGGATGGGTAGTTGGATAGATGGGCAGAGATGGATGGATGGATGGGTAGTTGGATAGATGGGTAGGGATGGATAGGCAGGGATGGATGGGTAGATGGGCAGAGATGGATGGATGGATGGGTAGTTGGATAGATGGGTAGATGGGCAGAGATGGATGGATGGATAGGCAGGGATGGATGGGTAGATGGGCAGAGATGGATGGATGGGTAGTTGGATAGATGGGCAGAGATGGATGGATGGATAGGCAGGGATGGATGGGTAGATGGGCAGAGATGGATGGATGGATGGGTAGTTGGATAGATGGGCAGAGATGGATGGATGGATAGGCAGGGATGGATGGGTAGATGGGCAGAGATGGATGGATGGATGGATGGGTAGTTGGATAGATGGGCAGAGATGGATGGATGGATGGGTAGTTGGATAGATGGGCAGAGATGGATGGATGATGGATGGGTAGTTGGATAGATGGGCAGAGATGGATGGATGGATGGGTAGTTGGATAGATGGGTAGGGATGGATAGGCAGGGATGGATGGGTAGATGGGCAGAGATGGATGGATGGATGGGTAGTTGGATAGATGGGTAGATGGGCAGAGATGGATGGATGGGTAGTTGGATAGATGGGCAGAGATGGATGGATGGATAGGCAGGGATGGATGGGTAGATGGGCAGAGATGGATGGATGGATGGATGGGTAGTTGGATAGATGGGCAGAGATGGATGGATGGATAGGCAGGGATGGATGGGTAGATGGGCAGAGATGGATGGATGGATGGGTAGTTGGATAGATGGGCAGAGATGGATGGATGGATAGGCAGGGATGGATGGGTAGATGGGCAGAGATGGATGGATGGATGGATGGGTAGTTGGATAGATGGGCAGAGATGGATGGATGGATGGGTAGTTGGATAGATGGGCAGAGATGGATAGGCAGGGATGGATGGGTAGATGGGCAGAGATGGATGGATGGATGGATGGGTAGTTGGATAGATGGGCAGGGATGGATAGGCAGGGATGGATGGGTAGATGGGCAGAGATGGATGGATGGATGGATGGATGGATGGATGGATGGATGGGTAGTTGGATAGATGGGCAGAGATGGATGGATGGGTAGATGGGCAGAGATGGATGGATGGGCAGGGATGGATGGGTAGATGGGCAGAGATGGATGGATGGGTAGTTGGATAGATGGGCAGAGATGGATGGATGGGTAGATGGGCAGAGATGGATGGATGGGTAGATGGGCAGAGATGGATGGATGGATGGATGGATGGATGGATGGGTAGTTGGATAGATGGGCAGAGATGGATGGATGGGTAGATGGGCAGAGATGGATGGATGGGCAGGGATGGATGGGTAGATGGGCAGAGATGGATGGATGGGTAGATGGGCAGAGATGGATGGATGGGTAGTTGGATAGATGGGCAGAGATGGATGGATGGGTAGATGGGCAGAGATGGATGGATGGGTAGATGGGCAGAGATGGATGGATGGGTAGTTGGATAGATGGGCAGAGATGGATGGATGGATGGGGTGTGTTTAATAGCATATTAAAAAGACAAGTTTACCTACAATATCCACCGAAGGAATAACAGACAGATGTTGGTCTGTCGTTTTATCTGTCTGTCTGTCGGTCTGTCGGTCTGTCTGTCGTTTTATCTTTTTGTCTCTCTGTCGTTCTGTCTTTGTCGTTTTATCTGTCTGTGTCTGACGTTTTATCTTTCTGTCTGTTTCTCTCTCTCTCTCTCTCTCTCTCTCTCTCTCTCCACATCTTTCCATCTGTCTGTCTATCCCTTCTTACTCTGTGTTTAATGTGAGCTGGTCGAGGTGTTGTGGCACTCGTTGCTGGCGGGAACACATCTGGAATATGCATCTGTTTCTGGCAGTTGAACGGCTGCCAGGAATGTTTTCTATTGGCTGAAGTCTGTGACATTACTCAACAGGTTAGGCAGTCGTGAAGGGCTCGGGACGGGGAGCTGTTTTTCCTTTAGTGCTGCTACACCTCTGCATTTGAACGACTGTGGCACGGTGTTCAATCCATGTAGCTGTTTTTTCCATACAAGCTTTTTGATGCGACATTTGATGTGACACTGGTTTGCTTCCAGCTTAAGTTCATGCGTGTGATGTTTCTCATTTGTTAGTCTCTTTGGATTAAACCATCGGTTAAATGATTAAATGTAAATATAGTCCTAGAATGGCCTATGATTAGATAACACCAATGCTTCAATATCCAGACCAACATCCGTCTGTTATTCCTTCGGTGGATATTGTAGGTAAACTGTCTTTTTAATATGCTATTAAACACACTCCATCCATCCATCTCTGCCCATCTATCCATCTACCCATCCATCCCTGCCTCTCCATCCCTGCCTCTCCATCCCTGCCCATCCATCTATCCATCCATCCATCTCTGCCCATCTATCCATCTACCCATCCATCCCTGCCTCTCCATCCCTGCCTCTCCATCCCTGCCCATCCATCTATCCATCCATCCATCTCTGCCTATTTATCCATCTCATCCATCCATCCATCCATCCATCCATGCCTATCCATCCCATCCATCCATCCCTGCCCATCTATCTATATATCCATCCATTCATCCATCTCTGCCTATCTATCCATCTACCCATCTACCCATCCATCCCTGTCTATCCATCCCATTCATCCATCCATCTATCCATCTCTGCCTATTTATCCACCTACCCATCCATCCATCCCTGCCTATCCATCCCATTCATCCATCCATCTCTGCCTATTTATCCATCCCATTCATCCATCCATCTCTGCCTATTTATCCATCCATCCCTGCCTATCCATCCCTGCCCATCCATCCATCCCTGCCCATCCATTCATCCATCCATCCATCCATCCATCCATCCCTGCCCATCCATTCGTCCATCCATCCATCCATCCATCCCTGCCCATCCATCCATCCCTGCCCATCCATTCATCCATCCATCCCTGCCCATCCATTCATCCATCCATACATCCATCCATCCATCCCTGCCCATCCATTCATCCATCCCAGCCCATCCATTCATCCATCCCCTCCCATCCATCCATCCATTCGTCCATCCATCCCTGCCCATCCATTCGTCCATCCATCCCTGCCCATCCATTCGTCCATCCATCCCTGCCCATCCATTCGTCCATCCATCCCTGCCCATCCATTCATCCATCCATACATTCATCCATCCATCCCTGCCCATCCATTCATCCATCCCAGCCCATCCATTCATCCATCCCCTCCCATCCATCCATCCATTCGTCCATCCATCTCTGCCCATCCATTCGTCCATCCATCCCTGCCCATCCATTTGTCCATCCATCTACTCATCTATCCATCCCTGCCCGTCCGTCTTTAGTTGCTACATACACAAATGAAAGGTGTAAATGAATGGTTAAATGAAGAAAATTAAATTGTGTGCCACCTATAAGTGGTCATATCCATGTGGGAATCGCCTTGTTTCTTACCCAAATCAAATCTTGGCCTTCTTTTCCAGATCCCGGACAGAAGAAAGTGCCTTCTCTGACGACGTCCCTACTTGAAGCTGCTCGCCGACCCCATCCTACACTGGCTTGGCCCCCGAAAAGATCTCAATCCCTTAGACTTGCCAAAGCACAAGGAACCAACACACTCTTTCCATTCACGGACCGTTATTAGATTTCGCACCAAGGAGAGTCATCGCCTTCAGGTAGAGTTATCCCCAACCGTCGGCCTCAAGACCATTCGGAGACCTGGAGCATGTTCTTTTTGTCGCTCCAGTGTTGTGCACCTGGGACTAAATGACTGATGAGCGACTTGGCAGAGATTGACAGCTTCACTGATAGCGGCCATCTCCCATGCGACAGCCAACGGGGGTCTGAATGTGACATCTCTATTTAAAGGGCCTCGCCAACAAACTGAGACAAACCTCAAAACTACAACAACACACAATAGACTACACAAACCCAAAATCAACAATCTACTGACGCCATAGAGCCTGCAGGTTCTCGACACAACTTTTGCTATGGCTTTAAACATCGCGTCGATACGAGACACGAAATGGCTGACTCTCGAGGTGTGCCGGCAGTTTCAGAGGGGGACGTGCTCGCGCAGCGACGAGGAGTGCAAATTCGCGCACCCGCCCAAGAGCTGCCAGGTGGAGAACGGACGGGTGATCGCCTGCTTCGACTCGCTGAAGGTAAGACTTTACACGTACACGATGCATTTCTTTTGTTTGCAGCTTTCTTTCAGCAATGCCGGAGGACTTTTTTTGGTGGAAAGACTCATTTATGAGTATAGTGTCAGAGCATTTAGCATGGCTAAGGGATGGTTTTAGGCATGACCTTTGGAGTAAAGGAGCTAAACTATGGTAAAATCACTATCGCATGCCTTTTTACTTGCGCCAACAGCAATATGTTGAAGATACCAATGTTTAAAAAAATTATTACAATAATAATAAGTGATTTTTTTTTAATAACCGATACCGATTATTTGCATGTTTATGTGCGGATAACCGATATATAGAAGCAATATTTATTCGTGCTATTTCTGTTTTTTACAATTATAGCAACAGCACTGAACTGAACTTTTTAAACACTGTAATTTTGTTTGCAATTTCACTCCCTTACATACAGAACAAAAGACACTTCTACATCAATAAATGGCATATTAACAACAGGCTAAACCTATTTACGAAGTCTAATGTTTTCAAATGTAGAGCATAAATAAATGAGAGGTGAGTCTATCAACTCCCCAGAAATATAGCCTTTCACAAAGCTGTAATTATTTCGATGTTTATTATATAAATATAGTTATATAGCAGACGTTAATATAATTTAAGTAGTTTTAAACGAGTGGGTCTTGTTAAAAGTTACATACGGTGACTAGCCTATATGCTGGAGCAACAACCCGGTGAGTTGAACACGACTTCCCGAGATGAGCATAAACAGAGAGAGAGAAATACATTCGCCGCTTTTATTTCCAACATGCTCTTATTCATGGCTGCTTTATTTAATTCATGTAAAGTTACGTCTTTATTGTGACGTGACGGATTACGTGACTCTGTGAGTTCGTCTCTATTTTTAGCGCCAATTTTAAACTACACAACTACATAGTAGCATCTTATTTGTGCATATCTCATTTGTGCATTACTGGCTGTTTTATAAAGTTTATTAATAGTTATTTTACCTTTGACCACCGACCGTTGTTGACTCATCTCCCCTCAGACGCAGTCCTTTAATGGCGGGCTTGTACACAATTCTCAAAACGTCCACAAGATGGCGGCATTTATCGGTGAATCCGATATTACAAAACCGATACCCGATTATGGGATACCGATATATCGGTCGATCGCTAATATTAATGATACACAATTCCAAAAAAGCAACTTGGTGCATTACTATAGAATTGCGGTCTAGATGTGCATAAACCTGCATTTTACATCATTGACCAATCAGAGATGAGTACAAAACAAGGCGCTTTATTTTCCAGAGTGTACTGTAGATTTTCATGAGCGTAACTATAGGCTATTTATGTTGCTAGTTAATACATTCAGTTGTGTATATCGACAAATTAAAGGTTTGTTTTATTATGTAACTTCCCTTTTGCATGGCCGTTTTATTAAACAGCATCACAGTAATATGATAAAAGATACCAATGTTAGATAAATCATTACATTCATTAATAATAACTTTAAGCATCTGGGCGCATTACTATAGAATTGTGGTCACAGACGTGCATTTATAAGCATTTCACTTCTGACATAAACAGAATATGGTAATTGCGATTGTTCCGCGTGTATCTCTTAGACTTTATACATCACAATTTTAGCTTATCACATGCACCGTGTGGTCACAGGTGTGTATATCAATGGATTTTAAAGCTGGAATGTAATTTCACTTTGATTTGTGTGCATGAACACCGTTTTTGACTGTTGATCAGTCTCTAGGCAATTATTATTATGCAAATGAAGCACGGGATCTGGCTGCACCCGGTAATTGACAGAGCGAACGTCAACAAAATTTTCGAGGATACTCTTTTTGTGTTGCTGGCAAAATAGCTTGTCTTAGTGCAGCACTCTGAAATTAGAGTGCATGTGTCAGCTCTGCCACACTGCATACTGCACACTTCAAATAAAGCTGACCTATAGAGACCGAAAGGGCAGCGCTGCTCTCTCATCCAGGCACTTTTATATCTCTCCATCTAACGTTTCCATGCCACGTCCGTCATTTATACGGCCTGGCGGTGGGTTTCGGTGAATGCCGGTGCTGTTTTTAGACCCGTGACCATGTGCAAAACAAACGCAATGAGCAATAATTAAAGTGTCCCGTTTAAGCCCATGCTTTGTTAAAGATGATATGTTAAAAATACATTCTCTTAACCCAGTGTGTTGCTCATTGACTACTATTAGCATGTCATGCATGGGTTCATCTCTCCCAAAAGAGTGAACATTGAGCCTCCCAGGCACCATCTAAACATTGAGAGCGTTTCGCTCACATCTGTCAACCACTTTCCAGCTCAACCTATAGCGAGCGTTTGGGGCGTGGCTACTGTAGGAGGCGGAGCCAGAGGGGGTTTACTAACTGGAGTGCAAAACCAAATTCCCTTCATTTAGACCTTCAAAGATTCATGAACACGTCAAAGCGAACGGGGCATTGTGATGAAACGTGGTTTCTAAATCCGGTTCCTTTTCTGTAGTATCGATACACCGATACCAGCTGCGCATTCTCTCTCTTGAATTAACACACTCCCACCTCCTCTAACACTCGACTCGTTCACTCCGGTTGAATAGTGCTTGTATTGCGCGTAATTTTACACTCACATCAAAAGTGCACGCACCACTGATCTCTATACTCTCATAAAGACAGCCTGTGAGTACCAAACTGAGCCCTTTTTCATGGCTTTTTACGATTGAATGGTCAAATACATACAAAATTATGTCAAAATGCCCATTTTGCGGAGTATTCAGGTAAATAGAGTCAGTTGTGGAATGTAAATAGTTGAGAGAAAACACATGTGTAACAGTATATTGGATCCGTGCATTAACTCTTAAAGTGACAGCATATACCTGCTGTTAATAGAAAAACACTCGCTGCTCTGAATAACTTTTGAAAACTTTAATTTCAAGCATGTATCTGTATTGAAATTTTACACTGAAAACTATCCAGTGTTATTTTACATTGGATTGCTTTAATTTCTGTAGTTTTTCTTGCCTGAATACTACGGTTATACCCACCTGAAAAACTTAAAGCTGTTTTTTTTTCATTTGTCTCTCGTAATAAGCCATATATTGCTGAAGAGTAGTAGGGTTGCAAAGGGGCGGAGGCTTTGGACAATTAACTTTTTTTGCATACTGATATATTTTCCAATTAATTCTAATTTACTAAATATGTAAAATAAATACTTTTTTGTAGCAATTGTTATGCGTGTTTGATTTATTTCATTGTCACATGATCCTTCAGAAATCATTCTAATATGCTGATGTTTATACTCATATTTTTTGGAATATATATTAATATTAACCTTTGCAGGATTCATTGATGAATAAAAGGTTCAAAAGAACAGCGTTTAATAAAAATAAAAATCTTAACAAAAATATAAGTCTTAACTCTCTTTTTTTTTTTTGTCAATTTAACATATTCTCGCTGAATAAAAGTATTCATTTCTTTCAAAAAAAGAAAGAAAAACAATTACCAAACATTTGAACAGAAGTGTATAATGTTAGAAAATATTTATATTTGACATAAATGCTGTAATTTTTTTTTAAACATTTTAATCATCCCAAAAAAAAAACAGAAAACGCATCAAAGGTTATAAAAATGTTTTCAACATTGATAATAAATAATCATATTAGAAAGATTTCTCAAGGATCATGTGACACTGAAATAAATCACACATGCATAACAATTGCTGCAATACATTTTTATTTATTTTAGATATTTACTAAATTAGAATAAATGGGAAAAGTAGTAATGATGCTGAAAATGCACAGGAATAAATGACACTTTATTATATATTAAAACAGAAAAGCACTATTTTAATGTGCATGTTATGGAGGAATGCACAGTGCATGCAGGGGCTTCCCTGTTATTGGCTAACTTTATTTAATTAAGCAGCAAATTCCTGATAATTCTCATGGAAAGTTTCCAGCCTTGAAAAATCCCTGAATTTTGCAACCCTAGTCAGGAGTAATTTGAATTATTATGATTGAAATGTTATGGACACGCCCGGTTTAATAGGGTTAACGTTCTCATAACTTGATTGTGTTTTGTCTTTTATCATATTCTAGTGATGTTTTTGTTTAATCTGGGTCACGTATTGTTTTTGCCACACAGATGGCCATGAGCCGAGCATTACAGCGGCCCGCGTGTTTTAATGCAGCGCCAGTGACATTGACAAATGCGCAGTAAAACTGGAGCAGCTCCTATCTCTCACAGGAATAATAGACTTAAGATGATACTTACCTTCATGTGCGCTGCAGTCCCGCCCTTCAAAAACAATCATCCAACGCTTACACACACACTCTGCCGTTTATCTTGCAAATTAGGCAAGGTCACTGTAGGTCAGAGGATAGTGTGTCACGAGGTGATATCAATAATAGCGTTTGCGTGAAGAATCACACCAGCATTTGTTTTGTCGCATATGTGACCGTTTAAAAGGATTTACTGAAGTGTTGTTTTTCTGTGTGCGTTTAAATAAGCCCAAGCTTCTGCAGTCCATATTAACCCGTGGTCGTGCATGCTCAGGCTTTTGGTTCGCAGGGCAAAAGTTTGATTTATTTTATTTTTTTTTTTCGAGCTGTCTCTTGTCTGTTATTCAGAGGTGAGGTATACTTGAGTCAGAGATCTGGCGAATTACTGTAATTTGCCATCGATTTGCGGTCTATTACGGCAGTTCAGGTCTGTCATAGATGACGTCTGCCTAATGCGTTAACAACTGCCTCCAGTTAGGATCCATTTGTGAGTCTGACGTTTTTGTACATCTTAGGGTTTCTGGGGGGTTGCATTTGTGGTGCTTCATGTGTGTTCATGTCAGAGTTTTAAGACTAAACCAAACCTGCACTCTAAAATGCTAAATCTCTTGTTTCTTCCAAGTAAACCCAGACACATGGATTGTCATAAATAACATATTTATATCAAAATAATAAAGAAAACATTCATATAATATCCAGGGCACGAAGCTCCCGTTCCACCACATCCCAAAGATGCTCTATTGGGTTGAGATCTGGTGACTGTGGGGGCCATTTTAGTCCAGTGAACTCATTGTCATGTTCAAGAAACCAATTTGAAATGATTGGAGCTTTGTGACATGGGGCATTATCCTGCTGGAAGTAGCCATCAGAGGATGGGCACATGCTGGTCATAAAGGGATGGGCATGGTCAGAAACAATGCTCAGGTAGGCCGTGGCATTTAAACCATGCCCAATTGGCACTAAGGGGCCTAAAGTGTTCCAAGAAAACATCCCCCACACCATTACACCACTACCACCAGCCTGCACAGTGGTAACAAGGCATGATGGATCCATGTTCTCATTCTGTTTACGCCAAATTCTGACTCTACCATCTGAATGTCTCAACAGAAATCCAGACTCATCAGACCAGGCAACATTTTTCCAGTCTTCAACTGTCCAATTTTGGTGAGCTGGTGCAAATTGTAGCCTCTTTTTCCTATTTGTAGTGGAGATGAGTGGTACCCCGTGGGGTCTTCTGCTGTTGTAGCCCATCCGCCTCAAGGTTGTGCGTGTTGTGGCTTCACAAATGCTTTGCTGCATACCTCGGTTGTAACGAGTGGTTATTTCAGTCAAAGTTGCTCTTCTATCAGCTTGAATCAGTCGGCCCATTCTCCTCTGACCTCTAGCATCAACAAGGCATTTTGGCCCACAGGACTGCCGCATACTGGATGTGTTTCCCTTTTCACACCATTCTTTGTAAACCCTAGAAATGGTTGTGCGTGAAAATCCCAGTAACTGAGCAGATTGTGAAATACTCAGACCGGCCCGTCTGGCACCAACAACCATGCCACGCTCAAAATTGCTTAAATCAGCTTTCTTTCCCATTCCGACATTCAGTTTGGAGTTCAGGAGATTGTCTTGACCAGGACCACACCCTTATATATATATATATGTATGTTTTCTTTATTATTTGGATTATCATTATCATATATTATCATTACCGAAGTAATTAACCTAATTTCCGAAACCTATGTATCATTACCGCAACAGATGTTCATTAAATGTTAATTTAATTAATAGAAACATGGTACTTATAAATGCATGTGCAGAATCTACAAATTATGTTCTTTCAGGTTTATGTCATTTTAAAAATATGTCAGGTTTCATTGAAATATTAAAAAAAAATGGTTGTAAATTGTGGAAGGTAATGAGAGATATTAATCTATTAAAAAAAAAAATTGTTACATTTAAAACTAAATATTATTTCAGAACTTCAAGTAACTGTGCATGACAATTAATAATCCATTTTTAAAAATGTGGAAATATATGAGCTTTTCTAACAGTGTTGATGTTTTAAGACTGTTGCGGTAATGAGATTTTTTAGGACTTATTTGCGAAATTATGGTAAAAAAAAAAAAAAGTGTTAAATGATGAGTAAATTAATTTTCACACATACTCCAGACTTTGTTTCTAATGTCTGAAAAAAAAAAAAGTACATTTTTTACATTTTCATGCTTGACATTTTTAAGTTTTCGTGAGAATACTACCGTTACTGTTTTTGAAATTATATATATTTTTTATATAATTTATATTTGTGAAATTTTCATGAATTACTAGGGCTGTGTAATATATTTTTTGGGGGTGATATTTTTACTGGATTACTAATAATTTACTTGTTTACATTTTTCTTGACCACTAAGATTCTCAGAACATGTCGTTTAGATGTTTATAGTATGACTGTGCGTTCACACCAGACACAACTTTCGCAAAATAAATTACGCCATTCGTGCGAAGTTGGACGCTTGAACATTCATGAACATGAAATTCGCATTATTCGCGTGTGAAATTCTTCTTCACAACAGACACAAATTTGCATCATGGGAGGGGCTTCTGTCAGCCGGCTCGTCTTGTTGCGAAATGGCTGACATGGATTGTTTTAAAATACGGTGAATAAGCTCAATTTGCCGGCTTTAGCTAGCTTGTAGTCTCAATAGGGTGAATTCAGGGTGATTGGGAAGTCACAAGTCATCTCAATGGCAAAAAGTGAAATCACAGCTCAAATTGAGTAAAGAGTATTTTTTACAACTTACCAGATTGTCCGACCTCCTCACTCACTTTCTTCTAAGCAAGATCCTTTTTATTCCTGTTTCTATAAAGTATGAAGATGTACCGTACAGCTCCACATATGATTTTGTCCTCATTGTTGTCAATACTAGAGCAAGCTCCTGATTGGTTAACGCCACGCAAATATCCACCAGAGTTCAGATTTTTCAACACTTGCAATTCGCCCGTCAAACGCTCAATTCGCCCGTCATTTGCGTGAATCGCGCCAGAGAATGTCTATTCTCGTCTCTGCATTGACTTAACATGTAAATCACTTGCGCAAAATGCTTCATTCACATCTGGTGTGAACGCACCATGACAATATATTTATGTTTTTATTTATTTTAATGTATATTTTAACAACGGCTTATATTCAAATTTCAGTAGCACACCTCATTGAATCAGTTCAAATTATATTTTATTGAACGATTAATTTTTGTGAATCAAATCCCCTAAATAAATACACTTTTTTTTTTATGCATTAAAATGTCATATGTAAAAAAAAACATACTGTGTATTGTTATATTGGTGCATATAAATCAAAATAATTCAATAAATAATCATTAATCTTCTGTTGATTTAATGAACAATAGTGTGGAAAACATTGATTTTTTAAAACTAGATTTTTATTCTTTGCTTTAAACAATTTTAGAACATATTTAATATATATATACAATTGTGATAAATCGCCCATCCTGTTAATTGAAACCTATAGATATACCGTATAAGAACAACTGACCCCGAATCCCTTCATTTGTTGTATATTGTTTGGTTCAGGCATCTGACCTCTGGAACCGAGATTGCGTATTGCTGTATTAATTGAATCTGGAACACAGGGGCCCATTGAGCTCGTGTCTTTGGCCCCTGGGAGTCGACGGTCATCAGATTCTCTCGCTCGCGACGGGACTCGAGCAGCCGGAGGTGCTGCGGAGACTCGTGAGTTCCTCTGACAGCGTTAACCTTGTGAAGATGCACAAAAGCCCGAGTTGTTTTCCAATCAGCCATGTGCTCTGCATTAACAGATAATGAATCTGGTCAGTGGGCTCATTTGTAACGTTCACTGTTTCATTGTGACGCCGTCCTGCCGACCTCAGCATATGAGGCACGGCGGCCGTGAGATTCTGCTGTTTGTCCTTTTAAAATGCAGGTGTGTGCTGCATTGTGCTGTACGTCCTGTCCCGACCAGAACAAAGAGATCCAGCCGAGAGTCCGCTGGTACTGACTATGCTGTAAAATGACTATCCATTTGTATAGACAATGCAGCACAGCGTGTTTCCTGCTTGACCGCAGCATGACTTCATATTCAAGGCCATGGCGTTTGAATCAGTGTTGGGAAGAAACTCATTAAAAATTGTTAATTTATGACTTTTTCAGTAACAAGCTACATCAGAGTTTTTATTCCCTCCCATTGCATTGCGCTAGCAACGGAAAAATTGGAAATGAAAATTAATGCATGAAGTTTTAGTATTGACCTTTTGAAATCAAATAATGTTTCTACCAAAATAACGCTTACTACTTTATCTTGAGATGCACCGATATAACATTTTTGGCTGACACCAATAACCGATATAATGGCAGATAAATCCAATTTCACATTTTTATATAATTTTTGATTTTATATAACTTTGAGATCCTTTTTTATAGGGATGCACCGATATGAAGATACTCGTAACTGATAATTCTTTAAATCTGAAAGCCGATAACCGATATACAGTATTAGCTGATAAATCTAAAGCCACAATTTTATATAATTTTTAATTTGATGAAATTTTTTATATGATTTTGAGTCTTTTTTTTATAGGGATGCACCGATATGAAGATACTCGTTACTGATAATTCTTTAAATCTGAAAGCCGATAACCGATATACAGTATTAGCTGATAAATCTAAATCCACAATTTTATATAATTTTTAATTTGATGAAATTTTTTATATGATTTTGAGTCTTTTTTTTATAGGGATGCACCGATATGAACATTTTGACGATAATTCTTTATATCTGTAAACCGATATATTGGCCGATAATTCTAAATCCAAATTTTTATATAGGCTCTTTTTTTTTTTTTTTTTTTCGCCGATATGAACATTTTGTCTGAGAGCGATAACGATTTTTTATATTTGAAAGCCGATGACTGATATATTGGCCGATAAATCTAAATAAAAAAATGTTATATAATATTTGATTTTATATAATTTTTTGAGATCCTTTTTTATAGGGATGCACCGATATGAAAATTTTGGCCGATGCGATAACCGATAATTCTTTATATCAGAAAACCGGTAACCGATATATTGGCCAATAAATCTAAATCCACATTTTTATATTATTTTTGATTTTATATGATTTAGAGTTTTTATTATAGCGATGCACCGATATGAGTAATTTTGGCAGATACCGATAATTCTTTATCTAAAGACCGATATATTGGCCGATAATTCAAAATCTATATATAATATTTGATTTTATATAATTTTGAGATCCTTTTTTATAGGGATACACCGATATGAAAATTTTGGCTGAGAACAATAACGATAATTCTTTATATTTGAAAGCCGATAACCGATATATTGGCCGATAAATCAAAATTTCTATATAATATTTGCTTTTATATAATTTTTATATAACTTTGAAATCCTTTTTTATAAGGATGCACCGATATGAAAATTTTGGCCGATACTGATGATTCTTTATATCTGAAAGCAGATAACCGATATATTGGCTGATAAATCAAAATTTTTATATCATTTTGAGATCCTTTTTTCATAGGGATGCACCAATATGCAATTTTTGGCTAATACGATAACCGATAATTGTTTATATCTGAAAGCCGGTAACCGATATATTGGCCGATAAATCTAAATAAAAAATGTTATATAATATTTGATTTTATATAATTTTTTTAGATCCTTTTTTATAGGGATGCACCGATATGAACATTTTGACGATAATTCTTTATATCTGTAAACCGATATATTGGCCGATAATTCTAAATCCAAATTTTTATATAGGCTAATTTTTTTTTATTATTCACCGATATGAACATTTTGTCTGAGAGCGATAACGATTCTTTATATTTGAAAGCCGATGACTGATATATTGGCCGATAAATCTAAATAAAAAATGTTATATAATATTTGATTTTATATAATTTTTATATAATTTTTTGAGATCCTTTTTTATAGGGATGCACCGATATGAAAATTTTGGCCGATGCGATAACCGATAATTCTTTATATCAGAAAACCGGTAACCGATATATTGGCCAATAAATCTAAATCCACATTTTTATATTATTTTTGATTTTATATGATTTAGAGTTTTTATTATAGCGATGCACCGATATGAGTAATTTTGGCAGATACCGATAATTCTTTATCTAAAGACCGATATATTGGCCGATAATTCAAAATCTATATATAATATTTGATTTTATATAATTTTGAGATCCTTTTTTATAGGGATACACCGATATGAAAATTTTGGCTGAGAACAATAACGATAATTCTTTATATTTGAAAGCCGATAACCGATATATTGGCCGATAAATCAAAATTTCTATATAATATTTGCTTTTATATAATTTTTATATAACTTTGAAATCCTTTTTTATAAGGATGCACCGATATGAAAATTTTGGCCGATACTGATGATTCTTTATATCTGAAAGCAGATAACCGATATATTGGCTGATAAATCAAAATTTTTATATCATTTTGAGATCCTTTTTTCATAGGGATGCACCAATATGCAATTTTTGGCTAATACGATAACCGATAATTGTTTATATCTGAAAGCCGGTAACCGATATTGGCCAATAAATCTAAATAAAAAATGTTATATAATATTTGATTTTATATAATTTTTGAGATCCTTTTTTATAGGGATGCACCGATATGACAATTTTGGCCGATGCGATAACCGATAATTCTTTATATCAGAAAAACGATAACCGATATATTGGCCAATACATCTAAATCCACATTTTTATATTATTTTTGATTTTATATGATTTTGAGTCTTTTTTATAGGGATGCACCGATATGAGTAATTTTGGCAGATACCGATAATTCTTTATCTAAAGACCGATATATTGGCCGATAATTCTACATCTATATATAATATTTGATTTTATATAATTTTTTGAGATCCTTTTTTATAGGGATACACCAATATGAAAATTTTGGCTGAGAACAATAACGATAATTCTTTATATTTGAAAGCCGATAACCGATATATTGGCCGATAAATCAAAATGTGTATATAATATTTGCTTTTATATAATTTTTATATAACTTTGAAATCCTTTTTTATAAGGATGCACCGATATGAAAATTTTGGCCGATACTGATGATTCTTTATATCTGAAAGCAGATAACCGCTATATTGGCTGATAAATCAAAATTTTTATATCATTTTGAGATCCTTTTTTCATAGGGATGCACCGATATGACAATTTTGGCCGATGCGATAACCGATAATTCTTTATATCAGAAAACCGATAACTGATATATTGGCCAATAAATCTAAATCCACATTTTTATATTATTTTTGATTTTATATGATTTTGAGTCTTTTTTATAGGGATGCACCGATATGAGTAATTTTGGCAGATACCGATAATTCTTTATCTAAAGACCGATATATTGGCCGATAATTCAAAATCTATATATAATATTTGATTTTATATAATTTTGAGATCCTTTTTTATAGGGATACACCGATATGAAAATTTTGGCTGAGAACAATAACGATAATTCTTTATATTTGAAAGCCGATAACCGATATATTGGCCGATAAATCAAAATTTCTATATAATATTTGCTTTTATATAATTTTTATATAACTTTGAAATCCTTTTTTATAAGGATGCACCGATATGAAAATTTTGGCCGATACTGATGATTCTTTATATCTGAAAGCAGATAACCGATATATTGGCTGATAAATAAAATTTTTTATATCATTTTGAGATCCTTTTTTCATAGGGATGCACCAATATGCAATTTTTGGCTAATACGATAACCGATAATTGTTTATATCTGAAAGCCGGTAACCGATATTGGCCAATAAATCTAAATAAAAAATGTTATATAATATTTGATTTTATATAATTTTTGAGATCCTTTTTTATAGGGATGCACCGATATGACAATTTTGGCCGATGCGATAACCGATAATTCTTTATATCAGAAAACCGATAACCGATATATTGGGCAATAAATCTAAATCCACATTTTTATATTATTTTTGATTTTATATGATTTTGAGTCTTTTTTATAGGGATGCACCGATATGAGTAATTTTGGCAGATACCGATAATTCTTTATCTAAAGACCGATATATTGGCCGATAATTCTAAATCTATATATAATATTTGATTTTATATAATTTTTTGAGATCCTTTTTTATAGGGATACACCGATATGAAAATTTTGGCTGAGAACAATAACGATAATTCTTTATATTTGAAAGCCGATAACCGATATATTGGCCAATAAATCAAAATTTGTATATAATATTTGCTTTTATATACGATATTTCAAGCGATTCAAACCCATCATGATGAACGCATCTCAGCTGAAGTAATTATTTATCGGCTTTAATATATCGGCCACATTTTCTTATCTGCTCGATAGACCGATACGACATGGCAAGTTAAATATTTTTCCAACATTGTATTGCTCTAATAATTAAATGTTGCGAACAAAGTGGGAAATTATCGTGTAAAGTTGCCGCGGTTGTTTTAGTCACGTGACTCTTGTTCAAAATGGTTGATCTTTTCCAGTAATGAGTTATAACGGTGTTTTCCTGTTATGTTGGGGGGAAAAAGTGGGCGAAATAGCGAACTAATAAATAGATTTATAGTGATTTGGTTCCCTCATACTATTCATTCCAGTTCTCTGATTTGTTTTGATCGCTCAATAATATTCCCAGAAATCCCTGAACAAGATTTTACAACAACTGAATGTTTAGAACAAAGTGGGAAATAAAATTCAGGTGTGGCGATTTGTGATCGGTCCCATTTCGGACAGACATTTGACATGAAATGGTGTTGTAGAAGTAGCGTGTGTGTGGCTGTGGATGCTTTTAACTTTATGAGTTGCTCAAAGCAAATGAAAAATACCGATTGCTTTCCCAATACTGTACCCTAGCATGCATTCGTCGTCTGTAACCCAGTTACCCAGAAGCCTGTTGAACTGCAGCTGGTTGACACTATTGACGGAGAGGCAGGAAGCGGCGCTGACGTGTGGGGGATGGAAAAGAGAGACGTTCCCGTCTTCCTAGATAATATACAAATGCCAGAGTCATGTGATGGTGTGCCTGACACTGAATAGCCCGTTGTTGTTGTTGTTTCTCGCTCTCGAGCGATGTGTGTGTGCTTGACAAGTCACTTGCACCGGTTGCAGCCTTCAGTCCTAATAACAGATCACATGTCGACGTGTCTCAAGCCCAGTGAACGAGTGTCAACAGTTTTGTCTGTTTTTGACTGATGTGCTGCATGATCAATAAACACACGTCTATTTTTTTATGTTGAAAGATTTCTTCATTTATATAGTTTATCTCTTTTTCATATTTTGCAGCAGTCTCATAGAAATCTTTAATGACTAAATGGAGATAAACAACAAATTACAACACGTCCTATTGCAATTTTTTATTTATTGAACTACTACAATACATATAATACAATTCATATAAAATCATATAACAGATAGGCATATTGCTAATACAAGCCGAGTAGATAAGTATTATTATAGTTCATATTATTTAAATTATGTTAAATTAGTTGTATTATATTCATTATAAAATAACATATAATGTGTATTTATATAAATTATTATGCATTTAAATTTCCGTAAATAATTAAATGCATTAAAATAAATATTATAACAAATAATAATCAAATCTGTTTAATTCAGTTTCTTTCAATTGTTTTGTAGCTTTTCATTTCATATATACATTTTTGTAATAAACATTTATTTATACAGCTTACATTTCCACTGTCTTGGCTTAGTTATTTTTTTAGCTCTAGAAATTAAATTGCATATTTAATGCTTTTTTTATCAAATTAAGTTTGGCTTGTTTTTTTAGTTTAAAATATAAAATATAACTTTTTTTGTTAATTTAGTATACTCATTTATAATATAACGTGTAATAATATATAATAAAATCAATAATATATGAGTATTATAATATATACAATTTTATTCACTTATATTTCCATATTTAAGTCTATTTATTAATTAATTTATCCTGTTGTTTTTAATAGATATGGATTGAATAATAATACATTAAAATGAATTATAATAGTAAATTATCCTATAATTATTATTATAATAAATAATAATAATAATTTGTTTTATATTTTATTAATATAAAAAAGCAAATCTTCCTAATTCAGTGTAGTTAGATGCTTTTCTTTAATAATGTTCATTTTTGTAATAAATTTATTTATACAGCTTACAATATCACTGTCTTCGGCTCAGTTATATTTGTAATGCTATTTTTATCAAATTAATTTGTAAAATAAATATAACAAAGTTTTTTGTTTATTTAATATACTCATTAATAATATAAAATAAATTAATATATGAGTATTATAAATGATTATTTACATTAATTGATCCTGTTGTTTTAATAGATGTGTATTATAAAATAAATTATTATAATAGTAAATGATCTTATAATAATAATAATAATAAACATTTCAAATATTTCATTATAAAAAAACAAATCTTAATTTGGTGTAGTTAGATGCTTTTCTTTATTAATTTGTTGTGTAGCTTTTCATTTGATATATTTTATATGTTTGGCTCAGTTACTTTTTATACTATATTGTTATGCTTTATTTAATTTATCTAGCTTTAGAAATTAATTTTCATATTTAATTACGTTTTTTTTATACAGATAAAAAAATAAAAAATAAAAAATAAATAAATAAATATATATACACTAAATAAACAGGTTATATATATATACACTAAATAAACAGGTTATATATATACTAAATAAACAGGTTATATATATATATATACTGAATGAACAGGTTATATATATATATATATATATATATATATATATATATATATTTATATATATACTAAATAAACAGGTTATATATATATATTTATATATATACTAAATAAACAGGTTATATATATATACTAAATAAACAGGTTATATATATATATATATATATTTATATATATACTAAATAAACAGGTTATATATATACTAAATAGGTTATATATATATATATATATATATATATACTAAATAAACAGGTTATATATATATATATATATATATATATATATATACTCATTTATAACATACAATGTAATAATATATAATAATTTACTAGTGTTATATAATTTGTTTTATACATATTTAATGCGATTTCAACTTTTTTTTTTAAACAATAGTACATTTAAAATCAATTCTAATAATAGTTTTTTATTTTGTGATTTGTAGTGTTGTTAACTACGTATTCAAATGCTTCGATTCACTGCATTTCAACTTTTGGGTCCATTTTGAGATTGAAGGATTGATTTCATAGTCACTCTGAACGTGAATGAGCCGGGCTTGCTGTACATTTTGTTTGTCAGTGCAGTCTCCCCGAGCGAGCCGCGCCCTCGCCAGAGCAAACATGCGGGGGAATGTGTTCGCTCGGCAGGGTGTCAATCCCCCAGGTCATTCACAAAACAATGAAATGCTGACTTGAGCTTAACGTCGGGCCGCTGCTGGGGAGTGACTTTGATGAGTTCTGCAGCCCTCTCATTCCTGACCGGGGCCTCCGTGACACGTCGGCCTGCATTTGATCCATGTGACTTCACTTTTACCCTGCCGTGGGGGTGGAGGCGGCTTCCACATCAATGCAGGATCTGCTCGGACTCGTGACTCCTGAACAGGAAGTAGTCTGAGCTTCTCCGACGCTACCGCAGGAGCCGTTTGTTGATGTCAGCTGCAGCTGGTTAGCGCTGCGTGTTGCTCTTACTGTCAGCTGCTGCTGGTTAATGCTGCAGTGCACCTGCGCGTGTGTTCCACTTGCTTCCCATATGTATTTCTTTCACATACCTATCCGCATGGAGCCGGGGATCTGTTATGGAATACTGGAATATTAGAAACAGACCTCGGAGCGCCTCTTGGCTACTGTGTCAACATTCTTTCAAGTGGTTATGGGACGGTTTCTAATAACACACTACTTTGTTTGCTTGCTGCATGCACTTGATTTTTTTTATTATTAGTCAAACACACTTTAAATGAGATTTCGGACTGTAGATGAGAATTTAAAATTATTTTCTGTGATGATATACACATACACATATACACGCTGTTGCTACTTGTATTGAACATGGAACATTCCAACTCTGTAAAGAGTCAACATCAAGGTTTTCCTGGGAATAAACATCCCTTTCCAGGGCTCGAAATTAACTTTTTCACTTCAAAGTTCGGAGCAGCAGCAAACATTTAGGAGCACCACAACTCAAATGTTTATATGTTATGTTACTATTAATATTAATTTATTCTGAAGCAATATTCTCATCATTCAGTGTTCCATCAATTCTATCATATTTAAATCTGCAAATTTGCAAATTTACCCCGAGGGCTTTTTTTTTACTTTAACAAAGGGCATTTTTCCCCTAATCTTATTAAAGATATGCTTCATCTTTCATTTTAAATTCTTAATTTTGATCAATAAATTCAATTAGAATAATAAGACACTATGCCAGTCAAATTAAATCATTAACACTGAAAAATTGCAATTGCATTAAAGGTGCACTATGTAACTTTTCCATCCGCTAGAGGTCGCCTATTCAAAACAAAGGCGTAGTTTGATGACGCCAAGTTTGAGCGCAGAATCCTGGGACATGTGGTCTTCAGCTCACAGCCGGTGGGAAAGAATCGGGATAGAAATCATGCTGATGGATGTGATTATTAATGTTACTGTAGTCTGAAGCAGAGCAGGAGCGAGTGTTGTGGAGCTGAGGAACCGCTGGAGCGATTGTTAATGAGATGAACGCAGCACATGCCTCACGAGCAGCGGGACTTTTATTATGCCACAGTCGCTGACGCCACTTCCGCTCCTCCGCTCATGAGTGTGAGGTAACGCAGCTCTGCTGATCATATCAGACACATCTGAGTGTGTTGATGATGGGATGGCGTTACTCAACTGCTATGACACTTGTTCACACTGCAGTGAGAGTAAAGCTTCTTCTCGAGAGGACGCGCGAGCGTCAACAGAACAACCTTGTTACCGTCAATGGTCGCAGTTTCAAGCCTTGCATTCATCCATTGAACAATCCAAGGAGTTTTTTTTCCCAAGAACAGACGATTACATAAGCCGCTTCCACAGCAGGAACTTTCCCTAGGAACTTAGGGGTGGTACTCGGTGTGTTTCGAACCAGGGTCTAAATGTTTCCCCCTCCGAAAGTCCCTGCTCGCAAGGTAGTACTTTTTCAAAGTTCAGGAACTTTCGGGGGTGGGACTTGGGCGCTGAACATGCTGATTGGTTGAGCTCACGTAGCATTTTATTTCAACCGGCATTTTTAACCCTCTCAAGTCAGTGGTCGCGCCGGCGCGCTTTTTTTCTTATCAGTGCCAAAGAGACTCAAATAACTGTCGTTTTTTTTATTTCAAGTTCGCTGTTGAGATTTTAAAAAGCTTGTAACGTTAGGTGTTTGTCGGATAACGTTAAGTATGAATGAGCATTTAACAAACTGGTTTGCAGAGCCAAATGAGCGTTGTCATCTGTGTACTTCCTTGCTACAACATACAATTAACAATACGAACTATTACAGGAAAACACATCGACAAAAAATAAATCACACTTACAGGTTGTGGCCCGTAAACTTCTGTTTTTAAAGGTCCCGTTCTTCGTGTTTTTTTGAAGCTTTGATTGTGTTTACAGTGTGCAATATAACATGTGTTCATGTTACACGTGTAAAAAAACACAGTATTTTTCACACAATGTACTGATCTGTACACCGCTGTTTTCACTGTCCTAAAAACGGCCGATGAGTTCCTTGTTCTATGAAGTCCCTCCTTCAGAAATACGTAACGAGTTCTGATTGTGCCAGCGGTTCCTGTGTTGTGATTCGACAGCAGCTTAGCGAACGTGGAAAGGTCACGCCTCTTAACGGGAGATGTATGCACTCAATGATCTCTACAGCGTCCCTGGGAAAGCCAAACAAAGGTGATTTGACTCCGGGATGAAAATAACAGCGTCTCAACGACATGGCGACAAACACACTCAAACGCAACACTTCCTTTTCTCCACGCGACCGTCCTCCTCTCCACGTGGGACAGCAACAAGACCACGCCCCCTTTTTCCGCGTATTCTTGTGGGCGGAGGTTAGTCTGTTCTACTGTTCTACTGACGTAATTAATGAAGGAAGTACCAGGATGTAGTCCAAGCCGGCCGTTCGCTGTAGGCTTTGAAAGGGAACTTCTGTTAAATAAAATATCTCGCTTGGCATTGAACTTTGAGCTTTATAATTTTACAGGTATTATTTATGCTCTAACAGCAACATCACACACTAACTAAAGTTTGAACAGTGGGATCACGAAGAACGGGACCTTTAAATCCATCTTTCAGGACAAGCCGTTGTGCGAATCCTGCATTGAACTCGTGAAGATTGTGGAAGCTTTCCTCCGTGAGATGTGCAGAGGGAGCCGCGCGCGCCGTTGTGCATTCACACACTGGCAGTGTTTGTCTCGCGCAGCTGAACCGCGGCTCGTGTATTGCAAATACAGATGAATATTGTCCATTATGTCACATTTTCCGGTCTTCTCCTCCGACCCCTGTCTGTCTCGTGCTTTGATTTATGATGGGCAGCATATATCTGCTGCAAATGCGACCTGTTCCCCTCTGTCTCATACACACATGCATATAACATGTATGTTAAACGCACTGCAACGCACCCCCAGATTTCTACACATCCCATTCAATCAAATCTGCAATCACCCTTGATTTCCCACTGTATCCCTCGTCGTAATGAGGCAGAAAAACAGGCCACGCTGTAGCTCCGAATGTTCCAGTGGCGGATCCGATCCTATTGCGTGGTTCCCTCGGTGAAGGCTTCCACCGCCAGAGACCGGGAGAGATAGACCGGGAGGCCACAGCTGGTGTTTGGAGGCCAATATGCTTTAATGAGCCGAGAGGCTTTGAAATCAGAAGCCTCGTCTAATTAGCCTGTAACCTTTAAGTTACTGTTGGACTCCCAATTGGAGGGCCGCTTTGTGAATATCGTTTAGCCGACCTGAGTGGCAGTTTTCCCAGCTTTATGTGCCATGGGACCACGCATCCGCAAGCTCAGGAAGATCCATCGATGTTCAGACTCTGAGGTCAGCATATTTAGTTCACTAGTGATTAGTCAATTGTGCTGCTTGCTATTGTTCACTCAGGGTTGGGGGTTTGGTAGATGAAGAAACTGGTTAACAAAATCCCACAGAGACCTAGAAGCTAGAAATTGGCAGAAAATTGGTTTGACGGCCTTTTTTACTTTTCAACTTGGTTTAATAAGCCATTTACATTTGAGTTAATCACCTGGTAGAGGATAAAACTGATTCAAATATCTCACAAACTTACTTGGTTCAGTAAAAAAAAAACACCTAGTTACTAGAAATGGACTGATTTAAAGGGTTAGTTCGCCCAAAAATGAAAATTATCCCATGTAATGAGGTTTGTTGTTATGAGAAAAAGGGAACCGGCGAACATTCAAGAAGACTTTACAAGCAAACAAACAAAGTAAAAGCACACGCATAACAACTTAATGTCGTCCTCTCTCATCCTTCGCTGTCATCGCTCCTTCTTTTATGCGTTCCAGCTCACATCCCATAATTTAAAGGGCTCTGTGAAAACACGGACGGAATCTTTCAAATCTTAGATGAATAAATAAAGGGTAATTCCACGCAAAAATGTCACATTCATAACGCCAACTAAATACCATGGCATTGTGTTGGTGTTATGGATGTGACAGTTTTCCGCGGAATTGCCCTAAATCAAAATCAGGTCACACTTAAATCAAATTAAATAAAAGTTTGGTTTAACCTGAAGAAATTATGACAGAAATATATTTCTGTTGGACAGTAGAATGTATTAATTATTATTAGTTATTTTGAGACGGTACTAAATTCTACTGTTCAATTTCTGTCATCATTTCTTCAGGTTAAACCGCACTAATTTGATTTAAGCGAGACCTGATTTTGATTCTATTTGTAAGGAATAATACTTTTTCTTCCGTGTTTTAATTTGAATAGTAACGCTCTGTTGTGCAGCACTTTGTTTGATGGAAAAAGTTTAATGTCATACAAAATGATTAAAATATAAATTAAATTAATGTTTTATGCCTTCATTTCAAAAGTTCTTTGTGTAGCACCTTGAGAAAGTAACTTTTAAAGGCGCAATATTAAATAAATGTATTAATTATTATTATTTCTGGGGGGAAAAATCATAGAATTTATTCTTAAGTCATTGATTGTTAAATTATTGATTTATTAAAATGTAATTAAAACATTAAAATGGAATCCAGAAAACGTAAAACTGGAATTTGAGGGGGGGAAAAGTACACATTTCATAGGGCCATTACATTCATGTAATTTAACGTTTCTTGATTTCAATTAATTAGACATGCTTTTTGATTACTAACATTTAATTTAACGATTAAAATGGGAGCACAAAAAAATGAAAACAAGAAATAAAAGCCATTCAGGTCAGAGGTCACTCTTCGGTCGGGAGTTGACTCGCGTACGGCCATTACCAGTGTTACCGAAGCCAGTGTTTATAGTTTATTAAGTTATAAATATGGATTTTCTTAGACAAACACATACATGGCTTTGCTTCAGAAGGACTTTATTAACCCCCTGGAGTCGTATGGATCACTTTTATGATGGATGGATGTGCTTTTTTTTGGGCTTCAAAATATAAGTTGCCATTATAAAGCTTGGAAGAGCCGGGATATTTTTAATATAACTCTGATTGACTGAAAGAAGAAAGCCATACACACCTAGGATGACTTGAGGGAGAGTAAACCATGGAATAATTTTCAATTCTGGGTGAACTATTCCTTTAATATATACGGATAAAGATCTTCATTTGGCGTGTCTGAAGAAGAGCGCCTAACATTATTCACAGGTAAAGTATCTTTTTAATAAAAAC
Source organism: Romanogobio albipinnatus (assembly GCA_023566225.1). Lineage (NCBI taxonomy): Eukaryota > Metazoa > Chordata > Actinopteri > Cypriniformes > Gobionidae > Romanogobio > Romanogobio albipinnatus. The sequence continues at coordinate 72,142,462 of CM042241.1, forward strand.
TCATATTATTTTAATAACAGCTATTCATTCTCCAGTTTGAAATATGTATACATCCTTTAAAGAGATGAAAAAATTCATTTGTGAGATGCAATGTGAAAATGTGGCTTAGTTTCGTGCGGCACTTCTAAACAAGCGTCAGTGGTGTGTGTAGCACAAACACTAATGTGCTCAGAGTTCAGGCTTTGATTGCAGGATTGATGGCTCAATATGTTTCACGCTTGTTTTATGATGTCATAACTGTAAGCTTTAATGCAGTGTTCATTTCGATGCCGAATAATTTTCGTCAACAACCTTTTTTCACTGATGAAAACGAGACGATAACTAAATAAAAACTCGTGTTGATTAACAAAAACTATGAGGAAAATCAACTGTCATTTTCGTCAACAAATAAAAACGAGATGAAAATGTTAGGGAGGGGCGATTAGGGACGAGGTCCGGTCAGAACTGATGTCCTGTGTCACAGATGCGCACATTTGAGTTGAGCTGATCTACTCACGCATCCCCAATCCAGCGCTCCAGAGCGGCTCACAATCAATGATAACGCACATTTATGCCAGGCAATTGTTTATGAACTAATGCTGATGAGTAATGACGATGTTTATATAGTAATGTGTTTTAGACGGTCGTAACAATGCATATTTTATCTCCTCATCTGAACTTGAATGAGCTCCTGCAACTGCAATAGTAAGGCGAGATTTCAAAATAAGAGTCCCGGTGTGTTTCCAGCGGGTTTATAATTAAAAGTCACGCATTATATATTTGTTTTTGGTTACACAATAAACTGTATTTAATTTAATTCCCATTTAATTCATATTCAGGGGGAAAGACCAGTATTTGACACATGTTAAATAAAGTATCAGGGTTATAATAGTTCACTAAAACATTAAACAAATCTTCGTTACTTGAAATTAAATAAATGTTAACTGAAATTAAAAAAATAAATAAACTTATTTGAAGCTTTAGCTTAACCTGATATACTGACTAAAACAGAAATACAAAGTTATAAAAACTATATAGATGTTTTTAAAAACAAACAAAAAAGTGAATTGAGCTCTTTCGTGTATTTTTAATGTCAAAAACAAAATTATGTCAATGTCAGTTCAAGTGACAGTCGGTTGTGTAAAGCTTAAATGCTTAATGTATTACAATTGAACTAAACTCATTAGATTTTAGGAGACTAAATCTACTGTACATCTTATGATATTTAAACTAAAAACAATTCAGGTGACTAAAATATGACTAAAACTAAATGGCATTTTAGTCAAAAGACTACGACTACAACTAAATCAAAATATGCGGTCAATATTAACACTGGCTTCATGATTGGCTAGTTTGTCAGCCGCAGATAAGTGTCGGATGCAATGCGTCGTGCTTGACGTGGCTGAGAAACGTGTCCGTCTCTAGCCTAGCTGGGGAAACAGCCCTGCCACCTGACGCCCATGTGAGACATGCCTTGAGCTTCGTTGTTGGAGCGTTCGGCTATCGGTCCTGGCGTACGGACGTTTATCGATTGTTTACTTCACACAACATTAATGGCTGTCAGCATGGGCAGCCTAAGATCCTTGTTCGGTCTCTTGAAACGAATCGTTTTCATCTGACAGGAAAACAAATGTGCTATAATTAGTGTTCTGGGAGGACTTCAAAATCAAAGCAAATATGCAAAACACCGTCGGATTGGCTTGGAATGAAAGATCTTGATTGAAATGAGCCTTTGCTTAAAAACAAGCATCGGTTCATTCATTTCACTGAAGAATTATTAGTAACGCAGACATTTCAGAAATAGTTCTGCCAGGGATCTAACATCAGCTCATTAGTCTTAGACGAATTGAAGAGGTTTGCTTGTAACTTCAGTCTTAAATCAGATTTTCTATAAACTCTATACTGTGTATTATGATAATATTCTGTTTGATTGATTATTGAAATAAGTGACGACAAATGTGACAAATCAAAAATATGCATGGATGTTCTTTTGAACTTTCCATTCATTAAAGAATCCTGAGAAATATCAGGCTTTCCACAAAAAACATGAACGGTTTTCAACACTGATAATAATCATAAATGTTCCTTGAGCCGCAAATCCTCATATCTGGATGATTTGTGGAGGATCATGTGACACTGAAGACTGGAGTGATGATGCTTTAATCACAGGATATAAATGACACTTTACTATTCACATAGAGAACAGCTGATTTACATTAGAATAATATTTCACTATTTTTACTGTATTTTTGATCAAATAAATGCAGCTTTGGTGACTTCTTTAAAAAACATTTTTCATGTAGATATAAATAGGGCTGGGCGATAAACAATATCATATCGAGATTGCGATAATTTTTGTTGATGATAATCTCTGAACATTTATTACTCAATATGGATTAATCACAAGCTTTTCACTCATCGTCAAATACACCGATTACAGAAAGTTCGGTTTAATGTCAAGACCGAAATATATCACTACTGTAGCCTATGCTACTTCTCAAAGCTATAATAATATTATTATTTTTAAGGAATATAATACATCCAAGATATTCATTTATTCATGTTTTAAATTTAAGTTTCAGTTCTGTTGTGCAGCTTTTTATTTGACAAGAAAATCACAAGGGATGCATGACATCGGCCGATATATGTTCATTTTTAATGTTATCGTTATCGGCCCAATAAGAAAATGGCCGATATATTAAAGCCGATAAATAATATATTATTAAGGTTAATGGTGAGACTTTTCATATCGGTGCAAAAAATTTAATATCGGTGCATCCCTATGAAAAAAGGATCTCAAAATTATATATATATATTTATATATAACATTTTGATTTAAATGTATCAGTCTTTCAAATATAAAGAATTATCGGTATCAGACAAAATGTTCATATCGGTGCATCTCTAGTAAATGAATTGTTATATTTTCATTTGATTACATGTTTAAAATCTTTAATTGAATTGTTAACGTTTATATAAAGTGTAACCCCCCCCCCCCCCCCCATAAAAAAAAAAAAAGGAAAACAGAATTTAGGGGAAAATAAATTGGATTATTTGGGCCATTTAGCCCAGCCATAAATATAAACATGAAAGCTTTTCAAATCCTCGTTTATAAAGTTCCTAATCAGTCCGAATGCTTTCTTAGAAGCTATCTCCCGATGTAGACAGCGAGTTGGCTCACTAGGCTTTGGAACAGAGCCATAGATTCATAGAAGATAAATAGATGGTACAATTCAAACACACGAACAGTAGCGCTAATGTGCTTTAAATCACACTCATCATGCATTAAAACAAGTTCTTATCCACTTCTGATTGCACGTGCCCCAGTCCGTAATGGGCGTATCACATTACATCGCCCAATAAACCGGGCGAAACAGGATGTGACAGCGTCCTTTGAGGATAGGTGTGTGGAGCAGAGCGGCCGTCCCTCTGTCTGTCTGGCGCTGGAGGTCGTGGCCGGCTGAGGTTAGGACGCAGCAGGGGTTTGGCAGGGTTCACGGATGAAAGCTAGATCGGCTGTGGCCAATATCACACCCAGCAGATGCCTGCGCCACTGAACTGGCACGACAGGTGGGGGATGCTAATTGGCAGTGTGTGTATACGGTTACAGAGGGGTCGGGACTGACGCAGAGCTGTCAGCGTGGAGCAGTTGAGCCCCAGCTAGTTTATTTTGAGATTACGTGTGCCGTTTTAAGGGTGAGGGTTATTATATCACGTGTGTGTGTGTGTATATATATATATATATATATATATGCATAACGGAAATGGACTGTTTCACGCATCAGACTCGGTGGCTAATATATGTTTTTACCAGTTATTTTATTGGTTTGAAAGATTGGTAAAGATCTCAGTTAGGGCTGCACGATTAATCGAAATCTAACAGCAATCCTGATTTTGATATGAAAGCGTAAAGGCTGTGATTTTAAAGGTCCCGTTCTTCGTGTTCTTTTGAAGCTTTGATTGTGTTTACAGTGTGCAATATAACGTGTTCATGTTTCGCGTGTAAAAAAACACAGTATTTTTCACACAATTTACTGATCTGTACACCGCTGTTCTCACTGTCCTAAAAACGGCTGATGAGTTCCTTGTTCTATGAAGTCCCTCCTTCAGAAATACGTAACGAGTTCTGATTGTGCCAGCGGTTCCCGTGTTGTGATTCGACAGCAGCTTAGCGCACGTGGAAAGGTCACGCCTCTTAACGGGAGATGTATGCACTCAATGATCTCTACAGCGTCCCTGGGAAAGCCAAACAAAGGTGATTTGACTCCAGGATGAAAATAACAGCGTCTCGACGACATGGCGACAAACACACTCAAACACAACACTTCCTTTTCTCCACGCAACACTTCCTCTTCTCCACGTGGGACAGCAACAAGACCACGCCCCCTTTTTTCGCGTGTTCTTGTGGGCGGAGGTTAGTCTGTTCTACTGTTCTACTGACGTCATTAATGAAGGAAGTACCAGGATGTAGTCCAAGCCGGCCGTTCGCTGTAGGCTTTGAAAGGGAACTTCTGTTAAATAAAATATCTCGCTTGGCATTGAACTTTGAGCTTTATAATTTTACAGGTATTATTTATGCTCTAACAGCAACATTACACACTAACTAAAGTTTGAACAATGGGATCAGGACCTTTAATTAAATAAATGATGCCCAGAATGTTAGTGCAGAGCGGCTCATTTCTAGATTCTACTGTGCAACAGTAATATATTTGTCAAGTTAAACCAAACTTTTATTTTGACGGGTTGCCGTGAAGTGCTTTGAGTTTCAGTGTGTTTATGATATGACGGTGGGTTTTCTCAAATTAAAGTGAAATGCTCATGAAGTGCACTCTCAGAGCGGCTCTGGAGATGACGTTAATGCATTCATGTCCTCGTGTAAGCTGGCAGAGATGTAAACACTCGACCGTCATTCTGTGTGTGTGTGTGTGTGTGTGTGTGTGTGTGTGTGTGTGTGTGTGTGTGTGTGTGTGTGTGTGTGTGTGTGTGTGTGTGTGTGTGTGTGTGTGTGTGTGTGTGTGTGTGTGTGTGTGTGTGTGTGTGTGTGTGTGTGAGAGAGGGGTAAATTAAACCATGCGTCTGCGCCATTCATTCACACAGAGACACACAGGACATTTAAAATTCGTATTTAAATAGCCTTTTGCAGTTTAATACTCACAGATGCGTTCTCAGGTACCGAAATTTGGCACGATTGATTTAATATGGATCGGTACTCGGTACTCAGATTCGTGCGACTCGAATGTCTATTCGCGTCTTTGCATTGACTTAACATCTAAATTACTCGCGCTTACCGCTTCATTTGCGTCTGGTGTGAACGCAGTGTTAAAAGTACAGAGTTCAGTACCCAACCCTATTATGATTAATAATGAGTGTGAATGATGCCTGTGAAATCCATTGGGGAAAAAATATACTGTGTATTATTAAAAAGCGCGCAAGTCTTCTTTGCGCTTGAATGGTATAAAATCACATTACAATGCACACACAGGAACCGATAAGCGGAACCGAAATGCGCGTTTCTTAGCGAATCACCGGTTCCCATCCCTAGCCCCACTCTGTGTTTTCCCATTTCTCCATTTTTCTTCGTAAAGCGGTTCTGTCCTCTGAAATATTGAATATTGAAGCAGGAAAATAATGATTCAATGATGTAAACAGGCTTCAATCCTGCTGTACAGCAGCTCTTGAGATAAAATAGTGGAGAGAACAGCTGAGGTCAGTTCAGTGTTGATTCAGTTTCGTTCAATAACTGCGTAAAGATTAGGGATGCCACAATTCTCATTTTAATATTGAACCGTTTGGTACGGCATTCATTGTTCAATACGTGCTTGTGAATTGCGTTTTTTTTCTTTCGGTTTTGCATTTAATTAATTATTTTTCTACAAATTCTATCATTTGCCTCCATCCCAATATACTGAACAACGCGACATACATTCACATCACAGGTTAGTTGGTAGAGTTATACTCACGGGACACTATAGATATTCACAATCACCAAAGTTCATTATTTGCATGAGTTTTAAAACCTTTTGCGTGCTTATGCACTGTGTTAACATGCGCTGAGCGTGCGCACTAAAAGCCTGTCAAACATGTGATTACTGGACTAAGTAGTCGTCTTACTGCTCTAATACTGTCAAATACACACAAGGTTAACATAAACACAGTCGGTTATGTCTAAAGTGAAAGTAAAATCGGTGTGTGTTTGTATATTAGATGCACGCAGGTCTTTAATTGACAGCAGCGCAGCCTATAGTGAACACGCTGTCCTTAAAGGGACATTTGACCTCTAAAATGATATGATTAACTCACTCTAATGTTGTTCCAAGCCTGTATTCATTTCTCGATGACAGAATTTTCATTTTTGATTGAACTATCCCTTTAATGTTAATACAACAACAAAAGACAAAGAGAAAATCACTCACTGCTCTTGACTGAAGAACTTTAATACAGTAGCTTTAATAAGAATCAATGTATATTTTATAGTGAAGTCTATGTAGTGTTTTATTTGTACATTTATTCATTCAATTTCATACTTAAATGCTGCTGTACAGCTCTGAGCTGCCAGTGTAAATCTTTATATATATTTATTTTATATTTAATACACTAGGAATGTGTACAAGGGTTTTTTTTTTTAAAGTAAAGTTTTAAGTTTAAGTAAGGTTTTTCAAGTCTTGTAAGTAAAATAAAGAAAGAGTATTGCCATAAAAAAAGAGTCTTTTTTCTCCTTAACCTCTTGCTGTTCCTGTCGCCTAAGAATAGAATAGCAAAAAACTGATGTGACAAGCCATCAGAACCGAACCGAACCGAAAACCGTGGTTAAAAACCGAGGTGTGTATTGAACCGTGGACTAACTGTATTGTTGCATCCCTAGTAAGGATCATTAAATATGAAATTATTTCAATTCATCTATAAAGCATCTCTGGAGAAAACGGTAGCCCCATTTCCATTACCCTTCAAACTGTGCAAATTGAAATTGCGAATTGAAAATACTCCCATATATCACAAAAACGTGTTTGCGCTCGCATGAGGTGGTTTTTCAGGCAATTCAAATGGAAACAGTTTTTTCGCATTTACAGGTCACCTGGCGGACGTAAAAGTGGATCATTCTTTACAGATGACGCTGTGTGTTTGGACAGAAGACGAGACCGAGTCCTTTATTAAACTCATAAAACACAATAGAATTACAGGAATACTGGATTCTAAACACAGAAATGCCACATTATCATGAAGACCTTGAAGCAGAGATGAGGGAGGAACACACACACACACACACACACACACACACACACACACACACACACACACACACACACACACACACACACACCTCATACTCTCAAGTGTAAGAGGCTTTCCTTGCCATTAATGCTTGGATAACACACACGTCTCCTTCCATTAAAAATAATGACCAGTGCAGTGGATGGGATATTAGGGGTGTAACGGTACACGTATTCGTATTGAACCATTTCGGTACAGGGCTTTCGGTTCGGTCCACGCGTGTACCGTGTAAACGCGGAACACACTTCAATCTGAGTTCCCACACGAACATATTAAGTATTCAGTCCATTTTATCACGAAATTCAAACGATAAATGACGTTTTGATGCTCTTTAATGTGCGTGACTGATCAGTGATCACTGAACACAGTTCAAGTGGCCGTGCGGCACGTGTGCGTGAACGCGATCATTTGTGTGCACGCGTGTACCGAACGGTTATGAATGTAATCTTTAACAGTTAACAGTCGGCTTGTTGTAAGCGCGGAACACACTTCAACCCGAGTTCCCACACAAACATTAAGTATTCAGTCCATTTTATCACGAAATTCAAACGATAAATGCCGTTTTGACGCTCTGTGGCGTGACTGGTCACTGATCACAGTTCAAGCGCACGCGCGTGAATGCGATCATCTGTGAAGGCGATCGATCATCTCTTCCTAAAGAATAAACATGAATGAACATCTGAAGGTATGCTGAGGATACATTACAACTTACTGTCATGTGTGTATGTGGTGTAATCGCTAAATCAGTGTTTCAGAGGCGGAAAGACGTCAATATAACTGCTGTAAACTAAACAATGTCATGTAACGTTAGCATCACATTTACCTCAGGCAGTCATTCAGTGTCCACAGAATTATATTCACTAGAGAAATCAACTCTTTCACTAAATATATGCTCTATATTAGCCGTTATATTCATTATATTCTACTGAACCTGTTACTGATGTCTTGATTATTTCATGTGTTTAAATAAACCTGTCATGAAAATGACAAACACTGTATATAAATTATTATATTTCAACAACGATTGAGAAAAAAAAAACTATTTTATAATTAGATTTAGGAGTTAATGCAAAAACTGCCTTATGTGAAGTTTACATATTTGCACACAATGTGTTATTTGAGTGTTGATTATTATACCAAAAAATAAATAGCAACTGAATTTAGGCTAATAGTTTGGGCTCTGTGGTTAATCTTTAATATTAATGTGCAAGTAAGGGCTCCCTATATAATTTACAGAAATATCTTAAATAAACTTTTAGATATAATTTAATTCATTCAAGGACAGACACTTTTTCCCCCAGTAAACCACTGTTAAATATAAAAAATAAATAAAAAGCAATTTTGTAAATCTGCTGTACCGAACTCGTACCGAACCGTGACTTCAAAACCGAGGTACGTACCGAACCGTCAGTTTTGTGTACCGTTACACCCCTATGGGATATACATAAATCTACCAACATAGGTGGCATAATTTTTTGAATGACTTATCGCAAGAGGAAAAACATAAGTTTTAGTCGCATAACATCGGTCAATGGAAACGCTGTCATTTCGCAATCGTTTTTTTATCGACATTTAGAAAATATTGCGAATGTTTTGTGCAAATCTGTAATGGAAACGCGTGGCTGGTGATGTTATCATCCAGTTCTCAGCCGATCGTGTCAGGACGAAATCAGAAAACTCCAGTTTTCCTCTGGCCAAATCCGACAACATGCTATGGAAATGCTAGTCTTATCATTTGTGTTTATATAATCAGATGTGGTCAGGTATTGACGTCTGATGTGACGGTGAGGGGAACGTGTGCTCTTGAAACAGATGAGTCACACTGATGCGCATGGCCTGTTGCGCGCTTCCTGTCATTTGCAGCCACTTCAGTCGCGTTAAGAGACTCCCGTCGGGCTCGCTCTGTCTGCGTGGTGGTGGCACTCATCAGCGAACACGGCAGAATATGGCGATGAAGGCCATAAAATGTCAGGAGACACGTTGTATTCATGCTGCTGACGCGTTCCCTGTTGTTCTAGTCAAGAGCTCTGTTTGTCAGGCATAAAAGCATTGAGCAGAAATGTGTGGGATGGACGTTTGGTGAATGCATTAAAGAGATTTGATCGTTTTGTCATCTTTATGTCGTTCCAAAGCCATATGAATTTCTCTCGTAGAGCACAAAAGGAGATACTCATACATAACGTTTGGCTACCAAAATATTATATAGTCTAAATAAATAAGAATAATTATTATTATTAATAGTAAATATTATGACTCTGAATGTGTTCGTCTGAAAGAAGAATGTCATACACACCTGGGATGCCTTGAGGGTGAGAATTACATTTCGGGGTGAATATCCCTTTAAATGCATCCTTTTGTGAGTAAAGTAAGTTTTATCACTGTCTGTAATGATTGCTTGTGTAACTCTACACTGGACGCGCACGAGTTCAGAAGGCCAGTTTCTATTTTTGATTCACTGCAGAGCTGCACCAGCCATTTTATTTGCCCAAAACATCTCATATTACAACTCATAATACAAAGCAGTGTTTATACTAGTTTTTTTTACTGTTTATTTTGTGAACTATGTGTGATGTCATGCACAGGGCCGGCGCATGCCAATAGAGACAGAGCGTATTTAGGCCACACCCACACCGGGGGGGACAATCCAACGCCCTCCATTGACTTTGCATTGCGTGAGGCTGCCTCCTTGTCATTTCGGACGTATAACAAAAAACTGAACAATGTCTAAAAGCTGATATGTGACCAGGTGTACAGCAATCAAACTAAACGACACATAAATACGTTTTTATAAGCTGTTGAACCAAAAAAAACGAGCGTTTAAGGTAGGGATGGGTCGCGATTTTCAAATATTCGATTAGTTGATTTAATTATAGAATATCGAATAGTTTGCGCGATTATCGTCCTCCAAAAAATCCCCATGTTTTCGGTGTGGTGGTGACGCGTTCATGTGACCAGAGGGAGGCGCTGCCAATAACGCACCTAAAGCTGTCAGTCAGATCTCAGGGTGTTTATACTGGGCACGTTTGCTGCGGTCCGAGCTGATTCTTCCCTCCGCCTCCGCAGCGGTGGTCTGGTTTCACACTCAACTCGAACCCTCGTGCGTTAGCGTTCATCTAACGTCATCACAAACGTGCACGGGCATGATAGGAAACAGAACGCGGGTCAAATATATTGGGGTTTTTTTAATTAATTTGGTGCTATTATGTGCAGCTGAGTAAACGACACTTGGGTTAACCGTATGTGTGTCGCTGGAAGGCGGCTTTGCTGCTTGCAAACAGACTCTTTTGAGGAGACATGAATTGTCATTATTTTGCTGCCCTGATTGCACTCTATGCGTGAATACACTTCAGACTCGCTCTCGCGATCGTATCTCAGGTAAATCATCAACACTATCATCACTTACATGTGTGTTATTGAACTAATGACATTGTAATCGGCTAAAACGCATGCGCTGGTTACGTTTCTTCCAGAACAAGTGCGCACCCGAGTGTTGTTTCACATTCACGTGAATCGCGGCACAGCTCCGAGTGCAACCGAACTCCGGTTGTGTGTTCTCGGGTTCGATACCTCAGTGCACACCAAACTCTGTATGCTTTCACATTAGCAATTTTTCATGCGAACCGTGCTCCATTTCGAACTAAACTGCCAGAGTAAAAACGCCCTGAGACAACAGAAGAACGCATCGCCTCACGCACACACTGTAGACTTGTGGCATTTAACGGTTGCGGTAACTTGGGGCGATGTCAAATAACAGTCATATGTTTCAGCATGTTACAATAATTATATGGCTTGAGTTGATATAGCCTATTCCCTAATGAATTAAACAGTGTTATCATACAGATTGAGAGTGTGAATGGTCTCTCTCTCTCTCTGTTTATATGCGTGCATGCGGGGGAGGAGTTGCGATTTTCGAATAAAAATCGAATAATTCCCAGCGGTCTTCGAATATTATTTTTGCTTGAAATGCCCATCCCTAGTTTAAAGAGACAAAAGTGGATACAGGCAATAAGACTGTTATACTACATTTTGGGATCCTGACTCTCGGTATGCCTCAGTATGCCTATGTGTGCAGTAAACATTTTGTCTTTGTTAAGTCAAATATCCAAGTGTCAGTTTTATATATTATATTTCCTGTCGCTGATTACGTTCCCCTCAGTGTCGCGCTCTGTCTCAATTGCCTGTATCCACTTTAGTGTCCTTAAACGCTCGTTTTTTTGGGTCAACAGCTTATAAAAACTTCAGTTTTTTTGGTTCTGGGTTTTGTTTAGCTGGTTTGCTGTACACTTTTTTCACATATAACAAAAAACAGAATGTCTAAAAGCTGATAAGTCAGAAATGACAAGGAGGCACTTCACGCAATACAAAGTCAATGGAGAGCGTTGGATTGTCTTAGTAATAGGCAAATGCTTATTTTTACCTTAAACTTTATGCAAGCAGCTGTTCTGGGTACTCCGTGTGATTTTATAAAAAAAAATCATGGCAGTTTTTTATAAACACATCGCTTTTTACTCTACAGTTGTGCAGTTTTAAGGGGATATATGGCATTTTTAAAATGTATTTGTCGAAATTAGTAATGATATTCATATAGACTTGGTCGGCATTACTGGGAACGCCCACAACACGTCATATCCGCCATATGCCGTGGGGGAAAACAAGCCATTGGAATGAACGCGTGTAGACCTTGTTATACGCTTTATCTTTACTCTTTGTAATGATTATGATTTATTTTTGCTTGGTGCAGTTGCCATGGGCACCTCTATTGGGGTGAGTTATGAAGTTGACATGTCATGCCTATATTGGGGTCGGGTGAGCAGAATGTGTTCTGATGAGAAAATGACACTGGCCATTGATTCCGGTGGGTTGTTTATCAGTCACAGATTCTGTACGGACAATCTGACCCAATAATATATCTATATATCTGGCTCTGTCGAGTGGGAAAAGTGATTCTACACTGGCTAAACTGGGTTAACCCCATGCATTTCCATTGTGCGGGAATGGACTGTTTTCCCCCACGCCACGCCCCCAGCAATGACACGACGCCGACCAGGTCTATACAGGTTTATTTAAAATAGCAAACGTTTTTGTAAAATTCACATTAAATATCTAAATTTCTCAGTTTAGGCATACTTCATGGTGAAAACATGAATGTGCATAGTTTAGATCGTTAGATGCCTATGTGCTAAATAGACACTAAAAATACAAAGATTGAGTTTTGTGTCGTACGATCCGAAGTTCTGTCTAGCCAGCGCCTGACACACACACACACACACACACACTCCAGTCCGCTCGTTTTATTGTGTTTAACCACAGCTGTTGTGGTTTTTTTCTCTGGCAGTAGTAGCAGATATGCAGTAAAATTTCAATTTAGAGTCTGTACTCCGTCGATTCTGGCACCCAAAATCACAGCAAGATGACATTTTGAGCTCCGACTCTATGCTCCGACTCTTTTTCCCGTTATTTTGCCTCCAGCTAACGCCGTGACGTAATTGTGACGTCGGCGCAAAAAAAGGGTCTATAGGCCAACTAGGTCAGGGCGGCAAGAATGAAAGAGATTTATTTTATTTTTTTCGCTAAATTTATTTAATTATAATTTGTTTGAATTATTGCACTTCCAAAGAGGAATTGTGCGCACATCCAACAAACTTTTTGCATGTGCTCGAGATTAAATGAAGCATTTAACTCAAAGTAAACAAGAATCTGCACACTGCCACTGCTCCCACAGATTTATTTAAAAGAGAAACAAAGTTTCGACCCAAAGGGCCATCATCACACCTGATCTCATTGTAAAATATTTTCATTTATTTTGACGCTGGTGCATTGGATGATTTGGGTCTAAAGTAAAACATGGTTCGTTTGGGACTTCTTCAATCACAAAGAACTGCAGTGAAGTGGGACACTCGTCACTTGACTCATTTACATTGGCAAGCAAATGTTGTAGATGCTGTCATTGGAAAGGCCTCCCGTTCGTCTGTGACAGACTCACACCCATGATCAAAACGCATCATGTGCATCACAGATTTTCTCACCCATTTCTCATGATCGACGCTGGTCATCTCGATGATGCCTTGATTGAGAGATGCAAAATATGAATTATTTAGCCGTTATTGCATCAAATTAAGCAGTTTACTTGTTTACTCATTTATTTAAAGGTGCCCTAGAATGATTTGAAACAACATTTTCAATTGTTCTCTGGTATCTACATAGAGGGTATATGGCTTATTTAAGGTCAATAATTGTCCAGATACGGTTTTACAACTCTAGAAATCTTCCCCAGGATGAAATGGTCTGTTTTTGCCTTATTTGGAAGGGTCATGAATATTAATGAAGAGTTCTGCTCTGATTGGCTGTTTCACTGCGCCGCTCAATGATAGCTGACCGTCATGACGATGGAGAGATTAGGCCTTATATGTTTGAGCCTGTTTCTGACGAAGATGCAGATTTTGAGGAACATGTTTTGAGATTGGAAATGAACACTTCTGAATGGTAAGTTAAGTCTTTATTTTAATTAGGAACCTGCAAAATCATTACGTCCATACCAGAACTTCAGCCTAAACGATTACTAGCATATAGCATTAAATATACACATCAGCAGTCACAACTTTATTAGCATTGTAAAAACATCTTAATTGTAATGTAATGTGTCCCTGTATGATTTTACAATGATAGCGTCTTCACTTTGAATCACAAACTGAACTGGGTTGCGCTTAAATATGTTGTTTGTACAGTAACGTTTGAGTTTGACAGTAGAGTACTGATTTAAAAGTCGATTTATTTAGCCATTTAGCTATGTAAACTACTCGGATTATCCTATTGTTACTGTACTAGCATCTTGCGTCGGATCTAGACAACAACGGGGATATTATCGTTAATGTTGTCTCTCTAAGAAACTTTCAATTTAATCAGAAATGGTTTAGACAGTCAAGAAGTGGATAAAATCACTTATATGGTTGGAATTGCCCCTTTCTCCAGTGTCAGACGCTGAGCAAAGCCTGCTTGATATTGTCCCGGGTTTGTAAAACTGTCCGTGGTGAAATGGGCTGAGCAAACGAACAACTCTGAATTAAATTGTTGTGGTATCTGATTATAAATACACATCAGCCATGCCTGTGGACATGTTTTATCTGTGGGAAGAGTATGAACTGTCGTCACATCCCCTGCACAGCCGGGAACATAACATTTGTGTCCATGATCTGCCATGTTCGCTATCCTCGCGTGACGCTTGTTTACCTGCAGAGATGATTCGGCTGCGCAGTTTCGCCTGACAGTGAACATGTGCTTGCATATGCAAATGTTGGGGGGCGTACATATTAATGATCCCATCGATTGCATCACTGCTGGTGTTATGTTGAGATTTGCCTATTTTTCCGTGGTGTTTTTCACAAACGAGATTTACATATGAAGGAGGAGGCAATGGTGTTTGAGACTCACTGTATGTGATTTACATGATCTCCTGTTATTCAACTATGGCAAGGTTAAATCATTTTTCATTCTAGGGCACCTTTAATAATCACGGGAAATGGCGCACGAAATGCGAATCATTGTCCATGGTTTTGCGAGCAACTGGTGATGAAGTGATGTTCTTTATCGGCCTTCGTCACTTCTGGATGACTGTGCTTTAGCAGTGGGACTGTGTTTGTGTGTTTGTAATGTATGTATGTGTGTGTTAGAGGGTTTATTTGTGTGTTAAAGTGAGAATGCGTGTGTTGGATTACTGCGGCTCTCCTGGGTGGGCGTCACATCTCAGCACTTCACAGATGATCAGATTCCCAGTGTTGGATCAGACAGGCTGAAGCAGACGGGCGTCTTTGTGCCCTAGAGACGCCAACACGCGCTCACGGCTCATTCACTCATTCATGCCTGTGTTCTTTTATCTGTTCGTTATATTTTAAGCTTATTAATGCATTTTTGTATTCATGCCATGCCATTCAAGTCCTCTCCATCATTTTGTTTTTGAATTAATTACATTTTTTGTTGTTAATTTAATGTATTTGTTAATTAATTTATACGTGCATTTCAGTTCATTAAAGCTTTTCTGTATTCATGCATTAATCATTTTTTCATGCTTTTATTATTTTTGAATTAATTTTATTAATTTCATAATTGTCCATTTAATTCATTTATCATTTATTCAATCATTGGAGTTCATTTTCTCAATGCATTTGTGCATTTATTGCAGCTGCACGATTCTGGATAAATTGAGAATCACATTTTTTTTTTGTTGCTAAAATAGAGATTGCGATAATTTATTATTATTTATCATAATTTATAGAAGTTCTGACAAAAAATTGAATTGCTGCCATCCATTTAAAATGCATAACAAATTTGAAATTAATAATTTTGAGTGAATGATTCAATGACTCACTCATAAAGAGTTCACTTGTTTCATTACTGGATGAATCGGTGTTTTTGAACGTATCTCTTGAATGAATGATTCAATGGCTCACTCATTAAGACTTCACTTGTTTCATTACTGGAGGAATCAGTGTTTTTGAACAAATCTCTTGAATGAATGATTCAATGGCTCACTCATTAAGACTTCACTTGTGTCATTACTGGAGGAATCAGTGTTTTTGAACAAATCTCTCGAGTGAATGATTCAATGACTCACTCATAAAGACTTCACTTGTTTCATTACTGGAGGAATCAGTGTTTTTGAACAAATCTCTCGAGTGAATGATTCAATGGCTCACTCATTAAGACTTCACTTGTGTCATTACTGGAGGAATCAGTGTTTTTGAACAAATCTCTCGAGTGAATGATTCAATGACTCACTCATAAAGACTTCACTTGTTTCATTACTGGATGAATAAGTGTTTTTGAACGAATCTCTTGAATGAATGAATCAATGGCTCACTCATTAAGACTTCACTTGTTTCATTACTGGATGAATCAGTGTTTTTGAACGTATCTCTTGAATGAATGAATCAATGGCTCACTCATTAAGACTTCACTTGTTTCATTACTGGATGAATACGTGTGTTTAAACGAATCTCTTGAATGAATGAATCAATGACTCACTCATTAAGACTTCACTTGTTTCATTACTGGATGAATCAGTGTTTTTGAACGTATCTCTTGAATGAATGAATCAATGGCTCACTCATTAAGACTTCACTTGTTTCATTACTGGATGAATACGTGTGTTTAAACGAATCTCTTGAATGAATGATTCAATGACTCACTCATTAAGACTTCACTTGTTTCATTACTGGATGAATCAGTGTTTTTGAACGTATCTCTTGAATGAATGAATCAATGGCTCACTCATTAAGACTTCACTTGTTTCATTACTGGATGAATCAGTGTTTTTGAACGTATCTCTTGAATGAATGATTCAATGACTCACTCATAAAGACTTCACTTGTTTCATTACTGGATGAATCAGTGTTTTTGAACGTATCTCTTGAATGAATGAATCAATGACTCACTCATAAACACTTCACTTGTTTCATTACTGGATGAATCAGTGTTTCTGAACAAATCTCTTGAATGAATGATTCATTTTAGTTCATTCCAGAGGCCTGGAAACATACGTCACCTTTTGCATGCCAGAATTGATATAATGCTGGTTTAACAACCAATGTTGTGGCAGCAAAAGGTTGTTTTGTCATGTTCATTGACTTCCCAGGATATTCAAAGGATTTATTTTATTTTGAATGTCATGGCAATAATATTGCCTTCTCGTATTCAGTCGCTCCGGCTCAACACAAGTTTGAGTGTCATCAGTGTTTTTCCAGACCTTGAGACGGTTCGATGCATCAGCACAACTCAAAACAAACACAGAGAGCGTGCTAAGCGAGTTAAGATGCACATAACGCAACACACAAATCTTCTGTTTGCCCCAGCATCAGACCACCAGGACGTCCGTGTTGAATCAGCGCACCTGCTTAAGTCAGACTGCGTCGAGCTGATATGAAATGTGAAACGTGAGGAGCTTTGGTGGTGAGCGTGTGCCGGTGTTCATGCGTGACGTGCTCTATTTCCACGCTGGCTCTGATAGGTACATACGTGTGTGTGTGTGTGCTGCTGGGATGTCCCTGCAGATGACGGGTTATGTTTTAATGAGAGTCTTTCTCGGGCTTAGGAAAGCGGGATCTAGTCTTTCTTGCGCATTAATCTCAGACGTGTCAGCCGTCTGTGGGATTATCCAGTGCATGCATAATAACCTGCGGGAGAAACGGCTTTTAATGCATTTCACACATGATGATTGTAAATATATGTGCATGCAAAGACAAATGTTGCACACGTAATCATTCACAAATGTGTTTCCTTGAATAAGGTACGGGATTGTGTTGTTCGGGTAGCTACACTCATTATTTAGAGCTGCTTATTCACGCACTAAATGTGTAAAATAAATCACTTTGTATTGAAAACTGCCGACAAATATATTAGATGGATGTAAGATTTAGACACTTATGTGTGCGTTAGTAATATTAACTAAACCAGCAGCATCAGGCAGTATTTCCCCATAAGTCTCTCTCACCTCATTATTTGTAATTGCCTTTTCCACTACAGTGGAACTCACTTTAGGGAAGCAGTGATCTGGAAGAAGCTCACTCCTCACGTCCCAGCAGAGGAAACTCTCTGAAACATGCGCTGACCATCAATATTTCCAAACTGCTTTCCGCATTATTTCTTTTTCTCTTTAATTTGTTTACGTTAGAAAAAGATGACCGGCCAGGGATCGAATCGGACGATTTTCCCTACGATCGGTCTCGCGTCTTACCGATTCTGAGCCGGTCTGTTTTGTTGCCTCTCTCTTCTCTCCGACGACGAAGTGAAACACACCCGCCTCCTCTCACTCGCTCGTCTCATTCGCTTGTGCTTGAATTGAAATCAAATGTAACCCTGTTTACTGTAGTAATATTTGTTCCTGGTTTTATCGAATGCTTCATTAGTGTGTTTTGTTCTGAAGGATGTTTTCTTCATCTTTCATCAATAATAATTCATATATATTATCGTCCTGTTGTTCCATCCATCTATATATCGTCCTGTCGTTCCATCCATCTATATATCGTCCTGTCGTTCTATCTATCTATCCATCCATCTATCGTCCTGTCGTTCTATCTATCTATCCATCCATCTATCGTCCTGTCGTTCTATCCATCCATTCATCTATATATCGCCCTGTCGTTCCATCCATCTATATATCGTCCTGTCGTTCCATCCATCTATCCATCCATCTCTCATCCTGTCGTTCCATCTATCTATCCATCCATTTATCGTCCTGACGTTCTATCCATCCATTCATCTATATATCGTCCTGTCATTCCATCCATCCATCTATCGTCCTGTCGTTCTATCTATCTATCCATCCATCTATCGTCCTGTCGTTCTATCCATCCATTCATCTATATATCGCCCTGTCGTTCCATCCATCTATATATCGTCCTGTCGTTCCATCCATCTATCCATCCATCTCTCATCCTGTCGTTCCATCTATCTATCCATCCATTTATCGTCCTGACGTTCTATCCATCCATTCATCTATATATCGTCCTGTCATTCCATCCATCCATATATCATCCTGTCATTCCATTCATCCATCTATTGTCCTGTCGTTCTATCCATCCATCTATCGTCCTGTCGTTCTATCTATCTATCCATCCATCTATATATCGCCCTGTCGTTCTATCCATCCATCTATCGTCCTGTCGTTCTATCCATCCATCTATCGTCCTGTCGTTCTATCTATCTATCCATCCATCTATATTATTGTCCTGTTGTTCCATCCATCCATCTATATATTGTCCTGTCGTTCCATCCATCCATATATCGTCCTGTTGTTCCATCCATCCATATATCGCCCTGTCGTTCTATCCATCCATCTATCGTCCTGTCGTTCTATCCATCCATCTATCGTCCTGTCGTTCTATCTATCTATCCATCCATCTATATTATTGTCCTGTTGTTCCATCCATCCATCCATCTATCGTCCTGTCGTTCTATCCATCCATTCATCTATATATCGCCCTGTCGTTCCATCCATCTATATATCGTCCTGTCGTTCCATCCATCTATCCATCCATTTCTCATCCTGTCGTTCCATCTATCTATCCATCCATTTATCGTCCTGACGTTCTATCCATCCATTCATCTATATATCGTCCTGTCATTCCATCCATCCATATATCATCCTGTCATTCCATTCATCCATCTATTGTCCTGTCGTTCTATCCATCCATCTATCGTCCTGTCGTTCTATCTATCTATCCATCCATCTATATATCGCCCTGTCGTTCTATCCATCCATCTATCGTCCTGTCGTTCTATCCATCCATCTATCGTCCTGTCGTTCTATCTATCTATCCATCCATCTATATTATTGTCCTGTTGTTCCATCCATCCATCTATATATTGTCCTGTCGTTCCATCCATCTATCCATCCATCTCTCATCCTGTCGTTCCATCTATCTATCCATCCATTTATCGTCCTGACGTTCTATCCATCCATTCATCTATATATCATCCTGTCATTCCATCCATCCATATATCATCCTGTCATTCCATTCATCCATCTATTGTCCTGTCGTTCTATCCATCCATCTATCGTCCTGTCGTTCTATCTATCTATCCATCCATCTATATATCGCCCTGTCGTTCTATCCATCCATCTATCGTCCTGTCGTTCTATCCATCCATCTATCGTCCTGTCGTTCTATCTATCTATCCATCCATCTATATTATTGTCCTGTTGTTCCATCCATCCATCTATATATTGTCCTGTTGTTCCATCCATCCATATATCGTCCTGTTGTTCCATCCATCCATATATCGTCCTGTTGTTCCATCCATCCATCCATATATCATCCTGTCATTCCATCCATCCATCCATCTATTGTCCTGTCGTTCTATCCATCCATCTATCGTCCTGTCGTTCGATCCATCCATCTATCGTCCTGTCGTTCTATCTATCCATCCATCCATCTATATATCGCCCTGTCGTTCCATCCATCCATCTATCGTCCTGTCGTTCCATCCATCCATATATCGTCCTGTTGTTCCATCCATCCATATATCGTCCTGTTGTTCCATCCATCCATCCATATATCATCCTGTCGTTCCATCCATCCATCCATCTATTGTCCTGTCGTTCTATCCATCCATCTATCGTCCTGTCGTTCGATCCATCCATCTATCGTCCTGTCGTTCTATCTATCCATCCATCCATCTATATATCGCCCTGTCGTTCCATCCATCCATCTATCGTCCTGTCGTTCCATCCATCCATCTATCGTCCTGTCGTTCTAGCCATCCATATATCGTCCTGTTGTTCCATCCATCCATATATCGTCCTGTTGTTCCATCCATCCATCCATATATCATCCTGTCATTCCATCCATCCATCCATCTATTGTCCTGTCGTTCTATCCATCCATCTATCGTCCTGTCGTTCGATCCATCCATCTATCGTCCTGTCGTTCTATCTATCCATCCATCCATCTATATATCGCCCTGTCGTTCCATCCATCCATCTATCGTCCTGTCGTTCCATCCATCCATCTATCGTCCTGTCGTTCTAGCCATCCATCTATCGTCCTGTCGTTCCATCCATCCATCTATCGTCCTGTCGTTCTATCCATCCATCTATCGTCCTGTCGTTCTATCTATCTATCCATCCATCTATATATTGTCCTGTCCTTCCATCCATCCATCCATATATCGTCCTGTTGTTCCATCCATCTATATATTGTCCTGTCGTTCTATCTATCTATCCATCCATCTATATATTGTCCTGTCGTTCCATCCATCCATCTATCGTCCTGTCGTTCTATCCATCCATCTATCGTCCTGTCGTTCTATCCATCCATCTATCGTCCTGTCGTTCTATCCATCCATCTATCGTCCTGTCGTTCTATCTATCTATCTATCCATCCATCTATATATTGTCCTGTCCTTCCATCCATCCATCTATATATTGTCCTGTCGTTCTATCTATCTATCCATCCATCTATATATTGTCCTGTCGTTCCATCCATCCATCTATCGTCCTGTCGTTCTATCCATCCATCTATCGTCCTGTCGTTCTATCGATCTATCCATCCATCTATATATTGTCCTGTCCTTCCATCCATCCACAATTTAATGTAGAATTAGGAGAATTATTATTTAGGGCTTTTGTAAATGAAATAAATGAAGTATTATATACTGACTGAATAACTTTTGAAACTAATTGTAAGAATGTTGTTTGAAATGTGTTTATTTTTTACTCTCATCTCTAGTAAAACTATTGTTGTTGCATTGTGACCAGGACTCTGTGAGACTAAAGAATTAGTGTAACGTTTCCTTCTGTAGATTCAGTTCCACTCTCTACATTACCCTCAGAGCACTTCATTTTAAAGCAGGAAGTGATGTTGGTGAACAGCGCTCACAGTTGTGTGGGTCATATTCCATAAGATGAGTGCGGGAAATGGAGCTGTGTGAAATGGATCAGAGCTCCGGAGGGTTTACTCAGTCGAGGTTATCCCTACTTCCTCATCCACCTCTGCACCGTCAGCCCTGTTCACTTAGCCTAGGTTTCCTTTGACCGCTGGAACAAACTCATTGGTGGTCGTTGATGGCTGTGGGCGAGCAGCCACCCAGAACGTGCCACAGACACAAGACACCTTCTTGGGTTCACCGCTCCATCATACACCCGTTTCTGAACAGGTTTGGGGGTGTAAGAAGGCACTTGTCCAGTGTCACTTTCAGCTAGACTCCATGAGACTCTTCAGCAACGTCAACTCGCTGATCATTTCCAGGCTGATAGCCAGTCGACTAGGGCATGACCACATATCTCTGCGTCTTGTGATGGCTCTGGTTGTTTGTGGTCAAGATTAGTGGCTAAAGCACAGGGATGGTAACCAGAAAGATGCTGGTTCGAGTTCCTGAAGGTGCAAATCATCAGCCGTTGTGGCCTTGAGCAAGGCATAGTCAACAGGAAATCAAATGTAACCCTGTTTACTGTAGTAATATTTGTTCCTGGTTTTATCGAATGCTTCATTAGTGTGTTTTGTTCTGAAGGATGTTTTCTTCATCTTTCATCAATAATAATTCATATATATTATCGTCCTGTTGTTCCATCCCTCCATCCATCTGTCATCCTGTCGTTCCATCCATCCATCTATATATCATCCTGTCGTTCCATCCATCCATCCATCCATCTATATATCGTATTGTTGTTCCATCCATCCATCTATATATCATCCTGTCGTTCCATCCATCCATCCATCCATCCATCTATATATTGTCCTGTCATTCCATCCATCCATCCATCCATCCATCTATATATCGTCCTGTCGTTCCATCCATCCATCCATCTATATATTGTCCTGTCATTCCATCCATCCATCCATCCATCTATATATCGTCCAGTCGTTCCATCCATCCATCTATATATCGTCCTGTCCATCCATCCCTCCATCCATCTGTCATCCTGTCGTTCCATCCATCCATCTTTATATCGTCTTGTCGTTCCATCCATCTATATATCGTTCTGTTGTTCCATCCATCCATCTTTATATCGTCTTGTCGTTCCATCCATCTATATATCGTTCTGTTGTTCCATCCATCCATCTATATATCATCCTGTCGTTCCATCCATCCATCCATCCATCCATCCATCCATCCATCCATCCATCCATCCATCTATATATTGTCCTGTCATTCCATCCATCCATCCATCCATCCATCCATCCATCTATATATCGTCCTGTCGTTCCATCCATCTATATATTGTCCTGTCATTCCATCCATCCATCCATCCATCCATCTATATATTGTCCAGTCGTTCCATCCATCCATCTATATATCGTCCTGTCCATCCATCCCTCCATCCATCTGTCATCCTGTCGTTCCATCCATCCATCTTTATATCGTCTTGTCGTTCCATCCATCTATATATCGTTCTGTTGTTCCATCCATCCATCCATCTATATATCGTATTGTTGTTCCATCCATCTATATATCGTCCTGTCCGTCCATCCATCCATCCATCCATCATTCATCCGTCCATCCATCTGTCCATCTATATATTGTCTTGTCCATCCATCCATCCTGTTGTTTTATCCATCCATCTATATATCATATTTTCATTCCATCCATCTATATATTATCCTGTCGTTCCATCCATCCATCGATATATCGTCTTTTCATTCCATCCATCCATCCATCTATCTATATATTATCCTGTCATTCCATCCATCCATCCATCTATATATCGTCCTGTCGTTCCATCCATCCATCCATCCATCTATATATTGTCCTGTCATTCCATCCATCCATCCATCTATATATCGTCCTGTCGTTCCATCCATCCATCTATATATCGTCCTGTCCATCCATCCCTCCATCCATCTGTCATCCTGCCGTTCCATCCATCCATCTTTATATCGTCTTGTCGTTCCATCCATCTATATATCGTTCTGTTGTTCCATCCATCCATCTATATATCGTATTGTTGTTCCATCCATCTATATATCGTCCTGTCCGTCCATCCATCCATCCATCCATCATTCATCCGTCCATCCATCTGTCCATCTATATATTGTCTTGTCCATCCATCCATCCTGTTGTTTTATCCATCCATCTATATCATATTTTCATTCCATCCATCCATCCATCCATCTATATATTATCCTGTCATTCCATCCATCTATATATTATCCTGTCATTCCATCCATCCATCCATCCATCTATATATTATCCTGTCATTCCATCCATCAATTCATCTTCATTACTTGAGGGTGCAATGAATATAGAGTAGCTTTTGCTAATATGCTTTTAAATTATAAATAAATAAATGGATAGTAAAATAAATTGTTTTAAATAAAAACAATCAAAATAAAACGTTTACCAAAATACTTGAAAAATATTTAACCTCTTTTACCTGCATGTCATGTGACCATTAACCGACATAGAGTAACATGAACATGCAAATGTGTTGTGAGATTATTGAAATATTAACTTCTCAGGGTTCAGCTGACAGTGGAAATGCGTTCATACTTGCCCCAGTAATAAGTGTACTGTGATTCAATTTGGATAAAAGAGTTGCATTCAACAGTCAGCTGATATGCATGATGTCTCGTTCATGACCACAAGAGGAATGGTCAATTCAAATGTTTGTGTGTGTGTGTATACAATGAGGGAAACTTGTTTTTTAGTGCTGTAAATACGTGCCGAGGCATCAAGACATCTCCAGTGTTTCGAGTGCCGCCCTCATCAGAAGTAATGCAGCTCACCGACTGTGCCGCTGCCGCTGGAATAGAGGCCCATTGAGACTGAAATGCAAATGGTTGTTTGAGTGTTGGAGGCCAAAACTGAGGCTCGATTCTCCTTCTACTCTGAAAATGGCCCCTGTGTTTGTCTCCCACCCGCCAGCGCAGTTGGATTACTTTTGACTGTGAGCCCGGAACATCAAGGAAACCGGAGTCGAGGAGAGAAGCGGGTCCGCAGTTCAAGCTCTAATATGCGGTCGATCGGTCAAATAGTGGAGTATGTGACAAGGGCGTTTAACATCCTCCATCATTTAGTGTTTTGGGCATGACAGTAAAAACTGGGAATGTATTGATAGTTAGGAGATTCTGGGATTTATGCAGCAGGGGAAATCTACTATTAGTCTGAAAACATTAATTCCACCAGCCAACTTCCACTTGACCTCAGTTATACCCTAATTAGCATGTTCGCCTAAACACTAATTTTCTTGAAAATGCGTTACACGGGCGAATAATGGGAATTACTTGGCTTGAGTCTGGGGCACGGATATTAAATGGGTTAAGTGGTTTTAATCCTAATCGCTCCATGAAATGGGTAATGGTGTTTGGGATTGATTTGAGGAGAGACTGTATAGAACATTTACTGTCAATTTATGGTGTTGGTGCTCCGTTTCAGATGTTTCAGGTGCGGTCGTTTCTGTGCTTTGAAAGGGCCGAGAGCTTTTAGGGGTTCAAAGAAGTCATTCACAGTAAGTGGAGTTAATTTGTCTAAAAGCTTTCTGGTCACCTGATACCCCCTGGTGCTCACAACTGATTGAAGGACTTTCCCTAATGCACTGGGACAGCTGTGGTGTGACGCTGCACGTGTGTGGTGCTTGTGTGGGCGGCACGGGTTCAAATCTGAATCGTTCAGAATCCTTTCTTCACCATTATTTCCTGTTCCCACCTAAAGGGATTGTTCACTGTCTGTCTGTCTGTCTGTCTGTCTGTCTGTCTGTCTGTCTGTCTGTCTATCCATCCATACATCTATCTATCTGTCTGTCTGTCTGTCTGTCTGTCGTTCCATCCATCCATCCATACATCTATCATCCTCTCATTCTATCTATCTATCTATCTATCTGTCTGTCTGTCTGTCTGTCTGTCGTTTCATCCATCGTTATGTCCATCCATCCATATTCCTGTCGTTCCATCCATCCATACATCTATCATCCTCTCTATCTATCTATCTATCTATCTATCTATCTATCTATCTATCTATCTATCTATCTATCTATCTATCTATCTATCTATCTATCTATCTATCTGTCTGTCTGTCTGTCTGTCTGTCTGTCTGTCTGTCTGTCTGTCTGTCGTTTCATCCATCGTTATGTCCATCCATCCATCCATCCATCCATCCATCCATCCATCCATCCATCCATCCATCCATCCATCCATCCATCCATCCATCCATCCATCCATCCATCCATCCATATTCCTGTCGTTCCATCCATCCATACATCTATCATCCTCTCTATCTATCTATCTATCTATCTATCTATCTATCTATCTATCTATCTATCTATCTATCTATCTATCTATCTATCTATCTATCTATCTATCTATCTGTCTGTCTATCTGTCTGTCTGTCTGTCTGTCTGTCTGTCTGTCTGTCTGTCTGTCTGTCTGTCTGTCTGTCGTTCCATCCATCCATACATCTATCATCCTCTCTATCTATCTATCTATCTATCTATCTATCTATCTATCTATCTGTCTGTCTGTCTGTCTGTCTGTCTGTCTGTCTGTCTGTCTGTCTGTCTGTCTGTCTGTCTGTCTGTCTGTCGTTCCATCCATCCATACATCTATCATCCTCTCTATCTATCTATCTATCTATCTATCTATCTATCTATCTATCTATCTATCTATCTATCTATCTGTCTGTCTGTCTGTCTGTCTGTCTGTCTGTCTGTCTGTCTGTCTGTCTGTCGTTTCATCCATCGTTCTGTCCATCCATCCATCCATATTCCTGTCATTCCAAACATCTATCATTCTCTCATTCCATCTTTCTATTGTCTGTCTGTCTTCCTGTCATTTTATCCATCCATCCATTAATCCATCTATCATCCTATCCATCCATCCATCCCACCCACCCAAATTGCAATTCTGCATCTCTTTTGCTACATCGACTCAAATTGAAGAATTGAATTTGAATAAAAGGCCTTCTATGAGGGACAGACCATCGAAAGTCCCAACATGATGACAACGCTCATGTCTTTGTTAGCATTCCCAGGAGCTCATCCCGCTAAGCCTCTTTGATCTTGCTCGCTCACTGTGCCGTACCCTTAGTAATCAAGCCTATTTATTTAAGTGCCGTGCGGGAGAGTGACGGGCCCCGCGTGACCTACTGTACTTTCAATCAGTGCTGGCTAGACCACGCTTGAGCGTACGGCAATGTCACTGAGAACAGTACACTGCCTTTCACGTCAACATTTGCTTGATTTTCATGTCAGTCAAAGAGATTGTACGACAATATTAAAGGTCTAGTAAATCTATATTTGTGTCATAGTTTAGGAGTCCCTTGAGCTCAGTAGATCGTGACTAGTGTTGTTTTGTTCATGCCGCATTGATGGTTGTCTAACTTGTTTGTTCTGACATATAGAGTCTAAGGGGTCACTGCTCTTGAGAGTATGAACTCATTTTCCATTATTTTTATTAGGTATTTGAAACCAAATATTGACTGATATTGCTTGCTAAATATTTTTGCGGACCTCAATTTCAGATTATGTTTTGATAAACCCCTTTTCTTTTCTTTTCCATATACATATACAACAGTTCTTTCTGGTTCTCGATTTCTGATTGGCTGAGAGCCTTTTCCAGCCGTGTGATATTCCCCCAGTACCTGTACTGGGACCGTTTCACCGTTTGTATCACTCCGCTTGCGGCGACTGTCATGGCGGTCGAGCTAATCCACCATATATTTTTTTTTTTACAAATACTACTGTTATTGTAATTGTTATTATCACGAAATGTAGTTTTAAGAGTATTTAGGTGAGAATGTAGTTATTAGACCTCAAATATGTGGCTAATGTATATAAACATAGCGCCTATTTTACTGTTTGTTTAAAAGCTTTCGCAGATGCAAGCTCCAGGCCGTTCAGCGCTCATGTACCCGCAGAGAACAGCTTCATCTCGGGCATTCCTTCGGGAATATGCCACTGGCTCTTACTGTATGTAGATAGTGGTTAAACGGATATAATTCATTTGGGGTATATCAAATAGGCAATCTTTGGTCTTGTTTAATCTATTACTTGTTCCAGGCAAACTGAATTGGGTTAAGGAGAAAATTAAATTTCATAACATTATATTTAGGCTATATTTATCTTAAAATCTTAAAATATGTGTTTGACTGAATAGTTTGCATGTGTTTATTTCCTATTGTCTTTTATAATGGCTATTGTTGTATTATTGTTCAATAAATATTTTATATAAATAATATGCCGTATTTGGTTTTGAGAAAGGGTCCGTCAGTGATCGCAATAGTCGACTTCTGTGACGGTTACATTATTAAACTATTAGATGGTGGCAAAGACTGTCTCTATGAGTGACTGGTTGTAAACAAGGAAGTTTAGTTTTAGTGCTGTCAATCTTTTAAAAGGACAAAGACAAAGATATCGCTTTCCTCAGCGGACATTCAAACTGATTTTCTAATAGATATAATATTATGGACATCGACCTAAAGAATGAATACTATATCAGATGCAGGTAATACACTCGTTTAGTCGATCTCTCTCTCATAATAATACTCTACATAATACAATAATTGCGACTGCGTTTCTTCGTTACTCGCTCTAAAGTGACGTGTTAGAATTAGTAACGGAGGCTTGGGCTCGACTGTCAAACTGTCAATTTGAGATTTTAATCAATGGCGGAAGGAAGTAGTTTATTTTAAAGACACTTGGTTGTTATTTCTTTATTTACACATGTGCGTCGAACTGTATAAACGCAACATCACTCTCGTAGCCGTACGATATGGCTGTATATCAGCACGCTGTGATTCATTTGTGAGGCTGTGTATGTAAATCACTCTTTCTGCTCCTTTCAAGACAAAATGAATTAAATGAAACTAGATTGATCGTGTGTTGCTTTACGTTGTCTTGATGGTCAGTAGGGCTGCGCAATATATCGAAATATCGCAAATGTACATATCGTGATATGCATATCGCAAGTGCACGCAATATCTGAATGATTTGAATAGGCTACTTCAACATTGTGAAAAGTGTACGTTTTAGGTCGACGCATATAGCAGAGAATAGACTGAGCACACGACTGTTACTTATGTGACTTGCTTGACGTTAAAAAGAGTTATTAAACGCAATAACTTGCGGAAAACAACTCCTTGCAGTCTCGCACTGACACACCGAAAATGGCTGTCTTGGTGAGTATTCATGTAAACACAGTCGGTTATGCTTTAAGTGAAAGATATCAGTTGGGGAAAGAAGATTTTACACACTTAAAGCAATATTGAATCGAATATCGCATTATTTAACAAGGATATCGCATTTTTCTTCAATATCGCACAGCCCTAATGGTCAGGAAACAATGTCAATAGATGTAAATGAGCATTCACACTGACAACGGTTTGGATCAGCGAAGTGAATACCAGAGACAGCGGTCAAGCGGAAATCAACAGTACATAATTTTGTCAATGCTGAACCAAATGACAAGCTGAACCTTGCACATTCCCAAACTTTTTTCTCCTGCAATGTCTTAGTTTATCGCATCTCGGATTTCTAAATCCGGTGCCTCCATTAATTGCAGCGATGCGTTATTGCGCAGCATGTTGAGGTCATTTGATACAGAGCTTCTTGTCCTCCATCAGTGCCATTCCTGCCGAGTTTGCCGGTAAAAATAGCCCATCCCTCCTTCATTATTGAATCAGCAGTCTCCTCTCAATCACACAGCAAATCAAACTCTCATACATATTCCAGTGCGATCCTTTGCACAGCACCCGAAAATCCCGAAACCTCAGCTCGGCAGAGATGGAAGTCCTCTATCAGATGTCTCGCGCTTCTCCTCACCGTCCGTCTTTTGGCCCGGACTGATTGGCTTTGACACCTTTCAGCTTTTGGCTGGACTCTGTTATTCCAGCAGGGATATTGATAGCCTCCGGCACCCTGATCCTATGGATTACAGCGCTGCATATTTGGGAATTTGAGGGTGTTAAGTGTCTAGACCTTTCTTCTGCCTATAATTGATTATGTGTTTATAACGAAGGATACGAGCATCATTTACACTAGTGGTCAAAAGTTTGGAATAAGGGCTGGGTTTATTTGATCAAATATACAGTAAATTAATATTGTGAAATATAATTTCCTTTTAAAGTGGACATATTATGCAAAATTTACTTTTACATGGTGTTTGAACATAAATGTGTGTCGGCAGTGTGTTACACAACCACCCTATAATAGTAAAAATCCACCCACTCTGCTTTTTTTAATCCCCATAAATCATAAGCAGTGTCTCAGAACAGATTCTAGCAGTGTGACCGGCCACGACTGTTTACAGACTCCGCCCTATTAGCATAGACCCCTCCCCTTATCTCCTCGCCAGAGCCTTTTATAGCAGCATTCAAGTAATAAATGTGTTCTTATTAAAGCTACTAAAGTTATTCAGTCGAGAGCAGTGAGTGATTTTCTGCTGTTGTTTGATTGATACTAACAGCAGATATAGCAGTAGGTACTGTATATTACACTGCTGTCACTTTAATACACAGATCTAATACACACATGTGATTTCTTTCCCAGCTGTTTACATTCACAGACATAACCGACTGCGTTTATGTGAACTGAGTGTGTTTTTGACAGTTTAAGCGCAATAAGACGTAAAAGAGAACTTCGTTTAATACTCACGGGATGCTCCGTCTGACACACAGCTTTCTGTGCGCGCGTGTGTGTGTGTGTGTGTGTGTGTGTGTGTGTGTGTGTGTGTGTGTGTGTGTGTGTGCTCAGAAAACCATATATCAGAAGTTTATGGCTGTAAAACACATGCAGATCATAAACTTTCATGATGATGAAGAACTGAAATGTCACCGGAGCGCGATAGAGATGATCATCACAACCAAACCTTTTAATAGATTGGAAAGGGGGCGGGGAGCAGCAGCTCATTTGCATTTAAAGATACACACACGAAAACAGCATGTTTTTCCTTCCACTCAAAAGTGGGCACTTACAGCATGATCTGTGGGGCTGAAACTTAACACACACATTCTGGAGACACTGATGCTTGTGTTACATCTTAAAAAGAAGCATAATAGGTCTCCTTTAAAGTAACGGTTTTCAATTAGATTTTTTTCCTGTGATGCAAAGCATCATTACTCCAGTCTTCAGTGTCACATGATCCTTCAGGAGTCATTCTAATATGCTGATTTGCCACTCATTTCTGATTACTATAGTGTATAATTTACTGCGCATTAATTGTTCTGGTGAGCGAAAACACAAATCTGTCAATAACTGATGCAAATGCAACATATATCAGGTCTAATCGATCACCCAAGGTCACGACCGCGTGAGCAGAAGTCAGATGTTGTGAGCTGATTCAATGTTGTTTAACTGTTTGGAGATCATTGAAATGACAGCTATGCTCCGTTTAGATCTAGTTTTGTGTTATTTATAGCACACTTATCTCCATTGTAATCCGAGTAAGGAAGGGTACCTGGACATCTTGCGCTTTTATCCTTGTTGTCATAAACCACCACAAGCAAGACCTCAGATAAGCTGACCGAGCACATTCCTGCGAACGCTTCCCCAGATGTTTTCAAGGGATCTGTGACCTCCGTGCATCAATGCAGAGAACACAATAGCTTATATAGGTCACATGCTTTAAACGCTGTTGTACCCTTGATGAGGAAGCAGAAGTATTATGATTAAATAAAAATGATGCAATTTGACTATAGTGAAATGAGCATGGAAACATTCAGAATTAATGGGGTTTATACTCAGACTTTTGTCCTGCTTTGTTCTTCATTTCATTCTGGTTTATTATTTCAATTGAAAGGGTTTAAATTGAGCAAATGATTTTCGCCGTCATCAGAGCAGTAATAATAGTATTGTTTGACTTTGCAAACAGCACTCATGAGAGATATTAAACATATTAACATTACATTTGTTTCTTTTCTTAAAGTTTTTTTTTAATTAAAAGAATTAGAAATAGAAAATTGTATTATTAAATATTATTATTAATATTAATATTTACAGTTAAATTGTATATAATCAAAAAACAATATCAGAGACATTAAAAACAGAAATAAAAACTATTAAAATATAAGTGTAATGAAATTAATTGTAATTATAAAACTTTAAAAATATATATAATTAACAAATATTTTTACATTTAGCAGACATTAGAAACAAAAAAATGAAAATAAATAGAAATAGAAATTGTAATTAAATTATATAAAATCCTAAAAATTTAAAAAATATATTTTTTTGTAATAATAATTAAATGATATATAATTCTAATAATAACATTTTAAATGTAACCGATAGAAAAAAACTGAAATAAAAAATGTAGAAACTTAAAGTGTAATTCAATTATATATAATTCTAAAAATGTATATATAATTTAAAAATATTTCTTAATCATTTTTCATTTTTAAATTGAGCAGAGACATTAAAAACAGAAATAAATAAATATATACACTGTATATATATATATATATATTAGGGGTGTAACGGTACACAAAACTGACGGTTCGGTACGAGTTCAGTACAGCAGATTTACAAAATTGCTTTTTATTTATTTGTTATATTTAACAGTGGTTTACTGGGGAAAAAGTGTCTGTCCTTGAATGAATTAAATTATATCTAAACGTTTTAAGATATTTCTGTAAATTATATAGGGATCCCTTACTTGCACATTAATATTAAAGATTAACCACAGAGTGTCAAAACGGCATTTATCGTTTGAATTTCGTGATAAAATGGACTGAATACTTAATATGTTGGAGTGGGAACTCGGATTGAAGTGTGTTCCGCGCTTACAACAAGCCGACTGTTAACTGTTAAAGATTACATTCATAACCGTCGGTACACGCGTGCACCGTACCGGAAGCCCTGCACCCAAACGGTTCAATACGAATACCTGTACCGTTACACCCCTAATATATATATTATAATACATTTTTCATTTTTAAGTTCAGCAGGCCTTAAAAACTGAATTAAAAAAATGGAATTTAGAAATAATAATATGTACGGTTAAATTATATATAATTCTAAATATATAAGAGACTTTAAAAACACAATACAAAAATACAAAATGTAGAAATATAAAAGTGTAATTAAATTATATATGATTCTAAAAATGCTAAAACGTATTTTTCATTTTTAAATTTAGCAGATAAATCAAAAACAGAAATAAAAATACAGAATTTTGAAGTATGTGAAATTAAATAATATAGAGTTCCAAAAAAAACAACAACATATATACAGTTTATACAGTTCTTTAAATGTTATTTGAATCAATGATATGTGTATGTCGTGCACGTGTGATGTGTGCGCTGAAGGTTAGCGTGGCGCGCTCACACCTCCAGCGAGCAGCTGATGCAGGGCGACGCAGCATCTGCAGAGGCAGGAGATGCTCTTTCTGTCTCTGCATGTCCGCAGTATGTGCTACCGCTGCGTTTTCCAACCCCTCCTCCACTATTTCTCACATCTCGGTATCAGTTCGGCCTCCTGTGTCACTGGATATCCTGCAGTGGAGGTTTAATGCAAACACACGCTTGACCTTGTGAGAATATTCTTCTAACTTTGGCCTACTTAATTAATATTGCAGTATGGAGCTGACATCTTCGCTGCATTGATGCCGCTTGTATTTCATGTGTGTTGTAGTGTTTTGCGGAGGCAAACTTTGTGGATGTGTGTTAAAAATAACATTACACATAAGGTGAAATAAGATTTTGGTCATATCACCCACCCCTAAAGTCTAGTTCATGCTTTTAACTAAACTGACTTACTTTAATAATATAATGAAACATTCACCTTTAAAATATTGCTTGCAAAATGTTTGGTAATACTTTATTTTAATGTCCTTCTTATGTTGCATGCACTTAATGTAGTAATAACAGTAAATTAAGCATAATCGCATGCAACTGACCTTGTAATTATGTATAATTTACTGTTATTACTATAGTAAGTGTGTGCAACGTGTAACAAGGACACTAAAATAAAGTGTTTTATTTTGTTAATACACATTATAATATTATGCACTGTTGTAGTTGCGGCATCTACCACTTCAATAAATGAAAACAAACCTTGAGATAAATGGGTAGAGAGTAAAATAAAATATGCAAATAGATGTTGTTTATTAATGTGTGTTAACTGTACACTGGGTCAAATAATAAGAGTATAAAGCTATGAAATGAATGTGAATAGCAGATCAGATATTATTTTTTTAAGAATTTTATGAGAAATTATTGTCTTCATATTGAGATCTGACTTTTTTTTTTTTGGATACTTGTGAGTCTTTTTTGCCGGAAACTCGATTATTTTATCCCTTAAAACTCATCTTTGATCACCAAAATGACATGTTTAAGCGATTTTTCCTGTGTCTTCATGCCTTAAAATAGCTTGAACGTAGTTTGACACCCTTGCCTCATTTACTATACGAGGATTCATGAATATGCAAATTAGCCCCGCCTCCACTCACTCACACAATGTCAGAAATACAGTCGGCCAACTTACAGAGGTATCGCTCTTTACAACGACGGACACATAATGGTAATTAACATGATTAGGCTTTGGCTTGACTCGGTTATCAAACGGCTAATAATGTGTTGCTAATGTTACACCAACCATGATCCCGTTCACCATCTCATCTGCCTTCAACAATTCTTAGAAACACTTTGAACAACTTGAGAACGTCAGTGCATATACCGTATTTCCTCAAATAAAAGCCGGGGCCTTTATTTACCTGAACTGCAGAAGGTCACCGGCTTTTATTAGGGGCAGGCCTGTATTTCGAATTCCATCTATTTGAAAAAATAATTGTTTTAAATAAAGCGTTTTAAATGAAAAGCGATAGCGCTCCAGAGGACAGATATCATCAGGGGCGCGGGAAGTGGGGGGGTTTCAAAGGATTGCAAAGCAATGCAAATTTTTGTTCATTTTATTCATTTTTAGAATTACTAATTTATTTGTAATAAACATTTTAAGTGGCTCATTAAAAAGTATTATTTATAAGTTGAATTGTGTTTTTAAAACATACATGAGGTCATATTGTGACTGTTGTGGTGTGTGCGTTGAAAGAGCGGTGATATTTCCTCCAGTGGAGATCGAGCGTCTTTCTGGAGATCCGCTCATTTCTGAAGCTCATTCGGCTCAGCACCGCCGCTCAACCCAGAACTCCCTCTGAGACCCGCTGGATCAAATATAGGCCTATCTGACATAAATACTAAGGGCTGCCCCTGACTAAAGTTTTTTTCTTCTCTAGTAGTTATTTTAGGCCGCGCTGTGCCTCCGCCTCATGTCATTGTCTGTTATAGGCTATTTGCTTGTTATTTATTAAATCCGGGCAATTTGGTTGATAAAACAATTAAAATTAACATACAATTTATACAAAACGAAATTCACTTTAAAGAAAGGTTTTTTTGTGATATATTTGTTGTTCTTTCGTGTTTTATAGACTCAACCCAACTAATGTGCTTTCTATATTCCACGTGAGGGGAAAAGCTTCCTTCCACTAAAGAAGAGTTGTGTTTCTTAAGCACTTTTTATTTTAATATACATCTCTTTACATAAATATTATTTTCTACTTAAAAAAAACTATAATTTCGTTATTTTTCTAACCCAACTAATGCGCGCACTTTTCTCAATCCGTTATGATGCTATTCAATTTTGATTTTGCATATTGTTTTTTAAATGTTCGTTCGTGTTGTTCAAATGACCGCTTTACAATATTTCAATAAGATAACTTATTTTGAAGCCTGTGCTGTTTTCTTGTACAAAATAAAATAGTTTAAGTTAAATGAAGAGTATAAGATGTGTAAAAAAGACAAGAGGCTCAGAGATTGTCCAGATCATTTGTGTAGCTTTCACAGACTAACACACGTCACATCTCTCATAGACTACAGTATTTAAAATAGCAGATATGCATTAGTTATATTCTCTATTTAATTTACAGAGCAATCCCTGCGAAGTGTTTAGGTTCAGTATAGAAGAGAGCAGGATTGTGCGTCGCACTCGAGACTCCCAGCGGGGGGCAATGGCCACGATGGTTTCGCTCAACCTTACTGTACATTACGCTGAACTTGAATGCACATGAAATGAAAGGAAATAATTTCCCCCCGGCCTTAATTTGAGACCGGCCTTTATTTGTTCGTGCTGGCCACGCCCCCGGCCACTATCAGAGGCCCGGCGTTTAATTGATTACAGGCTTTTATTTGAGGAAATACGGTAGTTCATCATAACATCGTAATTTACATAATACACATAATTCACCTGCTATATTACTAAATATACCTGATTTTTCGTACCGGGATTATCTTGAGACTCAGAGTTAATGATATGATAAAGCCCCGCCCCCCTCGTGACGTGATTGGTTACAAGGTAGTTTGTGACGTAAGAAATACTGCAATTTCAAACCACGTTTTTGGAGTTTTAAGTAGAAAATATTCAGCAATGGTGTTGACTTATGAATTTGCTGTTTTTTGTGTTAAAGTATATTAAAAACACCACATAGACACATAAACAACATTAAAAACTTGATCTTTAAGCAAATGTTGGCATTTCTGTCTAGGAGAAACAATTGAGATTCTTACGAGTTCTCGTTTGTGATCTTTCTTGTCGCAGGGTCGGTGTACGAGAGAGAACTGTAAGTACCTTCACCCACCAGCGCATCTGAAGACGCAGCTGGAAATCAACGGACGCAACAACCTCATCCAGCAGAAGACGGCCGCAGCGATGCTGGCCCAGCAGATGCAGTTCATGATCCCTGGCACCACCATGCAACCAGTGGTATGCGGCTTTGCGTCTTGAGTTTTGCTGTTTCTGAGCTTTCCAGAAGGGGAAGTAATACGATTATTGTTGTCTTCACAGCCTACATTTCCTGTTAGCCAAGGTCTGGGCTCGAGCCCTGGACTGAGTTACGCTCCGTATCTGACTCCCATGAGCCACAGCATGGGTCTGGTCCCCACTGAGATGCTCTCCAGCACCCCTGTCATCGTCCCCGGCAGCCCACCGGTCAACGTGCCCAGCTCGTCCTCCACACAGAAACTACTGCGCACGGACAAGCTCGAGGTAACGCGTCACACCCAGACATCCATTCAGCTTCAGACGGATCGCATCATTTCTGAACCACAGTTTGAATGTCATTGCAATTATTGAAGATGAAAGGTATTAGAAAAGAATAAAAAAGTATGTCTAGTTCATGCTTTTAACTAAAATCATTGACTATATAATATGCAATATTGCTTGCAGAAAGGTTTGTTTTGTTAAAATACACGTTTTTGCCCTCAAAAGCATGCAGTGTTGTAGTTGTGCCATCTTCCACCAGGGACAAACTCCTAAAACTAAGTAGCCAAACCTTGAATCCTTGGGATAAATTGGTAGAAAGTTAAATAAAATATGCAAATAAATGTAAGAAAGAAAAGACAATTCATTATATCGGCTGACATAAGAAAAAATGTATCTGATATTTTCAGGAATTGCAATACAGTATGTAAATAAATCACAATTATAAAACCGTATTAGATGTTGGAAGTGGTTTTTAATATGCAAATATACGTAAAAAAAATAACATAATTCAAGATAAAGACCCGTCATAATTCAGAATTCAAATAAACGTAATGGAGAATAGACCAATCATAAGTCAGTATGCAAATGAAGGCAAGAAAGCAGACCAATCATAAGTCAGTATGCAAATGAAGGCAAGGAAGCAGACCAATCATAAGTCAGTATGCAAATGAACGCAAGGAAGCAGACCAATCATAAGTCAGTATGCAAATGAACGCACGAAAGCAGACCAATCATAAATCAGTATGCAAATTAACACAAGATTGCAGACTAATCATAAATCAGTATGCAAATGAACGCAAGATTGCAGACTA
The DNA here is from genome assembly GCA_023566225.1 of Romanogobio albipinnatus. Classification (NCBI taxonomy): domain Eukaryota; kingdom Metazoa; phylum Chordata; class Actinopteri; order Cypriniformes; family Gobionidae; genus Romanogobio; species Romanogobio albipinnatus. The sequence goes on from CM042241.1 coordinate 72,179,977, forward strand.
ATCATAAATCAGTATGCCAATGAACGCAAGAAAGCAGACCAATCATAAATCAGTATGCAAATTAACACAAGATTGCAGACTAATCATAAATCAGTATGCAAATTAACACAAGATTGCAGACTAATCATAAATCAGTATGCCAATGAACGCAAGAAAGCAGACCAATCATAAGTCAGTATGCAAATTAACACAAGATTGCAGACTAATCATAAATCAGTATGCCAATGAACGCAAGAAAGCAGACCAATCATAAGTCAGTATGCAAATTAACACAAGATTGCAGACTAATCATAAATCAGTATGCAAATTAACACAAGATTGCAGACTAATCATAAATCAGTATGCCAATGAACGCAAGAAAGCAGACCAATCATAAGTCAGTATGCAAATGAACGCAAGGAAGCAGACCAACCATACGTCAGTATGCAAATGAAGGCAAGAAAGCAGACCAATCATAAATCAGTATGCAAATTAACACAAGATTGCAGACTAATCATAAATCAGTATGCCAATGAACGCAAGAAAGCAGACCAATCATAAGTCAGTATGCAAATGAACGCACGAAAGCAGACCAATCATAAGTCAGTATGCAAATGAACGCAAGGAAGCAGACCAACCATACGTCAGTATGCAAATGAAGGCAAGAAAGCAGACCAATCATAAGTCAGTATGCAAATGAACGCACGAAAGCAGACCAATCATAAGTCAGTATGCAAATTAACACAAGATTGCAGACTAATCATAAATCAGTATGCAAATGAACGCAAGAAAGCAGACCAATCATAAATCAGTATGCAAATGACGCACAAAATCAGACCAATCATAAATCAGTATGCAAATTAACACAAGATGGCAGACTAATCACGAATCAGTATACAAATGAATGCAAAAAAGCAGACCAATCATAACTCAGTATGCAAATGAATGCAAGAAAGCAGACCAATCATGAGTCAGTATGCAAATGAACGCAAGAAAGCAGACCAATCATGAGTCAGTATGCAAATGAACGCAAGAAAGCAGACCAATCATGAGTCAGTATGCAAATGAACGCAAGAAAGCAGACCAATCATGAGTCAGTATGCAAATGAACGCAAGAAAGCAGACCAATCATGAGTCAGTATGCAAATGAACGCAAGAAAGCAGACCAATCATGAGTCAGTATGCAAATGAACGCAAGAAAGCAGACCAATCATGAGTCAGTATGCAAATGAACGCAAGAAAGCAGACCAATCATGAGTCAGTATGCAAATGAACGCAAGAAAGCAGACCAATCATGAGTCAGTATGCAAATGAACGCAAGAAAGCAGACCAATCATGAGTCAGTATGCAAATGAACGCAAGAAAGCAGACCAATCATGAGTCAGTATGCAAATGAACGCAAGAAAGCAGACCAATCATGAGTCAGTATGCAAATGAAGGCAAGGAAGCAGACCAATCATGAGTCAGTATGCAAATGAACGCAAGGAAGCAGACCAATCATAAGTCAGTATGCAAATGAACGCAAGGAAGCAGACCAATCATGAGTCAATATGCAAATGAACGCAAGGAAGCAGACATAAGTCAGTATGCAAATGAACGCAAGGAAGCAGACCAATCATAAGTCAGTATGCAAATGAACGCAAGGAAGCAGACCAATCATGAGTCAGTATGCAAATGAACGCAAGGAAGCAGACCAATCATAAGTCAGTATGCAAATGAACGCAAGGAAGCAGACCAATCATAAGTCAGTATGCAATTATATGTAGAAAAAAAACACACACAAAAAAAAACAATCAAAATTAAAAGGAAAAAAAGAGAACACCAATCATAAGTCAGTATGCAAATAAATCACAATCATAATACAGTACAAGATGTTGGAAATAACTTTTGATATGCAAATATATGTGGAAAAAAAGAGTACAATTCAAGATAAAGAAATGATAAAAGACAGAAAAGACCCGTCATAATTCAGAATGCAAATAAATGTAATATACAATAAGTCACCATGTAAATATTAGCCTCATCACTGTTGGTCATATTCTGAATGTTGAGCATTTGAGTGTAGTCGAGGTCACTTGGAGAAGTGTATGAAGACCAAACGCGTTTGTGTGTTAAAGGGACAGTGAACCCAAAAACGAATTCTCTTCAGAAGGCCTTTATTTACACCGCGGAGCCGCGTGGAGCACATTATTTGATGGACAGATGCATTTTTTATGGACTTCAAAAACAGAGCAACTATTACTGCTATTCTAATGCTTGGATTAGCCAGAACATTTGTAATATAACTCAGATTTTATTCGTCTGGAAGAAGAATGTCATGTATACCTCGGATGACTTGAGGGTGAGTAAATCATGGGCTAATTTTCCTTTTTCGGTGAACTGTCCCTTTAAAGACGTGGCTGAATCAATTGCAGAAAGGTGTGAGGCGGAGGATAGAAACAAGTGTGAGACATTTCAATTCAGTGCAAGAAGATGATCAGTGCGGTTGAAACAATAACAGTTGAAGGTTGTGTGTGTGTGTGTGTCAGTAAATGTGCGATCACTTAGCAACTGAGTGATGTCTGTGATGATAAGAGGCTCTGTTTCTCTGCGGCCCTCCCGCATCGAGAGAGGCCTTTGTTAATGCTGTGTTTATTTACCGTACCTGAAAGCTCTGAAACTTCACTGACACGTCTCTGCTTGCACATTTCTGTTGTGTTCCCTGTCTGTTTTGTCTGCGTGTTTGTTTTGCGTCCGCGAACGGCAGGTGTGTCGCGAGTTTCAGCGGGGCAACTGCGCGCGCGGCGAGACCGACTGCCGCTTCGCCCATCCGAGCGACAGCCCCATGATCGACACGAGCGACAACACGGTCACCGTGTGCATGGACTACATCAAGAGCCGCTGCTCGCGCGAGAAGTGCAAGTATTTCCACCCTCCGGCGCACCTGCAGGCCAAGATCAAAGCAGCCCAGCACCAGGCCAACCAGACCGCCGTCGCAGCGCAGGCCGCCGCTGCAGCCATGGTGAGCCCATCTCAACACGCACCACTCACGTTACATACAATACAACGGTTAAAGAGTCATGTGTGTCGAGTGTGTTAAATTACACCATCAGCTGCGTTTAATTTAATTTACTGCATTGAATCGGAACCAAGGCAGTGCTTAGAATTGTGAAACCTTGTGTACGATAAAATCAATTGACAACACATGTTGAGACGTGCCCGCGGAGCCTGCGATTAAGATATCTGATGATGTTAATGTGGAGCACTGCTTTATTGTTATATAGCCATGACCCATCTCCAGAACCTGGGCGGGGTTTGCGTGCCAAATCTGTGTCGACTCCCTTATCTCGTCCCTGGAGGATTTTAGTCCTATTAAACAGAGAGAGAGAGAGACGGGCTACGTGTGATAAAACCTCCCCCTTCTTATCCATCTAGTACTGTACTGATGCGATCATTATTAGCAATAGGATATTAATATAATAAGCGCGGTGGCTTAAAAGCTTTTTTGCTCACACCATTGACTGCACAAGGTCACGGGGCGGCTTGCTTCCCCTTTTCTCTGCCCAATGGGAGACCTACTCTCCTCAAATCAGTCAGGATTAAATTAAGGAGATGGATGACATCTTCATGCCAAACTGACGTGAATGCACAGGTTCATCTTTTATCCGAGCGAAAGTGTATCTTTGGTCACATGCCAGGCTGCTCTTGTTTGTCTGCGTGTCTATGCTGCAAGCGAGCGATGCAATGCTGTCAATGCTGCAAAAAAGTTCTCTTGCATTTTGCACTTGCACTGAAAAGGCCTTGATTATAATAGGAGCTAGAGTATCATGTTTTGTTGCATTGTAATCTCTGCATTAATGCAATTTTGTTGCATTGTAATCTCTGCATGCGTGCAGTTTTGCTGCATCATAATCTCTGCATGCGTGCAGTTTTGTTGCATCATAATCTCTGCATGCGTACAGTTTTGTTGCATCATAATCTCTGCATGCGTACAGTTTTGTTGCATCATAATCTCTGCATTAATGCAATTTTGTTGCATCATAATCTCTGCATTAATGCAGTTTTATTGCATCATAATCTCTGCATTAATGCAATTTTGTTGCATCATAATCTCTGCATGCGTGCAGTTTTGTTGCATCATAATCTCTGCATTAATGCAATTTTGTTGCATCATAATCTCTGCATTAATGCAATTTTGTTGCATCATAATCTCTGCATGCGTGCAGTTTTGTTGCATCATAATCTCTGCATTAATGCAGTTTTGTTGCATTGTAATCTCTGCATTAATGCAGTCTTGTTGCATCATAATCTCTGCATTAATGCAGTTTTGTTGCATCATAATCTCTGCATGCGTGCAGTTTTGTTGCATCATAATCTCTGCATTAATGCAGTTTTGTTGCATTGTAATCTCTGCATTAATGCAGTTTTGTTGCATCATAATCTCTGCATGCGTGCAGTTTTGTTGCATCATAATCTCTGCATTAATGCAGTTTTGTTGCATTGTAATCTCTGCATTAATGCAATTTTGTTGCATCATAATCTCTGCATGCGTGCAGTTTTGTTGCATCATAATCTCTGCATGCGTGCAGTTTTGTTGCATCATAATCTCTGCATTAATGCAGTTTTGTTGCATTGTAATCTCTGCATTAATGCAGTTTTGTTGCATTGTAATCTCTGCATTAATGCAATTTTGTTGCATCATAATCTCTGCATGCGTGCAGTTTTGTTGCATCATAATCTCTGCATTAATGCAGTTTTGTTGCATTGTAATCTCTGCATTAATGCAGTTTTGTTGCATTGTAATCTCTGCATTAATGCAGTTTTGTTGCATCATAATCTCTGCATTAATGCAGTTTTGTTGCATTGTAATCTCTGCATTAATGCAATTTTGTTGCATCATAATCTCTGCATTAATGCAGTTTTGTTGCATCATAATCTCTGCATGCGTGCAGTTTTGTTGCATCATAATCTCTGCATTAATGCAGTTTTGTTGCATTGTAATCTCTGCATTAATGCAGTTTTGTTGCATCATAATCTCTGCATTAATGCAGTTTTGTTGCATTGTAATCTCTGCATTAATGCAGTTTTGTTGCATCATAATCTCTGCATTAATGCAGTTTTGTTGCATTGTAATCTCTGCATTAATGCAGTTTTGTTGCATCATAATCTCTGCATGCGTGCAGTTTTGTTGCATCATAATCTCTGCATTAATGCAGTTTTGTTGCATTGTAATCTCTGCATTAATGCAATTTTGTTGCATCATAATCTCTGCATTAATGCAGTTTTGTTGCATTGTAATCTCTGCATTAATGCAATTTTGTTGCATCATAATCTCTGCATGCGTGCAGTTTTGTTGCATCATAATCTCTGCATGTATGCAGTTTTGTTGCATCATAATCTCTGCATTAATGCAATTTTGTTGCATCATAATCTCTGCATGCGTGCAGTTTTGTTGCATCATAATCTCTGCATTAATACAGTTTTGTTGCATCATAATCTCTGCATTAATGCAATTTTGTTGCATCATAATCTCTGCATGCGTGCAGTTTTGTTGCATTGTAATCTCTGCATGCGTGCAGTTTTGCTGCATCATAATCTCTGCATGTATGCAGTTTTGTTGCATTGTAATCTCTGCATGCGTGCAGTTTTGTTGCATTGTAATCTCTGCATGCGTGCAGTTTTGTTGCATTGTAATCTCTGCATGCGTGCAGTTTTGCTGCATCATAATCTCTGCATGTATGCAGTTTTGCTGCATCATAATCTCTGCATGCGTGCAGTTTTGTTGCATCATAATCTCTGCATGCGTGCAGTTTTGCTGCATCATAATCTCTGCATGCGTGCAGTTTTGTTGCATTGTAATCTCTGCATGCGTGCAGTTTTGTTGCATCATAATCTCTGCATGCGTGCAGTTTTGCTGCATCATAATCTCTGCATGCGTGCAGTTTTGTTGCATCATAATCTCTGCATGCGTGCAGTTTTGTTGCATCATAATCTCTGCATGTGTGCAATTTTGTTGCATCATAATCTCTGCATGCGTGCAGTTTTGTTGCATCATAATCTCTGCATGTGTGCAATTTTGTTGCATCATAATCTCTGCATGCGTGCAGTTTTGCTGCATTGTAATCTCTGCATGCGTGCAGTTTTGCTGCATCATAATCTCTGCATTAATGCAGTTTTGTTGCATCATAATCTCTGCATGCGTGCAGTTTTGCTGCATCATAATCTCTGCATGCGTGCAGTTTTGTTGCATCATAATCTCTGCATGCGTGCAGTTTTGCTGCATTGCTTGTTTTCAGCATTGGCAGTTTATTTTTATCTTTGATGGGAGGAATCGTCACTGCATGCGTGCGACAAAACTACATTGGTCCCTTTAAAACCAATGCAACCACGTGCACTTGCAGGCGGGTGCTGCATCCAAACCAGTATTGCACATTTGCAGTGTAGACAGCTTTGTTGTTTATGGGAGCAACTGAGATTTGTCTACATTGCAAGTCAGCAAAACAACTAGATTGTTCCTGTTATAATCAGCAAAGCTGTCTACATTGGGAGTGGTGTGATGCAATAAAACTCGATATTGCATGCTTGTAGGCTAGCTGTGTTGTTTATAATGGGAATGAATTTTTTGCTTACACTGCATGCAAGGAATGTGGTGCAACAACTCGATCACTCCCTAATAATCAACAGAAGAGAGTGAGGCGGATGAGATGCAAGAAATTTCACAAGCTAGCAGTATAGATAGCTTTATTGATTATAATACAGATAATTCAATTTTGAATTGCTTGCATTGTTTCTCAAGCCAACATTCTTGAACGTAGTTTTATCTGCACTGTAACAAGCAAAGCAGCTCAATAAAACAGTTTTGCTCCTGTTTAAGCTGCTCAACTTGTGTGCATGCAGTGTTTGGTGATTTATAATGGAAGCATGCACTTTTTTGTACAATGCAAAAAAACTGATCACTCCTGTTCTAGTCAATAAAACTGTGCAATGCAATGCGACAAATGCCCTTTATAATGGGAACAATCTAGTTTTCTTGCACCGCGTCGCTCGTTTAATTGATTGATAACGATAAGGATCTAGTTTGGTGGCTTCACTCGCTTGCCGTGTAGACACGGTATTTGGCAGCAAGCTTTGGCGCTTCCACATCTCACGCTGGTGTGGTTTTATTTTGCTGCGTTTGCTGTCATGACACTCACATGCTTGGCCTCATTCGTTGTGCTGTTTACTCCATTTTCGCTTTTGCTTTTGCCCTGAACCCTTTGTCTGTTTTCCACTGTGGCGTCTGGGTCAGAAGGTGACGCGAGGACAGTATCAGCAATAAAACAAGAGCGAAAATAAAGAGCCAGGTTTCCCCGAGTGTACAGCGACCTGAGATAAACCGCCGGCTTTGGCTTCAGGGTAAAACGCTGTTAGCTTTAAGGTGCAATGTCCTTTCCCTTATTACGATGTAATGACGTGGAAGATAACAAAGCAGGTTTTTTCCTAGGGTTTAAACCAGGCCGCTTACTGAAGCAATCGATCCCTGCACCCGACCCAAATGCGAAAGGGTTTAAAAGTGAGAGACAGATGATACGGTTATAGTTTCTTCATTTTCTTGTCTTTTATTTTCTCTTTTGTTTTGTTTTTCCTCTCCAGTGGAAGGTTATGTAATTCTGTATGATAAATCCCTGTGGGTGGCATATTTATTTTAATGGTTCTCTATGTTGGCGGAGGGGAGCACAACATGCAACTCTTGGTTACAAGAATGCATTCAGCATGCACAATCTTATTCTGATGTATACGTTTAAGCTCTGTTCCTAAACCTACTGATCTGCCTACCTAGACAGCACTAGACTCTCGTAAACATGACGCCAAGGCCTATGCGTTGTTATGCTGCTTTCAAAGATAACTTATTTTTGCTGTCATGCAGCGAGTATCCTTCAGGGAGAATATAATCCCAGAATGCATGCAACAAGCTCAGTGCACAATTAGTCCTATTATGCGCTTTCACTTTTTCAAAGTTAGTGTGTGATGTCGCTGAAGTCCACTCAAAAGGGCGATATTTTATTTAACAGAATACACTTTCCAAGACCTATAACGAACGACCCGTTTGGACTACAACACTCATTTAAATAATCTCCGCCCTCCGAGTCCTGGTTGAGCTGCTGTTATGTCAAAGAGGCGCTGTGTTTTCCACCCGTTCCCTAAACTCGTCTGTTTGACCTTCCTAAGGCTGACGAGAGAGATTTAAAATAGATATTAAACACTGTTCCTGAACAGGCAAAAGAATGCATGCCCGTTTTCTTAATATGATCATTAAAATCCAACAGACTGATGAAAATGCGGGACATTTTCTCAATTTGTGACGTGCGGTACAACGCAAGGGCGGGACGGGTGGTCACCCCAGTGCTATAGTATCTAATGTGTAAGTCCAGGTCTCACATTGGTATGGTAAGGGGCGTGCCATTTCCCGAACAAGTGCTCAGCAGAACCGATCACTACACACAGGGCCAGCTAACCAATCACAGCACATTTCGTATTTCGGAAGGCGGGGCTTCATCGGAAAAACGGCAGACTGGGGAGAGAGGTGCTGTAATAATGTAAAATATGTGGGGGGGGTTTTTAACAATCAAGCATGAAAGCATATCGTACTACAATCAAGACTTCATAAAGGACCTGTTTAATGCAGTAAAGTATCAATATATTATGTTAAGAGACTCCAGTGCACTTGACAAGCGTTATCTGCATAGTGCACTAGATAGGGGTGAAGGTGCAGACAGCAATGCGGCACACTAGGTTTATGAGCAGAGCTTGGAGAGAGTAATAAAATGTTCCCGCTCATTGCTGTAATCTGTGACTATACTATAAAGAAGAACAAATGCATTTTTTTCTTTTCCATTCAACATCCTAGTTTTTTCTTGTGTGTGGATATTCTGCTGATTTGAAGCATTTTTTTGTGCATGGCCATCTCATTTCAAGCGTCCTGTTTTCTTTTACTAAATATTTTGCTGCCCGTCATTCCATTGAGCCACGTCTGTACTTCTTACCAGTGCTTTTGCATGGCATTGTATTGGCGAGGAGATAGATTAGGGCTAGTATTAATATAAATATGGGCCACATCTGATACCACGATAAACTCTCAAAAATATAAGAATAAACAGAGCTCCACATTCTGTGATCACTCGCATTGGTTTGCGTGACCTTTACGCTTTATATGTAGAGAGTCATTTTAATCCTCTAGTTGGTAAGAAATTGCAACATATTGTGACAGATGTGAATGTCAAGGACGGCATTTCTCCGCCTTTTATTTATTAATTTTTTGCTAAGTGGTGGTAAATGTCACGGCGCATGTTAAAAGCGGCCAATGAGAGCCGTACGCAGACACACGACGCACGCTCCGCTGCGGTTTGTACCCTATCCCGCTCTTAATCAGCAATCACGCAGACGGCGTGCTGTCAGCCCAAGTTAACGTATCCTCGGCATTGAGCGACCGAACGAACCGAGCGTCCCTGAAAAGAAATGCCTACCTGACATTCACTTGATTCGAATCCGCCCCGCGCACAGACGAGCCGGATATATCGGGCACCCGGGTGTGTTTTATGCAGTGTTTGTTCTCCATTGATTTACTGCTAAAGATGATCCCGAGAGCTTTCATAACACTAATATCTACAATCCCATTTGACTTTTTGAGTGGTAAACGGTGAGACTCTTGATCTCTGGCGCTTTTAACACACAGGTACTGTAGATGCTTTTTGCTTTCGTACTAATTCAGAACGTAGCGATATGTTTCTTTGAGACGAGTTTTTTCCGTTTATGTGCATGCCTATTGTTTTGTATGTGGTATACTGCATTCAGATTATTTTTGTTTTTGTTTTTTTTCCTTCTCACCTATCCACAATGCAATGCTGTCCCCATGATGCACCTCTGCTTGCTGTTACCTGTATGTTAATACGCTTGAATCCCATTGGCCCACTGCCATCATGTGCTCGCTGCCTGCTATTAAAAGACTCAGTCGACTGCCAAAGCAATGAAGCGACCCCTCGAGGCATCTGTAGATCTGGTACTATGACCTTTCACCTTTTGCTTTGCATGTAGCTTTTTTAATGTACTGTAGCAACTCACAGACTTTTTTAATTTGGCTTCTTTGTTTTGATAGAAACAGTAAAAGTCACCAAGTACATGTATGTAGAAATGTTACCATGAATGTGTGTGGTAATTATTGAAGCCTAGTAAACATAAGTGCCTCCTTGTGCTGTAAAACGGAGCAATGCAGCTTCGAGTCAACATTGTGCATTGATATTTGTGTACGTGGATGCGTGCGAACCTCCGTTTGACTCATGCATGTCTTCTCTTTCACGTGTGGCCGCGCTCAGGCGTTCCCCCATGGAGTCCTGCAGCCCCTACCAAAGAGACCAGCACTAGAAAAGAGTAACGGGGCCAGTACTCTCTTCAACCCCAGTGTCTTGCACTACCAACAGGCTTTGGCCAACGCACAGCTCCAGCAGCCCACCGCTGCGTTCTTTCCCACAGGTGAGAACACGCATGCACCCTCTCACACACACACACACACACACACACACACTGCTTCGTATTAATCACCCTCTGAACGTTACACCCTTCTTCTCTCCTGCGATCCCGGCGTGACGTCGCGTCTGTCCCTTTTGCATGCACCGAGTGCACGGAATACTAATGCATAACTTCGAGGGATCGTTTGTTAACAACACACGTTATTCCGAGGGCGTTAATGGAAGTGTGAGCTTCTTTGATCTAAAAATCATAGCCATAGATTGAAAATAAAGTGCTTTGATCTGCACATCTGTACGCCGTCAGATTATATATCTGACTCCCATCAATATTGGCCAACACATAATGCTGTGATAAACATGCATAATGCAATTTTTGGGATTATGAACACTTAAGATGTGCACAAAATTACAGTGACATTTAACATGGACTTAAAATACTTAAAATTGTGCATCATCTATTGCAAATGTAGCCTGACCGATATATATCGATCTCTTGCAAAATTGCAAAAACATTTTATTTTTATGTTATATACAATATTTACGGCTTTTTATAGATATTTGTAATTCGTTTAAATAAACATGGTGATATATTGTCTATCACTATTAAATTGCTGACGTTAATTTGTTTTAAATAACGTGTAAATAAATACATAAATAAAACAAAAATTTATATATAAAAACATGAAATTATTATAATTAATTCTCATATATATATATTAATTAATTAATTATAATAATTTAATGTTTTTCAGACCTGTTAATCTTGGGTAAATATTATAAAATATAATATTAATTATTTGCCAGGCGATATATCGGCCATGAAAATGAATCGACAATATTTAGCCATTTGCACCTTTTTAAATGTTTTTTAAGAAGTTAATTGTATCTATTATGTATGATTTTTCATAAATAAATACATATTATATATATATATATATTTTAAATCAATTCAAATGAGCTTTATTAGCATGACTGTGTATCAATGTTGCCAAAGCATTAACATATTATATATAAATAATACATATGTATATAATAAAATAATATAATCAATTATATATATGTGTGTGTGTATATAATATGTATTTATTTATTTATAAAAAAATATACATAATACATCAAATTAACTTCATGGCCGATATATCGTACATTTTAATATTGATATTATATTTTATAATATTGACCCAAGATTAACATGTCTGAAAAACATTAAAATATTATAATTAATTTAAATGTATATCATTATTTTACAACAAAATAATTGAGATTAATCAAAATAAGCAGTTATGATATTTTACAGAACATTTTAATTATGTTAAAACAAAGGTAATCTTTATTACACATATTATTATTATTATTAGTTTTATTATTATGTGTGATCATTTGAAAAGATTAGCTGATGCTGATAAGGTTATGAGTGGATTAATGTCTGATAGCGCATGAATCACAGTATAATCCACCTACAGTCTCTCTTCACCTGTAGGCGTATCTACTGCAGTATTTTTATATCAATAAACACAGAATAAACTCTCTGTGCGGAGGGTCCTGAGCGAGAGTCTAATCCCTCGTAGGTGTGTTTTGTCATCACACACCCACATGGTGGTTGTGTTTCCTTTTAGCTGTCCTCCCTCTCCTCCAGCTCTTTTGTAACATCAGTATGTCTATTTTAACCGTAGGAGTGGCTGTTCCCTCACCGCATGACTCTCTTGTGTGTGTGTGTGTGTGTGTGTGTGTGCCGTGTTCCTCCTCTGCCCTGTTGCCCTCTTCCTCTTCTCCTACACCGCGCTCTAATTTCACAACGCCGCGCTCCTGTCCTCCTCTCATTGCGGCCCTTTGCGAATATTGATCCGGTTTGTCTTCCTGGAATACACCGAGGTTTTTACCGGAATGACGACACGGTGGAGCGAGCGATCTATAATGACAAGCTTAATTGGATTTGTATGGCATGCTGAATACTGAATCTCTGGCTCTGTGTCTAATATGTTTTTCTTCCCTATTAACCTCTCTCCACTCTTCACTGCATGGTCACAGGGTCAGTTCTGTGCATGGCTCCTGCTAGCAGCATTGGTAGGTTCCTCCTCTTCCTGTCTGTCTGTCTGTCTGTCTGTCTGTCTCCCCAGTCGCTCTTACAGGTGATTTGAAGCGTTTGTAACGTCACATCAAACCAGCAGCAGAATCTGATCCGTGCATCTGCTTTATTGTGCTTCTGTTCACCTGCAAGAGCGCTCCGTGTGTGTTCAGATTCACATTCCTCTCTTTGGGGTTTTGCAATTGACAGTATTTTTAAATTCATTATTCATTATTTACAGCGGTTATTTTATTATTATTGTAATTCTATATATTTTACACATTCATATTATTGTTTTTTTTACATTGGCTATTATTATTATTTTATATTCATATTATTCAGTTTTTTTTCGTCCCATTTTTTTTACAGTCACATTATTATTATAATTATACATTTGCTATAATTATTTATTATATATATTTTTGTATACGTTTTATGTATAATACATTTAATTTAATATTTGTACATATTATACATTTATGTAAATTATAAATTTGCTATAATTATTATATATTTATTTATTTTTATACATTTTATAAAATACATTTAATTTATTATTTATAAATATTATACATTTATATAAATTGGAAATATGCTATATTATTATTATTATAATTTTTCTTTTTAAATAATTAAATATTATACATTTATTTAAATTAGAAAATTATAGAAATTATAGAAATTTGCTATAGTTATTTATTATACATATATATCTTTTATAATAATTAAATATTGTACATTTATGCAATTCATTTTATTGTCATTAATTTAAAAAAAAACAGTTTTTACATTGACATTATTATTATGATTATCTTATGCAATTTTTTATAAACGTTATACATTTAAATTCATTTTATTTGAATTGATTTGTACAGTGACATTATTATTATTATTTTAAATTGTAATTATTTAAATGTGTATGTATTTTACATATGCATATATTATTAAACTAGTCATTTACAGTGTATTTTATCATTTGATTATTATTATTAACAATAATTGTACACGTTTTACATGTTTTATGTTTTAAATGATAATTAATTTCACAGTTATTTTTATCATCATCCTCATCTTAAAGTGTTGAATCAGTATTAGTGTGAAGCGATCAGGCTGGTAATAATAGGCATTGTCTTGTGTTGTGAACTATGGATTGGGAAATTTGATCAGTTTCCTAGAGAAATAGCCCACTTGATCATAATTATTATTATTATAATAGTGTCGGTAGGATCAACACTTGTCTAAAAGCCTGGCCCGATCTGCGCGAGACCGCACTAACCGCCCATGCCACACTGCTCTGGGCACAACTGATTATGCTGATAAATTTCCTTGAGGTGATTGTAATCAGCCTTTTTCCTCTTTGTTTTATTTTTCCCATGCTTCTCTCGCTTTGCATCGTGATCGCACGCTGGTTTAACCTAACGATGGCTCGCTGCTCTGTAATATACACCATTGCTAAACAACAAAACCAAAAAACAAACCCTACCAACCTGTTGCACTGGTTTCCATAATGCTCCACCTACCTGTTCATTGCTTCCATGGTTCCCTTCCTGAAAAAGTACCCATGATGTACAGTGCTACGCCTGCTACTGTCTCTGCAGCAACAACTCCTGCCACAAGTGTCCCCTACGCAACAACAGCACCAGCCAATCAGGTTTGCTCCTTTTAAAAGCTTTCTTTCATAAATCCCTGAGCTCTGAATAAGCACTTTGCCTCAAAGTCTACTGCACACATTCGGGCCGATCGGTGCTTATTCAGAGCTCGCACATTGGCAAATAGTAGTTGTGTTGTGTTGCATTATTTTCTTGTTTTGTTCTGCATGTCCTTGCTTTATTTTGATGTCGAGATATCCTTCCTCATCTTGATGAAACACACACACACACACACCTCACAACACCACTTATTCTCCCGCTCTGGGTTGAGTTTTGCGCTAAAAAAGGCGTCCGACTGACGATATCCGCTCAGAACAGAACCTCAAGAGGTCCGAAATGCTATGAAAGATCGCCATCTTTAATCAGTTCCCGTCTGCATGCTCGGACCGCTCCCTGGTATTGTTCGCCCAGGGGTCACTTAAGGAGACTTTGAGGGCTTTCCCACTTCCTTCCTGTCACCGAGCGGCTCTTCCTGTTGTTTCGCGGGGCCGGAGTATTCTCAGGAACTGGGACGTTGAGGGTTATTTGTAGTCTTATCACGTGAAGTTGAACCTGTTTCCTGAGGGTCTCCTGCCAGGCGGCTTAAGGCTCTTCAGCGCCACCTGGCAGGAGAATCAAGTACTCCACCTGAAAGATCAGACTAGGATTTAGTGTAGAGCCACACTTTTTAATCATATTTTAAATTGATTTAATATTTATAAAATAATTAACTGTTATTAAACTGAAATATTATTACGATAAATATTCAAATGTTAGTAGGAGTTGTACATTTAAAAACAATATCATTATTAAAATTAATATTATAATCTGAATAGTAGTATGTATAAATTTAGAACAATGTTATTAATAAATTAATGAAATGTATTTTTTGTTGTTGTTATTATTATAATTATTAATGAATGAAATACTGTAAATGTCAAAAGAGAAATAAATGTGAAAATATAAAACAGATACTAATAACAACAATATTAATAATTATAATATTAACATGGATGTTAATAATGATAATTATATTAGTATTTGAATGATTTGGTAATTATATATTTGTATATATTATACATTTTTTATATATTATTTTATTTCAAAATATTTCAGACTTTGATTTTTTAATTATCTTGACTTATTTCCATGTCAAACATGATTTTTTTTTAATATTTTTAATTAATATTTATAAAATAATGAATGTAAAAATACTGTTAAAACAGTGTTATTATTAAATTATTAAATATTAATCAAATAAATATCAGTATTAATAGTTATACATTTAAAACAATGTTATTATTAAATAGTATTCAAATGTATTTGTAATTGTCAAAATCCCAGAGAAATAAAAGTGAAAATTGTAAACGGAGATATTAATAACAACAACAATAAAAATGATGTTAATAATAATTATAATTTTTTTAATATTATAATCTGAATAGTAGTACGTTTAAAACAAGATTAGAACAATATTATTAATAAATTATTCAAATGTATTTTAAAATGTTGTGGTTATTATTATCATTATTAATGAATTAAATACTGTAAATATCAAAAGAGAAATAAATGTGAAAATATAAAACAGATACTAATAACAACAGTATTAATAATTATAATATTAACAAGGATGTTAAAAATATAGTATTTATATTTAACTTATATAAGTATTTTAATGATTTGGTAATTATGTATTTGTATATATTATACATTTTTATATATTATTTATTTTATTTCAGAATATTTCAGATTTTCTAATCATCTTGACTTATTTCCATGTCAAACATGAAATATGTAAGAATTATTTATAAAATAATAGTAATTATAAATTATTTAAAAATACTGTTATTAATTTTAAATAGCATTACAATAAATGTTAAAATGTTAGGGTAATAGTTGGACATTTAAAAACAGTCATTATTAAATATTTAAAATAAATATTATAATCTGAATAGTAGTACATATAAATTTAAAACAATGGTATTATTAAAATGTATTTTAAAATGTTGTTGTTATTATCATTATTAATTAATGAATTAAATACTGTAAATGTCAAAAGAGAAATAAATGTGAAAATATAAAACAGATACTAATAACAACAGTATTAATAATTATATTAGTATTTGAATGATTTGGTAATTATATATTTGTATATAGTATACATTTTTTAATATATTAATTATTTTATTTCACAATATTTCAGATTTTTATATTTTTTATGAATATTTATAAAATAATAAATAAAAAAATATTAATCAAATAAATATTATAATCTCAGTAGTAATAGTTATACATTTAAAACAATGTTATTATTAAATGCCAGGGAAATAAAAGTGAGATATTAATAATAACAACAACAATAAAAATGATATTAATAATAATTTTTTATGTTTTGATAATTATATAGTTGTACATATTGTATTATTGGGTATTATTATTATACATTTTGTTTCAAAATATTTTCCATTCGACTTCTTTCCATGTCAAACAGGATTTTGAGATCGATTTGATGCCTGACGATTATGAACACGTTAGTTTTCTTCAGAATAACGTGCACCACTGATTCGTTCACTATGAGGCCGGAAATATAAATCAAGACAATAAATAGCATGTTATGCTGGCTTGAAATGTGAATATTTACGTTATGCATTTAGCAGATGCTTCTCTCGGACTAAATGTCTTCAGACGGGGATGTTTGTTCTCAGCCGTGGTTTAATGCAGGATCTCAGAGCTTTCTCTGGTGTGTGTGTTTGCGTCAGTCTCAGACCCAGACAGAACCAGCAGCGGCCGCTGAGTCATCGCCACAAGCGCTAATCTCACACATGAGTTTAATTATGCAGAGAGAGAGAGAGAGAGAGAGAGAGGGCCATAAACAAACGCTTGACTGCAGCTTTGAGGTGACGACTTTAGCTTGAAGCAGATCACGTTATAATCTACTGAACTGAGGCTGTGTTCGGATGGCACACTAACTTACTGCCCAGTGCATACTAGTCTTTAACAATAGTGTTAACCATGCTCCAGAGTAGTGCAGGGTGTTACCTCACAAAATACATTCGTTTGGATGTGAAAATGTCCAACTTTTCGACTCGATTCAGTTTGTTGGTGTAAAGTCAAGTTGATTCGGTGAAATTAAATCGTGTTTTTCGATTTAAAATTGTGTATTTTTGCTGTACACTGAACAAATCAGGGTTTCCGCAGGTCTTAACGTCTTATCTGTCACCGTCCCGCTGGCGCTCTTTTTTTGATCGCCTTATTTTCGTATCATATATTTGAGTAATTATCATAAATTAGGTATCATTCGAAAGCTTACGAACTCAAAATTCATCCTGTGAAAACCGTTTGGAAATTGGACGTTGCGTTACCATGGAAATGGTACTTTAAATTATTTTAGCGGGCTCCTCCCCTAGTGGGCGGTGTCATGTTTCATATTACAACATTTATTTTAACTATTTTATATTCAAAATCTTTTCTAATCTTCACAAAACACATATCGTCGGAAAGGTCTGAGTCTCAAGGGTCCATATTTGGTGACTGTTTTGTGATGGAAGTGATATTTGCACAGGAAAATGCATCAAAAAAAACAATTAATGGAATTTGAATGACACCCGGTGGCTGTTTTTGGTACAGCGCCTAAACAACATCTCATGGGGACTTTAATTTTTGTGATGTCAACTTCAAATTTGGAACACAAATCGGTTAGACATATGGCTTTGATTTTATAGTAATTTAAGATTAAAACATTTTTGTAAAATATATATTTTATATAAAAGAAAAAAATGTTTTTTATTTACAGTAAATTTAAACTTCCATAACTCTTTCATACTTTCATATTTTGAATTGCTTTGTATTGCACTTTAGAAATAATCTGCCGAGTGTCGTCTTTAAAACAAGCTTAGATCAAAGCATTCATGAATTACAGCCCTTTAAGTTTGGATAGTGCATTTTCATGTGTATTCTCAAAAAGGGGGGGTGACAGTTACGGGGTTAAAAAAAGTCATAAATTGACCTTCCACCATTTAAAGGTGCAGTCTGTAATATTTATGAGGATCTATTGACTGAAATGCACTATAATATACATAGCTATGTTTTTTTTGTGGTGTATAATGAACCGTTATGTTTTTATTACCTTAGAATGAGCCGTTTCTATCTACACACACCACGGGTCCATTACAGTGAAGTCGCCATTTTGTGCCGCCATGTTTCTACGGTGGCCTTAAACGGACAAACTTCTCTACAGAGCGCTAGTCACTCTCTGCTGTCTCAGACATTTTTGTCCTGTGTCAGCCACCGTAGTGCGTCTCAGAAAGGGAGGCATGAGCGGTGTGTGATAGCAGTTCGCAACCTCACCACTAGATGCTGCTAAAATCTACACACTGCACCTTTAAATGGCTTAAGTTGGAGCAGAAGGCCTGTGCACACCGGGACGATTATCAGCGTTTTTTTAAGACGTTTTTCGGCGCGTCTGTGTGTTCACACCTAAGCGATTTCCACTGGCAGAGACGATAAACTAGCACCAAATGTCATTTTTGACATGTCATATTTACATTCAAAGCTTCTATTGAGGATTTAGAATTAAGGGGTTAATGTATTAACTAACATGAACTAACCATGAGTGGTACATTTGTCACTATATTTGTTCATCTTTGTTAACGCTAGTTAATATAAATCCAGCTGTTCATGGTTTGTTCATGTTAGTTCACACCGCATTAACTAATGTTAACAAGATTTTAATAATGCATTAGTAAATGTTGAAATTAACATTAACAAAGATTAATAAATGCTTTATTAGTTCATGTTAACTAATGAACCTTATTTTATAGTGTTACCAATTAAACTTTAAATGTCTATCATCATATTTTATGACGGCATCACCGTAAAAAGTGTCGAAATTCTCAATTTGAATAAAATCGAACAGCATGGAAGGAGCACGGGGCACAGAGAGACTCTGATTGGTCTATATATTACGATCTTTTTAATAATATGTAATGGTGTAAGAGCTACTAGAGTCTAAATGACAACAAATATGGATTGAAGAAGAATATTTAGTTAGATAAAAATCGGTTGTGAATTATGGAAATTATTAGAGCTATCTTTCTTCAATACATTTTGACTTTTGGACTTTATCGGAAATAATGCAGTGCAGCCTCCAGCATCCTCGAGGCTCTGCGCCAGACAATCTCTTTCCTGCGGACATGTCAAAGGTAAAGCTACGTTTTATCTTAGCAATAGCATATAATAACAACTCGAGAGCTGATAGGCATCAGTGGCGGGAAAACTAGCAAACTCTGAAATAATATGCCATGTCTATAATATGTACGGCCGATTTGACCATTATGGCCATTCTCGGTAAAATACTCAGAACTCTTTTGTCCTTCGTATTTTTAATAAAATAACAATTATAGAACAAAATATACTTACATTTAGGAAAATCAGGATACTATAGCTATATGGGTTTAATTTCAACAAAGTTATTACATTGCAAAAATTTTTAAACGGTCAAAATGACCGCCTTGGTACACTCTAAAAAATAAAGGTTCTATATGGCACCAAAAATGGTTCTTGGCTCGTAATCATAGGGGAACCTTTTTTAGTGCTATATAGCACCAATTTTGGTGCTTCAGTGGTTCTTCAGCGGTTCTTCAGAGGTTCTTCACCGGTTCTTTGACTAAGGTGCTATATAGCACCGCTAACTATGGTGCTATATAGCACCGCTACCATATACAGAACATGTTAAGATATGGTGCTATATAGCACCAATTTTGGTGCTTCAGTGGTTCTTCAGCGGTTCTTCAGAGGTTCTTCACCGGTTCTTTGACTAAGGTGCTATATAGCACCGCTAACTATGGTGCTATATAGCACCGCTACCATATACAGAACATGTTAAGATATGGTGCTATATAGCACCAATTTTGGTGCTTCAGTGGTTCTTCAGCGGTTCT
Source organism: Romanogobio albipinnatus (assembly GCA_023566225.1). Lineage (NCBI taxonomy): Eukaryota > Metazoa > Chordata > Actinopteri > Cypriniformes > Gobionidae > Romanogobio > Romanogobio albipinnatus. The sequence continues at coordinate 72,200,069 of CM042241.1, forward strand.
TCACCGGTTCTTCACCGGTTCTTTGACTAAGGTGCTATTTAGCACCGCTACCATTTACAGAACATGTTAAGATATGGTGCTATATAGCACCGCTACCATATAGAGAACATGTTAAGATATGGTGCTATATAGCACCAATTTTTGGTGCTTCAGTGGTTCTTCAGTGGTTCTTCAGAGGTTCTTCGCCGGTTCTTTGACTAAGGTACTATATAGCACCGCTAACTATGGTGCTATATAGCACCGCTACCATATACAGAACATGTTAAGATATGGTGCTATATAGCACCGCTACCATATACAGAACATGTTAAGATATGGTGCTATATAGCACCGCTACCATATACAGAACATGTTAAGATATGGTGCTATATAGCACCGCTACCATATACAGAACATGTTAAGATATGGTGCTATATAGCACTGCTACCATATACAGAACATGTTAAGATATGGTGCTATATAGCACCGCTACCATATACAGAACATGTTAAGATATGGTGCTATATAGCACTGCTACCATATACAGAACATGTTAAGATATGGTGCTATATAGCACTGCTACCATATACAGAACATGTTAAGATATGGTGCTATATAGCACCGCTACCATATACAGAACATGTTAAGATATGGTGCTATATAGCACCGCTACCATATACAGAACATGTTAAGATATGGTGCTATATAGCACTGCTACCATATACAGAACATGTTAAGATATGGTGCAATATAGCACCGCTACCATATACAGAACATGTTAAGATATGGTGCTATATAGCACCAATTTTTGGTGCTTCAGTGGTTCTTCAGCGGTTCTTCAGAGGTTCTTTGACTAAGGTGCTATATAGCACCGCTAACTATGGTGCTATATAGCACCGCTACCATATACAGAACATGTTAAGATATGGTGCTATATAGCACCAATTTTTGGTGCTTCAGTGGTTCTTCAGAGGTTCTTCACCGGTTCTTTGACTAAGGTGCTATATAGCACCGCTAACTATGGTGCTATATAGCACCGCTACCATATACAGAACATGTTAAGATATGGTGCTATATAGCACCGCTACCTACCATATACAGAACATGTTAAGATATGGTGCTATATAGCACCAATTTTGGTGCTTCAGTGGTTCTTCAGAGGTTCTTCACCGGTTCTTTGACTAAGGTGCTATATAGAACCTCTGAAGAACTGCTGAAGAACCACTGAAGCACCAAAATTGGTGCTATATAGCACTTTAAAAGGTTCCCCTATGATTACGAGCCAAGAACCATTTTTGGTGCCATATAGAACCTTTTTTTTTAGAGTGTAGTTTTAAGAGTCTAGTGTTAAGGTTCAATATCATGGCATTAAATCAGGGCCCTATGATTTCTGTGATAAAAACGATGATTCTGATGATTCATAAAAACATAATTTACTGTAAAATGCTGAATGTTTTTGATGAATAGTTAAAAAGCAGGTCAGTACACTTAAATCAAATCCCGATATAGACTACGGTCTGTAAATATTAAAGCACAAAAAGACTTGAAATATGAATCCTGCATGTTCTGCGTGATGAAACACGCGTGACGCTCGCTCTGCCGTCTCACTGTATGAGGACGTGAACGCATCACTTCATCACTTCATCAGCATTTCCCGCTTCATTTGAGAAAAACCAGCGTCATGTCATAAACACAGAAACTCAAAGCTCTTCACGGCAACACGTCAAAATAAAAGTTTGGTTCGACCTGAAGAAATTATGACAGAAATGTATTACTGTTGTATAATGTAATAATAATACTAACCCTAATAATACATCATTAAGTCTTTATTTTAAGTAGTAATCACACATTTTCTTCCATATTTTAATTTGATAATTTAATTAATTAATTAATTTCATATAAATGAAAAAAAAAGTACAAATATATATATATATATGACGCTTATTTGACGCTACTATCAAAAATCATGTCTAATTAATTGAATTTAATTAGAATTTTAATATATATATTTTTTTTTATTTATTAATTAGACATTATTTTTGATTAATAAAATTTAATTTAACCATTAAAATGGAGTCAATTTTATTAAGCCATTAAAATAAAATCCAGAATACTTCAAACATAAAACACAGAATTTGGTAAAAATAAAACATGTAACTTTTAATAATTGTATTTTAATTAATTAGGCATGCCTTTTTGATTATTACAATTGTATTTAGCCATCCCAAAAAAATAAAGCATATTTCATAAGGCCCTTAACATGTATATTTTGTTAATATTTAATAAATTGTTGTTAAATTGAGTTAATTAGACATGCTTTTTGATTAATAAAATGCCATTTAACCATTAAAACAGAGTCGGAAACGGAATTAGAAATGGCAAAGCAAACTGATTTCATAACACTTATCTTCAGCTGAACAATAACTCTGTTTTCTTTCTGGAGCTTGAAGCATTGAACTGTTTGCATCATGATTTCCCTGTGACGCTGCTTTGAAATCTGTATTGTATAAAGCGCTGTATAAATGAAGATGATTGGTCGGAAACGTGCCGTAGAGATCATGTGCTACTAACCACAGTGTTTCCGGGGACGCAGCTAGTTTGTACTTAACCCTAACATGTATATGTGTACTTATAAAAGTGTTACATTAATAATTATTCCCCGCCTCCAGTTCACTCACGCCGAATTCTACACGCAGATGAAACGTCACATGGAGCGCGTTGCATTGTGGGAAAACATATCCCATGCGGTGTCCTCAGATCCATACATCAGGTTTCAGCAGATGTAGTAGGTAATGCGGGAATCCCATGCATACTATTCACAGTATACACACTGCATACTGCGCCAGAGGAGTAGACACCGCTTCCGTCATCCGGGTGCTCCGTGCATACAGGAAATATGCTAGAAAACATAAGTATGCTAGTATGCCATTCTGAACACAGCCTGAGACTCAGTGTTTAGTGGGACGTCCCGTTGAGTTCAGCTGTAGGGCGGCAGCGCCCCCTCCTGGACAGAGACTGACATTTATTTCTTAACGCTCATCCAAATGCAAAACTTTCGTCTTCCATCAACGCTTTACTTGCGTGCATACAGCTTGTCTGCAATTATTTGCTTTTAAAATAATCTTTGTAAACATGTCGTTAATCAAAAAACTAAATTATAAATAAAGAGTTTTAGTGGCTTTTAGTTCCTGGCAGTAAAATTAATATTTTAACAGATATGCACATTTATATATTGTTTAATGTATATTTTATTTAAATCAAAAAAAAAAATTTTACTTCAGAAGTGCACATTTAATATTTAAAGCTATAGAGTTCTATACTTATATGAATTATTTAATGCATATTAGCATGATATTTTAAAAATAAGTATTAAAATGTATATTTAAAATATTACAAAACAATCCAGATATGCACATTTAAAATGTAAATGTCTATATAATCAAATATTTACATTCTATAATGTATGCATTATTTTAATAAAGTATATTTACATTATTAATATAATGGTATTTTTTTATAGTATTAATAATATGATTTTTTTTAATCAGATATGCACATTTAATATTTAAAGCTCTAGAATTCTATTATTATTTATGTTAATATTTTTATTGTAAGTTTGCACTATTAATATAATGATATTTTAAATATAAGTATTAACAATATATATTTCAAATCAAAAACTTCAGAAGTGCACATTTAATATTTAAAGTTCTGTAGAATCAGTACATTCTATAATAATGTATATTTACATTAATAATATATTGACTTCAAAATGAAATATAGAATCAAATATTTACATTCTATAATGTATGCATTATTTTAATAAAGTATATTTACATTATTAATATAATGGTATTTTTTATAGTATTAATAATATATCTTTTTTTTTATCAGATATGCACATTTAATATTTAAAGCTATAGAGTTCTATACTTATATGAATTATTTAATGCATGATATTTTAAAAATAAGTATTAAAATGTATATTTAAAATATTACAAAACAATCCAGATATGCACATTTAAAATGTAAATGTGTATATAATCAAATATTTACATTCTACAATGCATGCATTATTTTAATAAAATATATTTACATTAATAATATATTGACTTATTATATTAATAACATTTTTAAGTATTCATTATATTTTATATTAATTAAGTATTTAGTCAGATATTTTTAAAAATGGGAAAAAATGAAAGCTCTAGAATTCTATTATTATTTATGTTAATATTTTTATTGTAAGTTTGCACTATTAATATAATGATATTTTAAATATAAGTATTAACAATATATTTTTCACATAAAAAACTTCAGAAGTGCACATTTAAAATGTAAAAGTCTATAGAATCAATTATTTACATTCTAGAATTATGTATTATTTTACATTATTAATATAATGGTATGTTTTTTTTAAATGCTCTTATATTTATATTATTTATGTAACATATTTAATGTATATTTATTTACATTATTAATATAATGGTATTTTTTTAAGTATTAATTTTTTATTTTTTTAATGGAGAAAAGAAAATTCAGTATTTGTTTTTATTTTTGTAATGTATATACATGAGTAGTGATATTATAAACTAAATATAATATAATCAAAAAATATAATTGCATATACTGTATTTGCATTGTAATTTATTTATAATAATTATTTATATGCTGTTGATAAATGACATATTAAGTTTATAAATTATAATAACTAATATTGCTATATATTTCTAAACGATCAGTCCTCGCGCCCTGTGTTTATCAGTAGTAAGTAGTGTGTGGTGGTTGGTCTGTACTTTATCGAGCAGGACAGAAACATCTGGTCAAACTGTTGATGGGGTTATTAATGCAGTAATAAATGACTTTACGTCACACACAACACCCTGATCCAGCACGGACACGGAGTCGCTGCTCTTTACATTGCCACTGTGTAGCTTCTTGCATGTGACCCCTCTCTGGCCTTGCTTTCCCATCATGCCGCGGTGCAGCCGGCTGTCACACTGTCTCCTCGGTGCTCTGCTCTCAGCGGGTTTCATAGTAACGACACACGAACTAGGGCTCCTGATCTTTACTGTTTGCTACTGTAATACATTTCAAGATGCGTTTGATCCAGGCAGAAGATCAGCCGTGCGACCCACACACTTATTATTGATTTGAGGTGTTTGGAACGGGTTAACGTTGAGCCGAGGCTGATTCCCACCTCTAATAACCCGTGTTATGTAAGCGGATGAACGAGTGCTGACTGTATCCACACACCTGGCTGTGTTCCACTCGCATACTAGCATACTCGTGCTGTTTCTGCGGTATGCAACGCATCGGCTGTTTCTATGCATTGATCAGCCTGACGTTTTTTGTAAGACATTACTACTTTTATTCAGCAAGGATGCATCAAATTGATCAAAAGTGACAGTAAAGACATTTTTTTTTATCATAATTCATGAATTCAATTCAATTATGTTCATCAAATTATCCTGTAAAGGTGTTTTCCACAAAAATATGAAGCAGCTCAACTTTTCTCAGTATTGATAATAATCATAAATGTGTGTTGAGCATCAAATCCTCACATGAGAATGATCAGTGAAGGGTCATGTGACACTGAAGACCGGAGGAATGATGATAAACTCAGCTTTGATCACAGGAATACATTACATTTGAACATACATTCACATAGAAAACAGCTGTTTTAAATATGTTATTTTTAAAAAAGTATTAAAATATATTTTTTTTTATAAAAGTCAGATATGCACATTTAAAATTGAAATCTCTAGAATTCTATATTTATATTACTTATGTAATATATTTAATATATATTTACATTATTAATAGTTATATATTCTTTTAAAGTATTCAAATATAAAATAAAAAAAATCAGATATGCACATTTAACATTTAAAACTCTAGAATTCGATGTATTATGTCATTTATTTAATGTATATTTACATTATTAATATCATTATATTTTAAAAATAAATATTTAAATATATTTTTTATATGTACATTTAAAATGTAAAGGTGTATAGAATCAAATATTTACATTTATATAATGTTTGTATTATTTTAATCAAATTTACATTTATATTATTAGTACAATGGTATTTAAAATATTTCTATATTTATATTTTTAAGAAATGAAAAAACTTTAATAAAAAAAATGTAAAGCTTCAGAATTCTATATTTTTATATTTTTCATGTAATGTATTTGTTTATATTTTCGTAAAAATAATACATTTACATTAATATAGTGATATTTACTGTTGATACAAATATATATATTTATGATTATATAAATGCATATAGATATAATTGCATATATTTACATTATGTAATCTCTTTGTAATGATTTTTAATATTATGTAATATTATATGCTGTTTATAATTGACATATTTGTATATACATGACAATATTACAATAACTAATATATATACGTTTAAATGATGATAAATTCAGCCTTGATCGAAGGATATAAATTACACTTTGCTATATATTCACATAGAAAACAGCCGTTTTACATTTGAATAATATTTCCCTATTTTTACTGTACTTTTGATCAAATAAATGCAGCTTTGCTGAGCAGAAGAGACTCTTTCAAACATGCATTTGCTGCTTTTTGCGCCTGAGAAGACTAAACACTTTTGTTGATCTTTTGTAGGAAGTGTTTTTGAGTCGATGCGCTCATAAGCACATGAGCATGCATACGCTCAGTAAATCGCATGCACACCCATCGCCTCATCTGTATCGACACGGACACATTCAAACGTCACTACAAGTCAGAGCACTTAAGATGGATCGTGACGCCTGTCCTAACGCCCGGATGCTGTTTTGTGTTTGTCTCCCTCTGTCTGCACAGATCATCTTGAAGTAAACCACCGGAGAGGAACGGGGTGTCAGGAAGCTGCTTTGAGAAACCCAAAAACATCCCCGTGTAAATACGACCTGCCCTCCCCGATAGAACTACAGCAACCTGCATGATAAAGCGTAACACGTTAGCAAGCCACTACACACTCACTCACACACACACACACCTGTTATGCTCAGAAACCGGTTTCTAACTTCAAAACAATATATGAATATATATAAATATATATATATATAATTATATATATGTCAATGTACAGCACGTTTCATCTGAATGATCGCTCACCCGTCAGATAATGTGTATTTTTCTCTCCCATGGTTGTTTTAAATGAAAAACAAATGCACAATGTTCACCCTGAGCGCACACACACACACACACACACACTCGGTTTGCACTGTCAGAAATAGTGCTTAATAATAAGTGCTTGATTGTCTTGAACGGGAGGACGTCTCCTGAAGAGTATGTCTTAACATCCCCATGAAACCCTCCGGATAGGGGATTTTTTTTTTTTATTATTATTTCTTGTTTTAACACCGAATGTCACATGGCGGACAAAAGAGAAGATTGTCTACTGGTCAGAATGCGCCTCCCTCCCCGGTTTCTCCTTCTTGGACTTGAGCCGATCCGTCTTCGGAAACGATTCGTACTTCATCCCCAACGGCCAAAGAAAGGTTTACTCTGACGCAGTAGAGAATGTGGCGAACCATGTGCCATGCAACCACCTTTCCGTCTCTGCTAAAGGACTGTGTTTTGCTCCTTCCTTTTTTGTTTTTAAGTGGACGGTGAATGATTTCGACGTGTCATCAGGGAGTCGACTCCGGCTTCTATCCCGTGCCAAGGGCTTACATTAAAACTGGAGAGCTGCTGTAAACAAACTCACACACACGAGACGGACTTCTCCAGTTTGTCTGGGGTCGTTGTCCCAATCACACGGTGCCCAGCGAACGGAAAACACGCGAGGAGGAGGAGAGGGCGAAACGTTGCAGTAGACGATCTCTGCGCTCTCGCCGATAATCCTGTTTTATTTGATAAACAGTTAGAAGTGCCTAAGAAATCTATTTTACACGGCGAGCATCTTGAGAAGATGACTTTATGTGGTTGTGAAAACACTCAAGCGACGCTCCTGAAATCATCTTGGCCAATTCGGATGAAAGAAACGAGACGAGAAACATGCATTTCATACACATCACGGTCTGTCTCATTACACGACACATGGTGCGAGACTGAATAGGTGGAATGTGGATTTTTTTTGTAGACATGGGAAATGTAAAGGACGAGCTAAATGTCTGTAACACGTGACGTTTGAGTTTGGTGAACGATTGTCATAGCGGTTTTGTTGTCGAGTCAGGACTGTCCGTTCTGTCGTTTTCTTACTAAACAGCATCGTTTTCATTTCAATGGTGTTTTTTTTTGTTTTTTTTTACCTCGAATACAATTAAACAGTGCTCAAAAGTTTACACACCCCTTGCAGAATCTGTGAATAACCTGAACAAAATAAGAAACTAAGTTAATTTATTCAAATGCCCCTGTGCAAATCTTAATACTGTGTGTCGTTCTTCAGATCCTGCAAACTCTTCAGTTTTCCAGCATCTTCTGCGCATTTGAACCCTCTCCAGCAGTGACATCATGATTTTGAGATCCATCTTTTCACACTGAGGACGATTGAGAGACTCAAACACAACTATTTAAAAAAGGTTGAAACAGTCACTGATGCTCCAGAAGGAAACACGACGCATTAAGAGCCGGGGGGTGGAAACTTTTGAAATTTGAAGATCAAGGTAAATTGCTCTTAAAGGGATAGTTCTACCGTTTACTAACCCTCAAATTAACACAAAGGAAGATATTTGGAAGAATGTTGGTAACCATACAGATCTCGCTACCATAGTCGGGGAAAAATATGTGGTTACAAACATTGTTCCAAATAATCTTCCTTTGTGTTCAGCAGAACAGACAGTTTGATAGCGAATCAATTTTTGGGTGAACTATCCCTTTAAGTGTGTCTTCCGGGAAACATGCATGTATCTTTTGTTGCTTCCAGAGGACAGTACTATATGAAAAAAGAAAATAATCTACATCCTGTGCAAAAGTTTCCACCCCCCGGCTCTTAATGCGTTGCGTTTCCTTCTGGAGCATCAGTGAATGTCTGAACCTTTTTTTAATAATTGTTTTTGAGTCCCTCAATCATCAAGGTAAATTGTTCTAGCACTTACTAACCCTCAAATTAACACAAAGGAAGAATGTTGGTAACCAAACAGATCTCGCTAGCATAGTAGGGGAACAAATACTATAGTAGTCAATGGGGGGCGAGATCTGTTTGGTTACAAACATTGTTCCAAATATCTTCCTTTGTGTTCAGCAGAACACACGCTTATACAGGTTTGGAACAATTTGAGAGTGATCATTTTTGGGTGAACTATCCCTTTAAATTTGTCTTATTGGAAACATGCATGTGTCTTTTGTTGCTTCCAATGGGCAGAACTATATGAAAAAAGAAAATAATCTTCATCCTGTGCAAAAGTTCTCGGCTCTTAATGCGTCATGTTTCCTTCTGGAGCACCAGTGAATGTTTCAACCCTTTTTAAATAATTGTGTTTGAGTCTCTCAATCGTCCTCAGTGTGAAAAGATGGATCTCAAAATCATACTGTCCCTGCTGGAGAGGGTTCAAACACGGAAAAGATGCTGGAAAACTGAAGAATTTGAGGATTTTTCTGAAGAACGTTAGGCAGTTAAAACCAGGGACTCAAGAACACCATCACAAAACACACACACACACACACAGCCGTGGATCATCCAGGGAACGACACACACACACACACACACACAGCCGTGGATCATCCAGGGAACGACACACACACACACACACAGCCGTGGATCATCCAGGGAACGACACACACACACACACAGCCGTGGATCATCCAGGGAACGACACACACACACACACACACACACACACACAGCCGTGGATCATCCAGGGAACGACACACACACACAGCCGTGGATCATCCATGGAACGACACACACACACATACACAGCCGTGGATCATCCATGGAACGACACACACACACAGCCGTGGATCATCCATGGAACGACACACACACACACACACAGCCGTGGATCATCCATGGAACGACACACACACACACACAGCCGTGGATCATCCATGGAACGACACACACACACACACAGCCGTGGATCATCCAGGGAACGACACACACACACACACACACACACAGCCGTGGATCATCCAGGGAACGACACACACACACACACACACACACAGTGTGAAGAATCAAGGGTTCATAAACTTTTGCACAGGGTCATTTTTTGTCTGCATTTAAATGTAAAATATCTTATTCAGGACAGTACTAAATCAAAAATAACTTCTTATTTTGTTCTGATTATTGACCGATTGTGCAGCTTGTGAGCGTGATTAAGTGCACACGGCCTGATCTGTGATGGGCGACGCGTGTGTTTGTGCATCGATGTGAGCGTGTGCATGCCTGCGTTAATCATCCAATCAGAAACATCATGTGTTTTCATGGTGCTCAGTTAACACAGACAATCCACAGAGAGGCGTTTGGTTTCGCAGGAATATGGCACTGGTCTTTTTTTTTTTCTGTTAGTTTGTCCAAAAGTTACAGTTTTAATGTAATTTTTGAAGTGGAAAGTGATTTTAAATATATTTTATTGTCATTCATTTTGTTTTGTTAAATACTAGAACACGGAACAATGGTGTAACCTATTTTAAAAAAAAATGAATGTAATTTATTAAGCCGGGCTTGGCTACGTGCGCGCTCGTCCTTTAAAGCGGCCTCGGCCAATCAGGAGCCGCTTCTAGATCTGGCGTCGGGACGTCGCGCCGCAGCGCAAGCCGGGCTGTAGAACTGCTTGTGTTATGTAAAAAAAACTAAATAATGTTTATTGTATAGGTAATGTTTTACCAAAAAAAAAAAAAATCTAAAATAGAAAAAAAAAAGTAAAAAAAAAAAAAACACATTCTCAGTAGTATGATAGTTATTTCATAATAATATTAAGTTGTTGCTGTGGCAACCTAAAGTTGCGAATACTAAATTTTGGTATTTTTGTAAATGATGTAATTGTTTTCTTTCGTTTCATTTTCTTTTAGAGCACTGCAAAACGTTAGATTGTAAAGCAGATATCGGAGCATTTATGTCGAGATTATATTACCAGGAGATTTTTCCGGTAGCATTTAACGGCGTGTAACGTTTAAGATAGTAGTAAACACTCACCGGTTACAATAGTGTGACGTAACTTAAGAAGCGACTCTAGCGTTCCCCCAGGTTTTTTTTTTTTTTTGAATTGACAAAGGATCTCAAGTATACTTTTTCTATTATTTATGCGAGTTGTCCTGGTTTGTTCAACGGCGTAACGATTGCACTTTGGTTTCCTGTGACTGTAGGATGCTCATTTCAAACGGATGCGCGGGGAATATGGGACGGCGACCGAATCGTTTTAGCGCTTTAGTTCAAAACCAGAGGACGAAATATTCCGTAAGCATCTTTGCATGGTATTTTATGTCGAAATTAAGGAGTTCTTTTCCATTTAATCTGAGAAAATAAACAGAAATATATTGAATGTTTCTATCTACACTATAGAGAAAACAAATCTGCACATGTGACGAGAGGAACGGTTGATTTGTCATCGACTGATGGGGACTAAAGCACTTTGGGATCAGTTGATATACTGAGCAGACACAGCGTATCCAAACACTTTGCCTTACCTTTAGTCCATCGTTTTTAAGCTTTTGTGTTTCAGAGCTATTAATATGTACTAGGGTGTCAACAGGTCTCACCTCCATCTATATATGAATATACTATACCTATAACTAAGACATGTAAGAGTTTATTATTATTATTATTATTCTGATTATTTTCGGAGCATCGTCACCGAGAGGCCAAAAGGTGTTGATGTCTTTCCGATGCCCTGCTCCTCAGTGGGATTGTGGGTATTTCTTTACGCTGTGCTGCTTGACTTCCATCAGTGATGCAGTAGCCCGTCGACACGGTCGCAGAGATACAGTTATGAACCAAGCCCTCTTTGGATGATATTAGTTTTCATGTAACCATTTTAAATGTTTTATTTGTGCATATATATATTATGTGCTATTTTATGTCATATAGTCAAAATGTTTTTGGTTCCAGAAAAATAGTGTAAAATCTATTGAGACAAAATGAATAAAGAAAGAGAAAAAGGACGGATGTGTGCTTTATTGTTCTTGTCCGTTTTGCGTGATAATTAATGTGTGCGTTGCAAAATATGAGTGTTTTTGTCCTTTTCCAGGATGAGCATCTTTAATCAAACGTCCATGCCTAACCCTCATCCGTCTCAAGCACGATAACGTTTCCTGCATAACCTTCAGAATATCTCACATCGGGTGTCTCTGTCGACCTCTTGTGGGAAACAGTTATAATATGAGATGATATTTCATGACTCTTGCCACTAGACGGCCTTATAGCTCTATGGAGCAAATGAGCTGCTCCGCTGGGTCAGTTTCTCTCAAGTGTGCATTCAGAATATTTACTAAAATCCTAGCAAATAGGTTAAGTGTATCAGTTCAATAATACATGGAGACCAAACAGGCTTTATCCCCGGGAGATTTTCTTTTCATAATGTACGTAGGCTCATGAACATTGTGTATAGGAGTAAAGGAAGACATGATAAAATAGCCATTCTAGCCCTGGATGCTTATAAAGCGTTTGCCAGTGTGGAATGGCCATATGTATTAAGCACCATTGAGGAATTTAGACTGAGAATTTTTCTCCCAATCACGCCCCTCCAGGTTTCACTGTCATTGCTCACGTGGGCGTCCTCAGTCGGAAAAGGGTGGCTTGCCCACTACAGGTTGGTGGAGAGTTCCTTCCCCAAGTGGTCAAGTATCTAGGGGTCTTGTTCACGAGTGAGGGGAGGATGGAACGGGAGATTGACAGACGGATCGGTGCAGCTTCTGCAGTAATGCGGTCGATGTACCGGTCTGTCGTGGTGAAGAAAGAGCTAAGCCGTAAGGCGAAGCTCTCGATTTACCGGTCAATCTACGTTCCTACTCTCACCTATGGTCATGAGCTTTGGGGCATGACCGAAAGGACAAGATCCCGGATACAGGCGGCCGAAATGAGCTTTCTCCGCAGGGTGGCTGGGCGCTCCCTTAGAGATAGGGTGAGAAGCTCAGTCACTCGGAGTAGAGCCGCTGCTCCTCCACATCGAGAGGGGACAGCTGAGGTGGCTCGGGCATCTGTTCCGGATGCCTCCTGAACGCCTTCCCGGGAAGGTGTTTCGGGCATGTCCAACCGGGAGACCGAGTGCACAAGACCGAGGACACGCTGGAGGGACTATGTCTCCCGGCTGGCCTTGGAACGCCTCGGTGTCCCCCCGGAAGAGCTAGAGGAAGTGTCTAGGGAGAGGGAAGTCTGGGCATCTCTGCTTAGACTGCTGCCCCCGCGACCCGGCCCCGGATAAAGCGGAAGAAGATGGATGGATGGAAAATGTTTCTTCGTGGGTTGAGATGTTGTACCTTTGCCCCTCTGCCTCTGTTCTCACAAACAATAACCGATCACCCTCTTTCTTTCTTCACCGTGGTACCCGTCAGGGCTGCCCACTAAGCCCTTTACGTTTTGCTATCGCCATGAAACCCTTAGCGATAAGTATAAGAAATCATCCGCACATATCCCGTTACGATAGGGGATGTAAAACATCAGATTTCATTATATGCGGATGATGTTCTTCTTTTTCTCTCAGAGCCGGAGAGATCTCTGCCCTTCTTATTCGATCTAATCAGGGAGGTCTGGATACACTGTTAGATGGCAGAAAAGTGAATTTATGCCATTGTACGATAATATGGATCCAATTTTTGTTAATAATCTCCCCTTTAGAATTGTAAGTTAATTAAAATACCTTGGTATCACTGACATTTCAAACGTTTATACGAAACAAATCACAAAGTTATGATAGATAAGCTGAAGAGTGATACCTGGCGAGTACTCCCTTTAACAATGATTGGTCGTGTCAACGCAATTAAAATGGTGACCTTACCCAGGTTTCTCTATTTGTTTGAAAATGTCCCAATCTTCCTAACCCAATTATTCTTTAAGACACTTAATTCTGGGGGTATAGAGCCCATCGTATATCTAAAGCACATATCTGTAAATCTAAAGAGGTAGGAGGTCTAGGACTTCAGCACTACTATTGGGCAGCCAACATAAGGGCCTTAATGTATTGGCGTAGTGCATACCCCGGGGAATTGAATACCACCATTCCTGCATGGCTCATTATTGAGCGGGATATTCAGGATTCCTCCCTTCCCGCTTTACTCTTTGCAGAAAACAAACCTATTAGAAAATGTAAGAAATATAACCTCATTGTTGTAAATTCTATTAAGATTTGGTATCAGCTTAGACATGTTCTCTTACTCCTATAGCCTATAACCACGCATTCCCCCCCTCCCAGACAGATGCAACTTTTTGGGATGATACAATATGGGATGACAATAGTGAAGAAGGCTATTTTGTTGACGTGGAACAATGAGTTTGTACCCAAATTAGAGGACATACATATGGAAAAGATCAGATATGAAACTGCCGGTAAAGCTAATACATTTTTACAGATTTGGAAGCCCTTTATAGAATTTCTGGAAGAGGACCATTGAATTTATCATTTTGGATTTATATTAGATGTGGTACTGTAGATTATATAGTGCTCTGCAGGGTGCAATCACTTTTTTCCAGAATTGGGTAATTGTTTACCAAATAACCATTGGTATTGGCATGTTATTTTAAGTATTTTATTTTAATGTATGTGCAAGTAGATGTTTTACAATGTATATCTGTATGTGTGGATATTGTATGTTTCTGTGTGTATGCACTTATACATATTTATTTATTCTTTCATTTATTTATTTTTATTATGTTTTATATTATTTATTTACTTGTTACTTATTTGCTGGCATGGGGTGGGGGGTTTTGTAAAAATGTGAAAAGCTTTAAATAAAATTTAAAAATATATTTTTTTAAAGTATGCATTCAGATACACGTTATAAAATCTGTTTAGTGTTAATTTTGAGAATTCCTCACGTTCCTAATGGGAAAAGCACAGCATTATGTCTGATCGTTCCCTATCCCCTATATAGTGCACTGTCTGATCCTCCCCTATCCCCTATATAGTGCACTGTCTGATCCTCCCCTATCCCCTATATAGTGCACTGTCTGATCGTTCCCTATCCCCTATATAGTGCACTGTCTGATCCTCCCCTATCCCCTATATAGTGCACTGTCTGATCCTCCACTATCCCCTATAGAGTGCACAGTCTGATCCTCCTCTATCCCCTATATAGTGCACTGTCTGATCCTCCCCTATCCCCTATATAGTGCACTGTCTGATCCTCCCCTATCCCCTATAGAGTGCACTGTCTGATCGTTCCCTATCCCCTATATAGTGCACTGTCTGATCCTCCCCTATCCCCTATATAGTGCACAGTCTGATCCTCCCCTATCCCCTATATAGTGCACTGTCTGATCGTTCCCTATCCCCTATATAGTGCACTGTCTGATCCTCCCCTATATAGTGCACTGTCTGATCCTCCCCTATCCCCTATAGAGTGCACAGTCTGATCCTCCTCTATCCCCTATATAGTGCACTGTCTGATCCTCCTCTATCCCCTATATAGTGCACTGTCTGATCCTCCCCTATCCCCTATATAGTGCACTGTCTGATCGTTCCCTATCCCCTATATAGTGCACTGTCTGATCCTCCCCTATCCCCTATATAGTGCACTGTCTGATCCTCCCCTATCCCCTATAGAGTGCACAGTCTGATCCTCCTCTATCCCCTATATAGTGCACTGTCTGATCCTCCTCTATCCCCTATATAGTGCACTGTCTGATCCTCCCCTATCCCCTATATAGTGCACTGTCTGATCCTCCCCTATCCCCTATAGAGTGCACTGTCTGATCGTTCCCTATCCCCTATATAGTGCACTGTCTGATCCTCCCCTATCCCCTATATAGTGCACAGTCTGATCCTCCCCTATCCCCTATAGAGTGCACAGTCTGATCCTCCTCTATCCCCTATATAGTGCACTGTCTGATCCTCCCCTATCCCCTATAGAGTGCACAGTCTGATCCTCCCCTATCCCCTATATAGTACACTGTCTGATCCTCCCCTATCCCCTATATAGTGCACAGTCTGATCCTCCCCTATCCCCTATATAGTACACTGTCTGATCCTCCCCTATCCCCTATATAGTGCACTGTCTCATCGTTCCCTATCCCCTATATAGTGCACTGTCTGATCGTTCCCTATCCCCTATAGAGTGCACAGTCTGATCCTCCTCTATCTCCTATATAGTGCACTGTCTGATCGTTCCCTATCCCCTATATAGTGCACTGTCTGATCATCCTCTATCCCCTATATAGTGCACTGTCTGATCGTTCCCTATCCCCTATTTAGTGCACTGTCTGATCCTCCCCTATCCCCTATATAGTGCACTGTCTGATCCTCCCCTATCCCCTAT
The DNA here is from genome assembly GCA_023566225.1 of Romanogobio albipinnatus. Taxonomy (NCBI): domain Eukaryota; kingdom Metazoa; phylum Chordata; class Actinopteri; order Cypriniformes; family Gobionidae; genus Romanogobio; species Romanogobio albipinnatus. The sequence goes on from CM042241.1 coordinate 72,216,430, forward strand.
ATAGTGCACTGTCTGATCAACCTCTATCCCCTATATAGTGCACTGTCTGATCATCCCCTATATAGTGCACTGTCTGATCGTTCCCTATCCCCTATATAGTGCACTGTCTGATCGTTCCCTATCCCCTATATAGTGCACTGTCTGATCGTTCCCTATCCCCTATAGAGTGCACAGTCTGATCATCCCCTATATAGTGAACTGTCTGATCATTCCCTATCCCCTATATATTGCACTGTCTGATCGTTCCCCATCCTCTATATAGTGCACTGTCTGATCATCCTCTATCCCCTATATAGTGCACAGTCTGATCATCCCCTATCCCCTATATAGTGCACTGTCTGATCGTTCCCCATCCCCTATATAGTGCACTGTCTGATCATCCTCTATCCCCTATATAGTGCACTGTCTGATCGTTCCCTATCCCCTATATAGTGCACTGTCTGATCGTTCCCTATCCCCTATATAGTGCACTGTCTGATCGTTCCCTATCCCCTATATAGGACACTGTCTGATCGTTCCCCATCCCCTATATAGTGCACTGTCTGATCGTTCCCCATCCCCTATATAGTGCACTGTCTGATCGTTCCCCATCCCCTATATAGTGCACTGTCTGATCGTTCCCCATCCCCTATATAGTGCACTGTCTGATCATCCTCTATCCCCTATATAGTGCACTGTCTGATCGTTCCCTATCCCCTATATAGTGCACTGTCTACTCGTTCCCTATCCCCTATAGAGTGCACAGTCTGATCATCCCCTGTCTCCTATAGAGTGCACTGTCTGATCGTTCCCTATCCCCTATATAGTGCACTGTCTGATCGTTCCCTATCCCCTATATAGTGCACTGTCTGATCGTTCCCTATCCCCTATAGAGTGCACTGTCTGATCGTTCCCTATCCCCTATATAGTGCACAGTCTGATCCTCCCCTATATAGTGCACTATCTGATCGTTCCCTATCCCCTATATAGTGCACAGTCTGATCGTTCCCTATCCCTTATATAGTGCACTGTCTGATCGTTCCCTATCCCCTATATAGTGCACTGTCTGATCGTTCCCTTTCCCCTATATAGTGAACTGTCTGATCGTTCCCTATCCCCTATATAGTGCACTGTCTGATCGTTCCCTATCCCTTATATAGTGCACTGTCTGATCGTTCCCTATCCCCTATATAGTGCACTGTCTGATCCTCCCCTATATAGTGCACTATCTGATCGTTCCCTATCCCCTATATAGTGCACAGTCTGATCGTTCCCTATCCCTTATATAGTGCACTGTCTGATCGTTCCCTATCCCCTATATAGTGCACTGTCTGATCGTTCCCTTTCCCCTATATAGTGAACTGTCTGATCGTTCCCTATCCCCTATATAGTGCACTGTCTGATCGTTCCCTATCCCCTATATAGTGCACTGTCTGATCGTTCCCTATCCCCTATAGAGTGCACTGTCTGATCGTTCCCTATCCCCTATATAGTGCACTGTCTGATCATTCCCTATCCCCTATATAGTGCACTGTCTGATCGTTCCCTATATAGTGCACTGTCTGATCGTTCCCTATATAGTGCACTGTCTGATCGTTCCCTATATAGTGCGGGCGTAGCTTCAGGTTCTAGAGAGCATTTGATTGGACAGAAAATCTGACGAGAAGCTGAAGTGCAGTGATGTCATCAAAATCATTGACCCCTACGGTCAGAAGTGAGAGGCTGTAAATCTGTGTGTGAGTGTTGTCGTTGTTTTGAAGCACACTAGCCTATAGGGGACGTGTTCATACTAAAAGCCAAAAAACGTGAATGTTGATTTCGGGGGGACTTTAAGAATCTCTTTTGCGCTGGAAAGCGAGTCACGAATACTGAGGAAGATCTCGTGTGCGTTACGATCATGCGGTCCAGTGATGGATGTGCTGTAGACGCTGGGAGCGGAGCGATTGGTCAGATGAAGGAGCAGTGATGGAGATCTGACTGAAGTGATTCTCCCTGTAGAGATCATAGCCCTTCAATGTCTCCAAGAGCTCTTTAAAAACACATTTACCTTCATAAATCCTGCAGAGACCCTGAACCAGCACCACGCTTATAGCATGTGTGTGTCTGCACAAAGTGAAATGCATCAGAAGAATTGAAATGTTCTGTTTCCATCCAACAGAAATGCTGTATGAATATTGTAATCATAACAGTAGTATCATCTGACGCCATCCTTTTAACACGGTAGGGCATTAAAACCATCATATTTAAAACTGAGTGGTCTTGTGTCATTTATGCAAAACTCAATATTAACAGTGTTATGATATTCACTCGCCCTTATGACCTGTTTTCATACTTTTATGGTCTGTTTATTAATTGTAATCGCATGGGAAATAACCGATGCACTGAAGAATAAAGGTCACACGGGACTGGAAAGACATCAAATGAGCAAATTTCATTTTTGGTTGAATTATTGCTTTATTAACGTACTTTTTTGCAACAGTTTCATCGTGATTTATGAAACTAGCTGATGCATTACACATCTGAGGAGAGGGGGAAGAACTGCACATATCCTCTGTGTGGGACTGTTTACATCAAGACAGGCTGAAATATGTGTTTTCAAATGAAGCCGGACTACAGTAAGTGAAAGGATCCTGCAGAGACTGAGATACTTTGATGAGCCTCTGCATCAGTGCACACACAATGGCCGCATCCCTGTTGCTTTCTATTTCAGGTGCTGATGCAGGCGACGCGCTGTTGCCATAGGAACAGCATCCCCAGCATCATGTATCGCGCCCCATCTCATTGGTCGCTCAGCTGGGGCTGTAACCATCCGCGCCGTAGTTAAAAGCGGAAGTCCCGCCCACCTCTCCCAGCCATTGCCTTATTTAGACCGATGGGCGTGGCTTGTCGCACTCCTCCGCGCCCATTGAGCGCTCAGAGCATCAATCCCGCTATAAAACTCCTATCCGAGAGCCGAGAGTGTGTGTTCTGTCTTCAGAAGGTCTCCACCCGAGAGTATGGCGGTTGAGGATGCTGTAAGATGCAGAATAATGTGCATCTTCTATTCTGGAGCGCAGCTGGGAGGGGACGCGTGATGATGCCCGGTGTGTTCGGCGTTTTTGCGCACGCAAACAGGCTTTCTCGAGGTGATTTCTTCTCGCGGATGTTTTCTAGATGCGTACAGATGCCATGAAGTCCGCGCATTGGCTCTTTGTGCGCCTCTGTTGCAATACAGCCAGCCATGGCACCGCGTCTGCTCCACTTCTGCAATCTTCAAGGCAAGTTTCCCGTGGCATCTGATCGGCTCGGACGCTGTTAGCTCGCTCCTTTACGCGCGTCACGTCGGCTCGGCTCGGTGCGCAATGCGCGAGTATAAGGTAGTGGTGCTCGGCAGCGGAGGCGTCGGGAAATCCGCGCTCACCGTCCAGTTCGTGACCGGGACCTTCATCGAGAAGTACGACCCGACCATCGAAGACTTCTACCGCAAGGAGATCGAGGTGGACTCGTCTCCGTCGGTGCTGGAGATCCTGGACACGGCCGGCACGGAGCAGTTCGCCTCCATGCGGGATCTCTACATCAAGAACGGCCAGGGCTTCATCCTGGTCTACAGCCTGGTCAACCAGCAGAGCTTCCAAGACATCAAGCCCATGAGAGATCAGATCATCCGGGTGAAGAGGTGAGACGCGCCAGGCTCCTTCTTTGCCCAAAACCACTGCATTGTATTGCAATAATCAGTGATGGAAATACCACGGTATTACCACCTGGTACCATGATTTTAACTCTAGTTGAACTCCATGAAGTATTTCTATGAAGCACCTAATATTACCATACAACCACAGCGATTTGGTCAATTTAAGGTGAAAAAAACCTATAAACTTAGATAGTTGGTGATACCACATTTTACCATGGTACGAGCATGTAATACTGTCATTTTACCATGGCACTGCCACAGTAGTTCAAGGTGAATAGCAATAAACCTACAAAAAACAATGTTTACCATGCAAATATTGTTCCATGGTAGACATACTATCATTTTACCATGGTACTACCACAGTACTTTCTTGTAAATGCAATAAAACAATGGCATTACCATGTTTTTTGGACATACTACGGTAAATATTAAAAGTACAACGGTACTAGCATCTGATACCATCATGTCACCAGGGTACTGTCACAGTACTTTTGAGGGGAAATTAACAATAAACGTACAAAAATTATGTTTTTGGACATGTACCATGGTAAATATTGAAGTGCCATGGTTTTAGCATGTAATACTGTCATTTTACCACGGTACTGCCACAGTAGGATTTTATAAATTCAAGGTGAATAGCAATAAACCTACAATAAACAATGTTTACCTTGCAAATATTGTTCCATGGTATTACCATGTTTTTTGGACATACTACAGTAAATATTACAAGTACCACGGTACTAGCATCTGATTCCATCATGTCACCAGGGTACTGTCACAGTACTTTTGAGGGGGAATTAACAATAAACGTACAAAAAATTATGTTTTTGGACATGTATCATGGTAAATATTGAAGTGCCATGGTATTAGCGTGTGATACTGTCATTTTACCACGGTATTGCCACAATATTTTTCTTAAATTTCTTGAATGGCTATAAACCTACAGAATACGATAGTATTATCATGTTTTTGTTCACGCATTCAAATATTATAGTAGCATGTGATACTATCATTTTACCATGGTAATGCCACAGTACTTTTAATAAGCACTTTTTAATATGGTCTTATATTAATATGATACTCATTCAGTACCACAGTGCATACTGTATTAAAGAACCATGGCATTACCGTAATGTTTACTGCATACTTCAGTACTTTAAGGTGAAAGCAGTAAACTTACAGAAAACAACGGTGTTACCATATATTTGGACATGTACCATGGTAAATATTGAAGTGCCATGGTATTAGCGTGTGATACTGTCATTTTACCACGGTACTGCCACAGTAGGATTTTATAAATTCAAGGTGAATAGCAATAAACCTACAAAAAACAATGTTTACTATGCAAATATTGTTCCATGGTAGACATACTATCATTTTACCATGGTACTACCACAGTACTTTCTTGTAAATGCAATAAAACAATGGTATTACCATGTTTTTTGGCCATACTACGGTAAATATTAAAAGTACCACGGTACTAGCATCTGATACCATCATGTCACCAGGGTACTGTCACAGTACTTTTGAGGGGAAATTAATAATAAACGTACAAAAATTATGTTTTTGGACATGTATCATGGTAAATATTGAAGTGCCATGGTATTAGCGTGTGATACTGTCATTTTACCACGGTACTGCCACAATATTTTTCTTAAATTCAAGGTGAATGGCTATAAACCTACAGAATACGATAGTATTATCATGTTTTTGTTAATGTACTATGCAAATAATAAAGTAGCATGGTAGCATGCTATACTATAATTTTACCATGGTACTGCCACCGTGGTTATATTAGTCTTATATTAATATGGTAGTCATTCAGTACATACTGTATTAAAGAACCATGGTATTACCATAATGTTTACTGCGTACTTCAGTACTTTAAGGTGAAAGCAGTAAACTTACAGAAAACAACTGTGTTACCATATATTTGGACATGTACCATGGTAAATATTGAAGTGCCATGGTATTAGCGTGTGATACTGTCATTTTACCACGGTACTGCCACAGTAAGATTTTATAAATTCAAGGTGAATAGCAATAAACCTACAAAAAACAATGTTTACCTTGCAAATATTGTTCCATGGTATTACCATGTTTTTTGGACATACTACGGTAAATATTAAAAGTACCACGGTACTAGCATCTGATACCATCATGTCACCAGGGTACTGTCACAGTACTTTTGAGGGGGAATTAATAATAAACGTACAAAAAATTATGTTTTTGGACATGTATTATGGTAAATATTGACGTGCCATGGTATTAGCGTGTGATACTGTCATTTTACCACGGTACTGCCCCAATATTTTTCTTAAATTCAAGGTGAATGGCTATAAACCTACAGAATACGATAGTATTATCATGTTTTTGTTAATGTACTATGCAAATAATAAAGTAGCATGGTAGCATGCTATACTATAATTTTACCATGGTACTGCCACCGTGGTTATATTAGTCTTATATTAATATGGTAGTCATTCAGTACATACTGTATTAAAGAACCATGGTATTACCATAATGTTTACTGCGTACTTCAGTACTTTAAGGTGAAAGCAGTAAACTTACAGAAAACAATTTGGTAAATTTTGTACCATGGTAAATAGTAAAAGTTTTAGCATCTGATACCATCATTTTACCAGGATATTGTCTCCGTACTTTTGTTGTAAATTTGAGGTGAAAACAATAAAGACAGAAAATTATGATATTACCATGTTTTTCAACATGTACCATGGTAAATATTGAAATGCCATGGTATTAGCATGCGATACTGTAATTATACCATGGTACTCGCATCGGATACCATCATTTTACCACGGTACTGTCACTGAAAACAATAAACTTACAAAGCGTATTATCATGTATGTGGACATGTACCATGGTAAATATTGAAGTGCCATTGCATACTGACATTTTACCAGGGTACTGTCACAGTACATTCTTTGTAAGAGTTATATGAATATGGTAATTATTCAGCATCATGGTAATACTGTATTAAAGAACCCTAGTTTTACCATGGTACTGCTCAGTCTGGAAAGCAGGAAGTTTGTCTTCTCTGAGTGAAGTGAACTTTCCAAGGTTTAAGAGCCAGTTAAGAAGATGGAAACACTTTGGTGTGTGTGTGTGTGTGTGTATATGTGTGTGTGTGTGTGTGTGGAATAATATGACGGTGCTGTTAATAATAAGTCCAATGGGATGCAGCATCTGTTATAATCTTTCCATAGTTTGACCCAAGGCCTAGAAGCAGATGCTGTATTGTTTGTGTTTTCCATATCGAGGTTTGAACACATCGCTTTCATAAACAGCACCTTCAGAACAATCATAAAGCGAGCGTGAGGTAAAGCAGAGACAAGAGATTCATCACTGGAGCTGCAGAACCTGAAAGGCCTGAATTATCATGTCAGAACATTGAATGAGAACAGCTTTTAAAAAGCTCTTATCTGTGCACTTTTCTCGTATTGACTTCTTGCGTCTCTTCAGATGTGATCGTGACACATACAGTGACTTGCATTTGAATAGCAGAAGAGCACGGTTCCCTGAAAATGTCATATAGAGTTATTTTGCCATATTTAGATGCAGCAACTTGACATTTTCTCATGCAGAACAGCCTCATTGTTTAAGTTGCGCTTGGAATGATTTAGTGCTAAATAGTTAATAAAAGATGAAGTAGACTCATATTTAGTTATTTTTGTATGTGCATGTTGGGGTTATTTAGCCATTTATAGCATAATGTGCATTTATGCACCTCATATACTCGCCAAATAAATACATTATTAAATAAATGAACAAAGAGTTTGAATAATTTTACTTTACGTGAATACAATGTGCTGAGCGATATGAGATATGTGTGGAAGCTTGTTTCCGCCACAGAATAAAACATTATAAGATAATTGTGACTTTTTATTTCACAATTGATATAAAGTCGGAATTGTGTGATATAAAGTAGGAATTGTGTGATATAAAGTCAGAATTGTGTGATATAAAGTCAGAATTGTGTGATATAAAGTCAGAATTGTGTGATATAAAGTCAGAATTGTGAGATATAAAGTCAGAATTGTGTGATATAAAGTCAGAATTGTGTGATATAAAGTCAGAATTGTGAGATATAAAGTCAGAATTGTGAGATATAAAGTCAGAATTGTGTGATATAAAGTCAGAATTGTGTGATATAAAGTCAGAATTGTGTGATATAAAGTCAGAATTGTGAGATATAAAGTCAGAATTGTGTGATATAAAGTCAGAATTGTGAGATATAAAGTCAGAATTGTGTGATATAAAGTCAGAATTGTGTGATATAAAGTCAGAATTGTGTGATATAAAGTCAGAATTGTGTGATATAAAGTCAGAATTGTGTGATATAAAGTCAGAATTGTGTGATATAAAGTCAGAGTTGTGTGATATAAAGTCAGAATTGTGAGATATAAAGTCAGAGTTGTGAGATATAAAGTCAGAATTGTGTGATATAAAGTCAGAATTGTGTGATATAAAGTCAGAATTGTGAGATATAAAGTCAGAATTGTGTGATATAAAGTCAGAATTGTGTGATATAAAGTCAGAATTGTGTGATATAAAGTCAGAATTGTGAGATATAAAGTCAGAATTGTGTGATATAAAGTCAGAATTGTGAGATATAAAGTCGGAATTGTGTGATATAAAGTCAGAATTGTGTGATATAAAGTCAGAATTGTGAGATATAAAGTCAGAATTGTGTGATATAAAGTCAGAATTGTGAGATATAAAGTCGGAATTGTGTGATATAAAGTCGGAATTGTGTGATATAAAGTCAGAATTGTGAGATATAAAGTCAGAATTGTGTGATATAAAGTCAGAATTGTGAGATATAAAGTCGGAATTGTGTGATATAAAGTCAGAATTGTGTGATATAAAGTCAGAATTGTGAGATATAAAGTCAGAATTGTGTGATATAAAGTCAGAATTGTGAGATATAAAGTCGGAATTGTGTGATATAAAGTCGGAATTGTGAGATATAAAGTCAGAATTGTGAGATATAAAGTCAGAATTGTGTGATATAAAGTCAGAATTGTGAGATATAAAGTCGGAATTGTGTGATATAAAGTCAGAATTATGTGATATAAAGTCAGAATTGTGTGATATAAAGTCAGAATTGTGTGATATAAAGTCAGAATTGTGAGATATAAAGTCAGAATTGTGTGATATAAAGTCAGAATTGTGAGCTATAAAGTCGGAATTGTGAGATATAAAGTCAGGATTGTGAGATATAAAGTCAGAATTGTGTGATATAAAGTCAGAATTGTGTGATATAAAGTCGGAATTGTGAGATATAAAGTCAGAATTGTGTGATATAAAGTCAGAATTGTGTGATATAAAGTCGGAATTGTGTGATATAAAGTCAGGATTGTGTGATATAAAGTCAGAATTGTGAGCTATAAAGTCGGAATTGTGAGATATAAAGTCAGGATTGTGAGATATAAAGTCAGAATTGTGTGATATAAAGTCAGAATTGTGTGATATAAAGTCGGAATTGTGAGATATAAAGTCAGGATTGTGAGATATAAAGTCGGAATTGTGTGATATAAAGTCAGAATTGTGTGATATAAAGTCAGAATTGTGTGATATAAAGTCAGAATTGTGTGATATAAAGTCAGGATTGTGAGATATAAAGTCGGAATTGTGTGATATAAAGTCGGGATTGTGAGATATAAAGTCGGAATTGTGTGATATAAAGTCAGAATTGTGTGATATAAAGTCAGAATTGTGTGATATAAAGTCAGAATTGTGTGATATAAAGTCAGGATTGTGAGATATAAAGTCGGAATTGTGTGATATAAAGTCAGGATTGTGAGATATAAAGTCAGGATTGTGAGATATAAAGTCGGAATTGTGTGATATAAAGTCAGAATTGTGAGATATAAAGTCGGAATTGTGAGATATAAAGTCGGAATTGTGAGATATAAAGTCAGGATTGTGAGATATAAAGTCGGAATTGTGTGATATAAAGTCAGAATTGTGAGATATAAAGTCGGAATTGTGAGATATAAAGTCAGGATTGTGAGATATAAAGTCAGAATTGTGAGATATAAAGTCGGAATTGTGAGATATAAAGTCAGAATTGTGTGATATAAAGTCAGAATTGTGTGATATAAAGTCGGAATTGTGAGATATAAAGTCAGAATTGTGTGATATAAAGTCAGGATTGTGTGATATAAAGTCGGAATTGTGAGATATAAAGTCAGGATTGTGTGATATAAAGTCGGAATTGTGTGATATAAAGTCAGGATTGTGAGATATAAAGTCGGAATTGTGTGATATAAAGTCAGGATTGTGTGATATAAAGTCAGAATTGTGAGATATAAAGTCAGAATTGTGTGATATAAAGTCGGAATTGTGAGATATAAAGTCAGAATTGTGTGATATAAAGTCAGAATTGTGTGATATAAAGTCGGAATTGTGAGATATAAAGTCAGGATTGTGTGATATAAAGTCAGAATTGTGTGATATAAAGTCGGAATTGTGAGATATAAAGTCGGAATTGTGAGATATAAAGTCGGAATTGTGTGATATAAAGTCGGAATTGTGAGATATAAAGTCAGAATTGTGTGATATAAAGTCAGAGTTGTGAGATATAAAGTCAGAATTGTGTGATATAAAGTCAGAATTGTGTGATATAAAGTCAGAGTTGTGAGATATAAAGTCAGAATTGTGAGATATAAAGTCAGAATTGTGAGATATAAAGTCAGAATTGTGTGATATAAAGTCGGAATTGTGAGATATAAAGTCAGAATTGTGTGATATAAAGTCAGAATTGTGAGATATAAAGTCAGAATTGTGTGATATAAAGTCAGAATTGTGAGATATAAAGTCAGAATTGTGTGATATAAAGTCAGAATTGTGAGATATAAAGTCAGAATTGTGAGATATAAAGTCAGAATTGTGAGATATAAAGTCAGAATTGTGTGATATAAAGTCGGAATTGTGTGATATAAAGTCAGAATTGTGTGATATAAAGTCAGAATTGTGTGATATAAAGTCAGAATTGTGTGATATAAAGTCAGAATTGTGTGATATAAAGTCAGAATTGTGTGATATAAAGTCGGAATTGTGAGATATAAAGTCAGGATTGTGAGATATAAAGTCAGAATTGTGTGATATAAAGTCAGAATTGTGTGATATAAAGTCGGAATTGTGAGATATAAAGTCAGGATTGTGAGATATAAAGTCGGAATTGTGTGATATAAAGTCAGAATTGTGTGATATAAAGTCAGAATTGTGTGATATAAAGTCAGAATTGTGTGATATAAAGTCAGGATTGTGAGATATAAAGTCGGAATTGTGTGATATAAAGTCGGGATTGTGAGATATAAAGTCGGAATTGTGTGATATAAAGTCAGAATTGTGTGATATAAAGTCAGAATTGTGTGATATAAAGTCAGAATTGTGTGATATAAAGTCAGGATTGTGAGATATAAAGTCGGAATTGTGTGATATAAAGTCAGGATTGTGAGATATAAAGTCAGGATTGTGAGATATAAAGTCGGAATTGTGTGATATAAAGTCAGAATTGTGAGATATAAAGTCGGAATTGTGAGATATAAAGTCGGAATTGTGAGATATAAAGTCAGGATTGTGAGATATAAAGTCGGAATTGTGTGATATAAAGTCAGAATTGTGAGATATAAAGTCGGAATTGTGAGATATAAAGTCAGGATTGTGAGATATAAAGTCAGAATTGTGAGATATAAAGTCGGAATTGTGAGATATAAAGTCAGAATTGTGTGATATAAAGTCGGAATTGTGTGATATAAAGTCGGAATTGTGAGATATAAAGTCAGAATTGTGTGATATAAAGTCAGGATTGTGTGATATAAAGTCGGAATTGTGAGATATAAAGTCAGGATTGTGTGATATAAAGTCGGAATTGTGTGATATAAAGTCAGGATTGTGAGATATAAAGTCGGAATTGTGTGATATAAAGTCAGGATTGTGTGATATAAAGTCAGAATTGTGAGATATAAAGTCAGAATTGTGTGATATAAAGTCGGAATTGTGAGATATAAAGTCAGAATTGTGTGATATAAAGTCAGAATTGTGTGATATAAAGTCGGAATTGTGAGATATAAAGTCAGGATTGTGTGATATAAAGTCAGAATTGTGTGATATAAAGTCGGAATTGTGAGATATAAAGTCGGAATTGTGAGATATAAAGTCGGAATTGTGTGATATAAAGTCGGAATTGTGAGATATAAAGTCAGAATTGTGTGATATAAAGTCAGAGTTGTGAGATATAAAGTCAGAATTGTGTGATATAAAGTCAGAATTGTGTGATATAAAGTCAGAGTTGTGAGATATAAAGTCAGAATTGTGAGATATAAAGTCAGAATTGTGAGATATAAAGTCAGAATTGTGTGATATAAAGTCGGAATTGTGAGATATAAAGTCAGAATTGTGTGATATAAAGTCAGAATTGTGAGATATAAAGTCAGAATTGTGTGATATAAAGTCAGAATTGTGAGATATAAAGTCAGAATTGTGTGATATAAAGTCAGAATTGTGAGATATAAAGTCAGAATTGTGAGATATAAAGTCAGAATTGTGAGATATAAAGTCAGAATTGTGTGATATAAAGTCGGAATTGTGAGATATAAAGTCAGAATTGTGTGATATAAAGTCAGAATTGTGAGATATAAAGTCAGAATTGTGTGATATAAAGTCAGAATTGTGAGATATAAAGTCAGAATTGTGAGATATAAAGTCAGAATTGTGAGATATAAAGTCAGAATTGTGTGATATAAAGTCGGAATTGTGAGATATAAAGTCAGAATTGTGTGATATAAAGTCAGAATTGTGTGATATAAAGTCAGAATTGTGAGATATAAAGTCAGAATTGTGAGATATAAAGTCAGAATTGTGAGATATAAAGTCAGAATTGTGTGATATAAAGTCAAAATTGTGTGTATAAAGTCAGAATTGTGAGATATAAAGTCAGAATTGTGAGATATAAAGTCAGAATTGTGAGATATAAAGTCAGAATTGTGAGATATAAAGTCAGAATTGTGAGATATAAAGTCAGAATTGTGAGATATAAAGTCAGAATTGTGAGATATAAAGTCAGAATTGTGTGATATAAAGTCGGAATTGTGAGATATAAAGTCAGAATTGTGTGATATAAAGTCAGAATTGTGTGATATAAAGTCAGAATTGTGAGATATAAAGTCAGAATTGTGAGATATAAAGTCAGAATTGTGAGATATAAAGTCAGAATTGTGTGATATAAAGTCGGAATTGTGAGATATAAAGTCAGAATTGTGTGATATAAAGTCAGAATTGTGTGATATAAAGTCAGAATTGTGAGATATAAAGTCAGAATTGTGTGATATAAAGTCGGAATTGTGTGATATAAAGTCGGAATTGTGAGATATAAAGTCAGAATTGTGTGATATAAAGTCGGAATTGTGTGATATAAAGTCAGAATTGTGAGATATAAAGTCGGAATTGTGAGATATAAAGTCAGAATTGTGTGATATAAAGTCAGGATTGTGTGATATAAAGTCGGAATTGTGAGATATAAAGTCAGGATTGTGAGATATAAAGTCGGAATTGTGTGATATAAAGTCAGAATTGAGTGATATAAAGTCAGAATTGTGAGATATAAAGTCAGAATTGTGTGATATAAAGTCAGGATTGTGTGATATAAAGTCAGAATTGTGAGATATAAAGTCGGAATTGTGTGATATAAAGTCAGGATTGTGTGATATAAAGTCAGAATTGTGAGATATAAAGTCAGGATTGTGTGATATAAAGTCAGAATTGTGTGATATAAAGTCAGAATTGTGTGATATAAAGTCAGGATTGTGAGATATAAAGTCAGAATTGTGTGATATAAAGTCAGGATTGTGTGATATAAAGTCGGAATTGTGTGATATAAAGTCAGGATTGTGTGATATAAAGTCAGAATTGTGAGATATAAAGTCAGGATTGTGTGATATAAAGTCAGAATTGTGTGATATAAAGTCGGAATTGTGTGATATAAAGTCAGGATTGTGTGATATAAAGTCGGAATTGTGTGATATAAAGTCAGGATTGTGTGATATAAAGTCGGAATTGTGAGATATAAAGTCAGGATTGTGAGATATAAAGTCGGAATTGTGTGATATAAAGTCAGAATTGTGTGATATAAAGTCAGAATTGTGAGATATAAAGTCGGAATTGTGAGATATAAAGTCAGGATTGTGTGATATAAAGTCAGAATTGTGTGATATAAAGTCAGAATTGTGTGATATAAAGTCAGGATTGTGTGATATAAAGTCGGAATTGTGAGATATAAAGTCAGGATTGTGTGATATAAAGTCAGGATTGTGTGATATAAAGTCGGAATTGTGAGATATAAAGTCAGGATTGTGAGATATAAAGTCAGAATTGTGTGATATAAAGTCAGAATTGAGAGATATAAAGTCTGAATTGTTATGATACTTGCGCAACTCTTAATTAAAAATGCATTAAATAAAGACACAAATTGACATTTTCTCATGCAGAACAGCCTCATTGTTTAAGTTGCGCTTGGAATGATTTAGTGCTAAATAGTTAATAAAAGATGAAGTAGACATATTTAGTTATTTTTGTATGTGCATGTTGGGGTTATTTAGCCATTTATAGCATAATGTGCATTTATGCACCTCATATACTCGCCAAATAAATACATTATTAAATAAATGAACAAAGAGTTTGAATAATTTTACTTTACGTGAATACAATGTGCTGAGCGATATGAGATTTGACACTTGCACAGCTCTGAAATAAAAAATGCATTAAATAAAGACATAAATCGGGTCTGAAGGAAGGCTGAAATTCCTGTGGAAATTCCCTCCATTAAACACACTCCGGATGGACTTCTTTGCAGCTTTATCTCTGGCGTTATGAATTGAATTGGCAGCGTTTAATGCCAGAACCTGCAGAAAATCTCCCGCTCTGGCACAGGTTGTTAATCTGCAGGAGGAGGCCGACACATGCTGAGACGGCTGATGATAACTACAGTAACGCTGGTGAGATTTGCACACTCACCAAAATATAAATGAGATTGTGTGCCGGTGGAAGCCAAAGAAACATCACAACTGCATTAGCGCGCAGGAACCCAAAGGCTTGCTTGACTTTTGGCAGCGAGACCCTGGGAAGAGGAAATGTGGGCGGATCCGCCGCTCATCTGCTTTCTATCTAATGCCAAACACTCTTTAATGAATTTAGATGAAAAAACATCGATGTATTCAATTTAGCTACGGCAGGTGTTTAAAAACACGGCCCACACACACAATCTGTGCGCTGCTTCACATAATCTACCATACTCAATGTGTGCAAGTCTGAGAAAAGCATTTGCATTTTGTAAAATTGGGATCTAAACGCATTAACAAATTAATTTGAAGATGTGTTAATGATATTCACACTCCCTGCAGACCTAACTTAACGTGTATTATATTAAGTGTGTGTGTTTTTGAAATGTCTCTTCTGCTCACCAAGAAAATTACAAAATGCAGTAAAATAGTAGCCTGGTTAAAACCAGACCATTCTCAGTCGTAACTGAGTTACCAGTCCTTCCAGAAAAATGCGGCCTTTTTTGTGATTGTTGCGGCAAAAATCCTTGATTATGCGGCACGTTTTCTTAAAAAAATGCGATGGAAAATGCGGGATATTTATGCGATAAAACTGCAAAAACTGCGGTTTGATGAAAAGGAGAAAAAAAGCTACTATTTTTAATTGAATATTTAAGTTCTCATCTTGTTTTATTGAAGAACTTAATAAACACATGGCTCAATTTGGGCCGATTTCAAAACACAGCATCATGAAGCTTTATGAATCAGTGAGTCGATGCATGAACCGCTGAATCGACTCACTGATTCATAACGCTTCAAACCGCTGAATCGACTCACTGATTCATAACGCTTCAAACCGCTGAATCGACTCACTGATTCATAACGCTCCAAACCGCTGAATCGACTCACTGATTCATAACGCTTCAAACCGCTGAATCGACTCACTGATTCATAACGCTCCAAACCGCTGAATCGACTCACTGATTCATAACGCTTCAAACCGCTGAATCGACTCACTGATTCATAACGCTTCAAACCGCTGAATCGACTCACTGATTCATAACGCTCCAAACCGCTGAATCGACTCACTGATTCATAACGCTCCAAACCGCTGAATCGACTCACTGATTCATAACGCTTCAAACTGCTGAATCGACTCACTGATTCATAACGCTTCAAACCACTGAATCGACTCACTGATTCATAACGCTCCAAACCGCTGAATCGACTCACTGATTCATAACGCTTCAAACCGCTGAATCGACTCACTGATTCATAACGCTTCAAACCGCTGAATCGACTCACTGATTCATAACGCTCCAAACCGCTGAATCGACTCACTGATTCATAACGCTCCAAACCGCTGAATCGACTCACTGATTCATAACGCTTCAAACCGCTGAATCGACTCACTGATTCATAACGCTTCAAACCGCTGAATCGACTCACTGATTCATAACGCTCCAAACCGCTGAATCGACTCACTGATTCATAACGCTCCAAACCACTGAATCGACTCACTGATTCATAACGCTTCAAACCGCTGAATCGACTCACTGATTCATAACGCTTCAAACCGCTGAATCGACTCACTGATTCATAACGCTTCAAACCGCTGAATCGACTCACTGATTCATAACGCTTCAAACCGCTGAATCGACTCACTGATTCATAACGCTCCAAACCGCTGAATCGACTCACTGATTCATAACGCTCCAAACTGCTGAATCGACTCACTGATTCATAACGCTTCAAACCGCTGAATCGACTCACTGATTCATAACGCTTCAAACCGCTGAATCGACTCACTGATTCATAACGCTTCAAACCGCTGAATCGACTCACTGATTCATAACGCTTCAAACCGCTGAATCGACTCACTGATTCATAACGCTTCAAACCGCTGAATCGACTCACTGATTCATAACGCTTCAAACCGCTGAATCGACTCACTGATTCATAACGCTCCAAACCGCTGAATCGACTCACTGATTCATAACGCTCCAAACTGCTGAATCGACTCACTGATTCATAACGCTTCAAACCGCTGAATCGACTCACTGATTCATAACGCTTCAAACCGCTGAATCGACTCACTGATTCATAACGCTTCAAACCGCTGAATCGACTCACTGATTCATAACGCTTCAAACCGCTGAATCGACTCACTGATTCATAACGCTTCAAACCGCTGAATCGACTCACTGATTCATAACGCTTCAAAGCTTCATGATGCTGTGTTTTGAAATCGGTCATCACACCGGGAAACTGCTTTGCGCGTCTTTTGCTGTTATTTTTGTTGGCCAATGGGAGTTTGCGCTTCATCATGGTTTCACTGGTATCTATGGTTTCACCGATATCTATGGTTTCACTGATATCTATGGTTTCACTGATATCTATGGTTTCTCCACGGGGGTTTGCAGCTTTTCGATGACGTTCGCTTCGGGTAATTACGTCACTTCAAAACGTTCCCATAGCAACAGGGGGAAATGGCGGCTCTTGTGTGAAGTAAACGAACATTTTTCAACTTTCTGCTAATATATATATGTGACTTTGTTTGCAACGAAAATGCGGGGATTATGAAATCATGCTAGCCCCGCATATTTTTCACGCAGAAATAGGCAATTTACACGGCGAAAGTGCGGCGTATTTGAAAAAATGCGGCCCCCGCATAAATATGTGGACTTTGGCTGATTATGCGTTAAATCATGCGATCGCATAATCACGTTTTTCTGGAGGGACTGAGTTATGGTCTGGTAAAGCTTCATAGACAAATCATTTCCAAAGGGGCGTCACCAACAGGCGTCGCTCAAATGCCTCTCGGCGCAATTGGATAGACCTAAAACCAATCAGAGCGATGAGGGAGATGACGGATGCAGAGCGCAGAGAAACATCTCAGACTCTGGCCGTTTCTCAATATGCGTTCTTGTCTGAACTTGTGTTCTCAAATAGGAAATGTCCCCGGTTTCCATTTCACAAATCTGGTCACCTTCCCTAAACCACATATTAATGTTTAATATATTATTTTAAAAATGTAAATGAAAAGAGGCAGTGGTGTTTTATACTTCGTTTTATTATAAATATATAAGATCATCAATGTAGGCCTAGCTACACGTTGCCTGGACCACATTTGTGTGGCTATTATGTTTAAGTTTTTTTTGTTGTTTTTTTATGAAAAGAGGCAGGGTGTTTTATGACATATTTCGTACACAAACTTCTGACTTGCGTCCGTGACTTAACAAGGGTGTGTCTCAATCAGCTCCCTAGTTCAGTAGTCAGGGCACTGATCAGGGAGTCAGCCCATTGACTTATGTCCTTATCAGTGCACTGACTACTGAACTAGGGAGCTGATTGAGACGCACCCCAAGTTTGACTCCGGAGAACGAACTCCCGAGGACGGGAGGACACTAGTCCGCCTACTCTGTAGGTATCACTCAGTATATATTTGTATATTTTAGGCTACAATAAAACAAAATAAGGATATTTTAAATATTAAACATATTATAGCCACACAAATGTAGTGCAGGCAATGCATATTATCTTCAATGCATGTTTATAACAACGAAATATTAAAAAAACCCGGCCTCTTTTCGTTACATTAAAAAAAATTAATATGTGTGCATATATAGGCTATGATTATCACTGTAATAAAATGATATGACATAAAACACAACCCAGTCTCTTTTTGTTAAATGCAAGTTTATGTGTGATCAATAGCCATTATAAAAGTATAAGTAAACGGTATAAGAAGCTGTACAATAAATAAAGCAATTCAGTCAAACAAAGTCAGCGCTAGGAGACTACAACGGTAACGTTTAAAAGCTTAAAAATATAAAGTTATGAAACTTCACTTTGCCCTCAGACAAAACGATCTGTCAGGGAACAAATTATAGATTAATGAGAGCAAAGATCAGCCGTTAGATCTACACAAGACGAGACGAATCATATCTCATGTTAAACCAGTACAGAGACACCAGAGCCAGCGGCTGAAGGACTGGCTGAGGAAAGGCTGCTCTCGCCGGGGTTAATGAGCGCTGAGCACCCGCTGATCCACTGGAGCTCACAACTCCGAAAACGCCAGATCAAATTTTCACAAAGGGCTCTCTTTATAAATAAACCACATATTTGAGCTTTAAACAACTACATTCTCGTCTGAAAAGGATTTAAAACTATATTTTGTGAAACATTAACACTACCAGAGGGCTCTCGCTAATGTGGCGTTCACACCGGACGCGATTCGCGCGAGTGATTTACATGTTTACAGTCAATGTAGAGACGCGAAATGGCATTCTGCGGCGTGATTCGCAGGAATCGCTCAAGTTAAAAAATCTGAACTTTGGCGGATATTCGCGCCACGTTAACCAATCAGGAGCTTGCTCTAGTAGTGACAACAATGAGGAGAAAATCTGTATATTAATATCTGCTTCAGACAATATGATTATCACTGTGATGACATTAAATGACATGAAACACAACCCAGTCTCTTTTTGTTAAATGCAAGTTTATGTTTGATCAATAATACAAAAGTTTAAGTAAAAGGTATAATAAGCTATACATGAAATAAAGCAAACAAATCAGTCAAACATTCAAAGTCAGTGCTAGTCGGCTACAACGGTAACGCAAAGTTAAATAGCCTAAAAATAGAAAAAGTAATGAAACTTCACTTTGCCCTCAGACTAAACGATTTGCCAGGGAACAAATTATAGATCCATGAGAGCAAAGATCAGCCGTTAAAAGACGAATTATAGCTCGAGACGCACCACAGAGACATCAGAGCCAGCGGCTGAAGGACTGGCTGAGGAAAGGCTGCTCTCACCGGGGTTAATGAGCGCTGAGCGCCGCTGATCCACTGGAGCTCTCAACTCCGAAAACGCCAGATAAAATGTACAAATAGGCGCTCTCTTTATAAATAAACCACAGATTTGAGCTTTAAACAACTACATTATCGACTGAAAAAGTCTTAAAACTACGTTTTGTCACACATTAACAGTAGATTTTAACAAAAAAGACGTGTAAACACAGACCATGTCAGCCATTTCTCAACGAGACGAGCCGCTGGCAGAAGCCCCTCCCATGAATGTCACGCGCGAATGAAGCGAGTAAACTCAAAATGTTCAAGCATCAAGCGATTTATTCGCGGCAATCGCGTCCGGTGTGAACGCACCATAAGACCCATTCGTTTAGCCACCAAAGGGCCAGCTGGTATATCAGACTTTTGCCGAATCCAGTCGGTAAGACGGCGATAATATCTTTTTTAGATATGAAGGCTTCGAGTGTTGTTCTTTGCTCGGGTTTTAACGGAAAGGAAAAGTTTAAATCGCTTAAAACAGACGCGATAGCTGATTCAAGCAAGTGATGCTCCACGGCTGCATCCGTCTTTGTAATGTACAGAATCTGCTTCAGTCGCTGCGCTGTCGTCATCGTGTAAAGCCCGCTCCAACGTTTCTGATTGGTGCCTCGATTTCGAGGGATTAGAAATGGGTTTGAATGGGCTCTTTGCCAGACTACTGGCAGAGCAAATCTAAATTTGCCGGAAGTTGTCTGGGTTTTCCCAGGCTAGTGAAATATTATTACAATTTAAAATAACACTTATCTATGTAAATATATTGTAAAATGTAATTTATTCCTGTGATCAAAACTGGATTTTCAGCATCATTACTCAGGGTCACATGATCCTTCAGAAATCATTCTAATATCCTGATTTGCTGCTTAAAGCTGCACTATGTAAAATTTTTGCAGTAAAATATCCAAAAACCACTAGGCCAGTGTTATATACTTTGTTCAGTTGAGTACTTACAATATCCCAAATGTTTCCAACTATTCGTAAATCGTGAGAAATTACTATTTTAACTAATGAACCGGGACAAGCGGAAGTGGCGACTGTGGCATAATAAAAGTCCCGCTGCTCGCGAGGCGTGTGCTGCGTTCATCTTATTAACAATCGCTCCAGCGGTTCCTCAGCTCCACAACACTCGCTCCTGCTCTGCTTCAGACTACAGTAACGTTAATAATCACATCCATCAATATGATTTCTATCCCGATTCTTTCCCACCGGCTGTGAGCTGAAGACCACATGTCCCAGGATTCTGCGCTCAAACGTGACGTCATCAAACTACGCCTTTGTTTTGAATAGGCGACCTCTAGAGGATGGAAAAGTTACATAGTGCAGCTTTAATGAATGTTTAAAACAGTTCATATTTATATTGAATCTTTTGTAACATTAGTACTAATGTCTTTACTGTACAATCCACTTTACCTTTGGATTGCTTTCCTGTAGTCATTACATTTCTGTCTATATCTAATTGACTCTAGGTGCATTTAATACACATGTACAGCGTGTCTAATGGCAGTTACAGTTGCGTTCGTGCAACGGATGACGGTGTGACTGCCTCCCGCGAGACCTTCCTCCTTAGAAGATGAGATTGTGTTCTTGAGGGAAACCTGCTGTTTGTGCCCATAGATATTGACATTTCACACTCTGAAATCAGTTTTGTGGGAGTGTTTTTGCTGATACAGTTGGGACCGAAGAAATGGATCTTAGATTAGTGTGAAAGCATTCTCGTAGCTCTGAAACACATGGAAAAGCGCGTCCTGGAGAGAGTGTGTATGGATAGGAAAGGCCGCTGAAGACGATGATTGCTTTTTAACCTGCTCCAATTTGCTGCTCGCTCCGCTGCACCGCTGTGACCGCGAGCAAAGCTGCGGCGTATTGACATGAAGTCATCTGTCTTCATCTGTTTCACTCTGAAGAGAAGATTTCCTCTATTTCTGTACAGCGAGGGTGATTATGTATGTTGTACCACTTTGAAATTGGTTTGGCTACTTTTACTTGCACTGTGACCTTTTACTTTTATTTTTCAGTTCATGTACTGTTTAAAAGACAACCTTATGCCCTTTTACAAAGTCTTGATGTTGTTTTTGTGCTCTAATAGAACAGGTTTTCATGCTTGAGTGTTCAGAAAACACATTATTTGCCCCATGTTCTCCATTGTTGCAGCTCCTCTCTTCCCAGTCTGTCAGTATTGCTCTGTTTAGTTCCTGTTTCTATGAAGCCCCTCCTTCTGAAAAGCACAATGTGCTCTTATTAGTCAACTGGAGCAGTGTGTTGTGATTGGTCAAGCATTTGGATCGTGTTGGGGAAATGTCCCGCCCCTTACCATAACCGCCGGTTTCAACACTAACTCAACCAGGCCCCGCCCCTTTATTCTGTGCATTAATTATTTAAATGAGGAATATTGTGATAGGCTCGTTCTGGGAATAAAATGGGCATGAGACACAGGAAACGGAACTAAACGCACACGAGACACAGGAAACGGAACTAAACACACATGAGACACAGGAAACGGAACTAAACACGCATGAGACACAGGAAACGGAACTAAACGCACATGAGACACAGGAAACGGAACTAAACACACATGAGACACAGGAAACGGAACTAAACGCGCATGAGACACAGGAAACGGAACTAAACGCGCATGAGACACAGGAAACGGAACTAAACGCACATGAGACACAGGAAACGGAACTAAACACACATGAGACACAGGAAACGGAACTAAACGCACATGAGACACAGGAAACGGAACTAAACACGCATGAGACACAGGAAACGGAACTAAACACACATGAGACACAGGAAACGGAACTAAACGCACATGAGACACAGGAAACGGAACTAAACGCACATGAGACACAGGAAACGGAACTAAACACACATGAGATACAGGAAACGGAACTAAACGCACATGAGACACAGGAAACGGAACTAAACACACATGAGACACAGGAAACGGAACTAAACACACATGAGACACAGGAAACGGAACTAAACACACATGAGACACAGGAAACGGAACTAAACACACATGAGACACAGGAAACGGAACTAAACACACATGAGACACAGGAAACGGAACTAAACGCACATGAGACACAGGAAACAGAACTAAACGCACATGAGACACAGGAAACGGAACTAAACGCACATGAGACACAGGAAACGGAACTAAACGCGCATGAGACACAGGAAACGGAACTAAACACACATGAGACACAGGAAACGGAACTAAACACACATGAGACACAGGAAACGGAACTAAACACACATGAGACACAGGAAACGGAACTAAACGCACATGAGACACAGGAAACGGAACTAAACACACATGAGACACAGGAAACGGAACTAAACACACATGAGACACAGGAAACGGAACTAAACACGCATGAGACACAGGAAACGGAACTAAACGCACATGAGACACAGGAAACAGAACTAAACGCACATGAGACACAGGAAACAGAACTAAACACGCATGAGACACAGGAAACGGAACTAAACGCACATGAGACACAGGAAACGGAACTAAACACGCATGAGACACAGGAAACGGAACTAAACGCACATGAGACACAGGAAACGGAACTAAACGCACATGAGACACAGGAAACAGAACTAAACGCACATGAGACACAGGAAACAGAACTAAACACACATGAGACACAGGAAACGGAACTAAACACACATGAGACACAGGAAACGGAACTAAACACACATGAGACACAGGAAACGGAACTAAACGCACATGAGACACAGGAAACGGAACTAAACGCACATGAGACACAGGAAACGGAACTAAACACGCATGAGACACAGGAAACGGAACTAAACGCACATGAGACACAGGAAACGGAACTAAACACACATGAGACACAGGAAACGGAACTAAACACGCATGAGACACAGGAAACGGAACTAAACACACATGAGACACAGGAAACGGAACTAAACACGCATGAGACACAGGAAACGGAACTAAAACGCGCATTAGACACAGGAAACAGAACTAAAACGCGCATTAGACACAGGAAACGGAACTAAACACACATGAGACACAGGAAACGGAACTAAACACACATGAGACACAGGAAACAGAACTAAACACACATGAGACACAGTAAACGGAACTAAACACACGAGACACAGGAAACGGAACTAAACACACATGAGACACAGGAAACGGAACTAAACACGCATGAGACACAGGAAACGGAACTAAACACACATGAGACACAGGAAACGGAACTAAACACACGAGACACAGGAAACGGAACTAAACACACATGAGACACAGGAAACGGAACTAAACACACGAGACACAGGAAACGGAACTAAACACACGAGACACAGGAAACAGAACTAAACACACATGAGACACAGGAAACGGAACTAAACGCACATGAGACACAGGAAACGGAACTAAACACGCATGAGACACAGGAAACGGAACTAAACGCACATGAGACACAGGAAACGGAACTAAACGCACATGAGACACAGGAAACAGAACTAAACGCACATGAGACACAGGAAACAGAACTAAACACACATGAGACACAGGAAACGGAACTAAACACACATGAGACACAGGAAACGGAACTAAACACACATGAGACACAGGAAACGGAACTAAACGCACATGAGACACAGGAAACGGAACTAAACGCACATGAGACACAGGAAACGGAACTAAACACGCATGAGACACAGGAAACGGAACTAAACGCACATGAGACACAGGAAACGGAACTAAACACACATGAGACACAGGAAACGGAACTAAACACGCATGAGACACAGGAAACGGAACTAAACACACATGAGACACAGGAAACGGAACTAAACACGCATGAGACACAGGAAACGGAACTAAAACGCGCATTAGACACAGGAAACAGAACTAAAACGCGCATTAGACACAGGAAACGGAACTAAACACACATGAGACACAGGAAACGGAACTAAACACACATGAGACACAGGAAACAGAACTAAACACACATGAGACACAGGAAACGGAACTAAACACACGAGACACAGGAAACGGAACTAAACACACATGAGACACAGGAAACGGAACTAAACACGCATGAGACACAGGAAACGGAACTAAACACACATGAGACACAGGAAACGGAACTAAACACACGAGACACAGGAAACGGAACTAAACACACATGAGACACAGGAAACGGAACTAAACACACGAGACACAGGAAACGGAACTAAACACACGAGACACAGGAAACAGAACTAAACACACATGAGACACAGGAAACGGAACTAAACACACATGAGACACAGGAAACGGAACTAAACACACATGAGATACAGGAAACGGAACTAAACACACATGAGACACAGGAAACGGAACTAAACACACATGAGACACAGGAAACGGAACTAAACACACATGAGACACAGGAAACGGAACTAAACACACGAGACACAGGAAACAGAACTAAACACACATGAGACACAGGAAACGGAACTAAACACACATGAGACACAGGAAACAGAACTAAACACACATGAGACACAGGAAACGGAACTAAACACACGAGACACAGGAAACGGAACTAAACACACATGAGACACAGGAAACGGAACTAAACGCACATGAGACACAGGAAACGGAACTAAACACGCATGAGACACAGGAAACGGAACTAAACGCACATGAGACACAGGAAACAGAACTAAAACGCGCATTAGACACAGGAAACGGAACTAAACGCACATGAGACACAGGAAACAGAACTAAAACGCGCATTAGACACAGGAAACGGAACTAAAACGCGCATTAGACACAGGAAACGGAACTAAACACACATGAGACACAGGAAACGGAACTAAACACACGAGACACAGGAAACGGAACTAAACACACATGAGACACAGGAAACGGAACTAAACACACATGAGACACAGGAAACGGAACTAAACACACGAGACACAGGAAACAGAACTAAACACACATGAGACACAGGAAACGGAACTAAACACACATGAGACACAGGAAACAGAACTAAACACACATGAGACACAGGAAACGGAACTAAACACACGAGACACAGGAAACGGAACTAAACACACATGAGACACAGGAAACGGAACTAAACGCACATGAGACACAGGAAACGGAACTAAACACGCATGAGACACAGGAAACGGAACTAAACGCACATGAGACACAGGAAACAGAACTAAAACGCGCATTAGACACAGGAAACGGAACTAAACGCACATGAGACACAGGAAACAGAACTAAAACGCGCATTAGACACAGGAAACGGAACTAAAACGCGCATTAGACACAGGAAACAGAACTAAAACGCGCATTAGACACAGGAAACGGAACTAAACGCACATGAGACACAGGAAACAGAACTAAACACACATGAGACACAGGAAACGGAACTAAACACACGAGACACAGGAAACGGAACTAAACACACATGAGACACAGGAAACGGAACTAAACACACGAGACACAGGAAACGGAACTAAACACACGAGACACAGGAAACGGAACTAAACACACATGAGACACAGGAAACGGAACTAAACACACATGAGACACAGGAAACGGAACTAAACACGCATGAGACACAGGAAACGGAACTAAACACACATGAGACACAGGAAACGGAACTAAACACGCATGAGACACAGGAAACGGAACTAAACGCACATGAGACACAGGAAACGGAACTAAACGCACATGAGACACAGGAAACGGAACTAAACACACATGAGACACAGGAAACGGAACTAAACACGCATGAGACACAGGAAACGGAACTAAACGCACATGAGACACAGGAAACGGAACTAAACGCACATGAGACACAGGAAACGGAACTAAACACACGAGACACAGGAAACGGAACTAAACACACATGAGACACAGGAAACAGAACTAAACGCACATGAGACACAGGAAACGGAACTAAACGCACATGAGACACAGGAAACGGAACTAAACACGCATGAGACACAGGAAACGGAACTAAACGCACATGAGACACAGGAAACGGAACTAAACGCACATGAGACACAGGAAACGGAACTAAACGCGCATGAGACACAGGAAACGGAACTAAACACGCATGAGACACAGGAAACGGAACTAAACACACATGAGACACAGGAAACGGAACTAAACACACATGAGACACAGGAAACGGAACTAAACACACATGAGACACAGGAAACGGAACTAAACACACATGAGACACAGGAAACGGAACTAAACACACATGAGACACAGGAAACAGAACTAAACGCACATGAGACACAGGAAACGGAACTAAACGCACATGAGACACAGGAAACGGAACTAAACGCACATGAGACACAGGAAACGGAACTAAACACACATGAGATACAGGAAACGGAACTAAACGCACATGAGACACAGGAAACGGAACTAAACACACATGAGACACAGGAAACGGAACTAAACACACATGAGACACAGGAAACGGAACTAAACACACATGAGACACAGGAAACGGAACTAAACACACATGAGACACAGGAAACGGAACTAAACACACATGAGACACAGGAAACGGAACTAAACGCACATGAGACACAGGAAACGGAACTAAACGCACATGAGACACAGGAAACGGAACTAAACGCACATGAGACACAGGAAACGGAACTAAACGCGCATGAGACACAGGAAACGGAACTAAACACACATGAGACACAGGAAACGGAACTAAACACACATGAGACACAGGAAACGGAACTAAACACACATGAGACACAGGAAACGGAACTAAACGCACATGAGACACAGGAAACGGAACTAAACACACATGAGACACAGGAAACGGAACTAAACACACATGAGACACAGGAAACGGAACTAAACACGCATGAGACACAGGAAACGGAACTAAACGCACATGAGACACAGGAAACAGAACTAAACGCACATGAGACACAGGAAACAGAACTAAACACGCATGAGACACAGGAAACGGAACTAAACACACATGAGACACAGGAAACGGAACTAAACGCACATGAGACACAGGAAACAGAACTAAACGCACATGAGACACAGGAAACGGAACTAAACACACATGAGACACAGGAAACGGAACTAAACACACATGAGACACAGGAAACGGAACTAAACGCACATGAGACACAGGAAACAGAACTAAACGCACATTAGACACAGGAAACGGAACTAAACACGCATGAGACACAGGAAACGGAACTAAACGCACATGAGACACAGGAAACGGAACTAAACACGCATGAGACACAGGAAACGGAACTAAACACGCATGAGACACAGGAAACGGAACTAAACGCACATGAGACACAGGAAACGGAACTAAACACGCATGAGACACAGGAAACGGAACTAAACGCACATGAGACACAGGAAACGGAACTAAACGCACATGAGACACAGGAAACAGAACTAAACGCACATGAGACACAGGAAACAGAACTAAACACGCATGAGACACAGGAAACGGAACTAAACGCACATGAGACACAGGAAACGGAACTAAACACGCATGAGACACAGGAAACGGAACTAAACGCACATGAGACACAGGAAACGGAACTAAACGCACATGAGACACAGGAAACAGAACTAAACACACATGAGACACAGGAAACGGAACTAAACGCACATGAGACACAGGAAACGGAACTAAACACGCATGAGACACAGGAAACGGAACTAAACGCACATGAGACACAGGAAACGGAACTAAACACGCATGAGACACAGGAAACGGAACTAAACGCACATGAGACACAGGAAACGGAACTAAACGCACATGAGACACAGGAAACAGAACTAAACGCACATGAGACACAGGAAACAGAACTAAACACACATGAGACACAGGAAACGGAACTAAACACACATGAGACACAGGAAACGGAACTAAACACACATGAGACACAGGAAACGGAACTAAACGCACATGAGACACAGGAAACGGAACTAAACGCACATGAGACACAGGAAACGGAACTAAACACGCATGAGACACAGGAAACGGAACTAAACGCACATGAGACACAGGAAACGGAACTAAACACACATGAGACACAGGAAACGGAACTAAACACGCATGAGACACAGGAAACGGAACTAAACACACATGAGACACAGGAAACGGAACTAAACACGCATGAGACACAGGAAACGGAACTAAAACGCGCATTAGACACAGGAAACAGAACTAAAACGCGCATTAGACACAGGAAACGGAACTAAACACACATGAGACACAGGAAACGGAACTAAACACACATGAGACACAGGAAACAGAACTAAACACACATGAGACACAGGAAACGGAACTAAACACACGAGACACAGGAAACGGAACTAAACACACATGAGACACAGGAAACGGAACTAAACACGCTTGAGACACAGGAAACGGAACTAAACACACATGAGACACAGGAAACGGAACTAAACACGCATGAGACACAGGAAACGGAACTAAACACACATGAGACACAGGAAACGGAACTAAACACACGAGACACAGGAAACGGAACTAAACACACATGAGACACAGGAAACGGAACTAAACACACGAGACACAGGAAACAGAACTAAACACACATGAGACACAGGAAACGGAACTAAACACACGAGACACAGGAAACAGAACTAAACACACATGAGACACAGGAAACGGAACTAAACACACATGAGACACAGGAAACAGAACTAAACACACATGAGACACAGGAAACGGAACTAAACACACGAGACACAGGAAACAGAACTAAACACACATGAGACACAGGAAACGGAACTAAACACACGAGACACAGGAAACAGAACTAAACACACATGAGACACAGGAAACGGAACTAAACACACATGAGACACAGGAAACAGAACTAAACACACATGAGACACAGGAAACGGAACTAAACACACATGAGACACAGGAAACGGAACTAAACACACATGAGACACAGGAAACGGAACTAAACACACGAGACACAGGAAACAGAACTAAACACACATGAGACACAGGAAACGGAACTAAACACACGAGACACAGGAAACAGAACTAAACACACATGAGACACAGGAAACGGAACTAAACACACATGAGACACAGGAAACAGAACTAAACACACATGAGACACAGGAAACGGAACTAAACACGCATGAGACACAGGAAACAGAACTAAACACACATGAGACACAGGAAACGGAACTAAACACACGAGACACAGGAAACGGAACTAAACACACATGAGACACAGGAAACGGAACTAAACACACATGAGACACAGGAAACGGAACTAAACACACATGAGACACAGGAAACAGAACTAAACACACATGAGACACAGGAAACGGAACTAAACACACGAGACACAGGAAACGGAACTAAACGCACATGAGACACAGGAAACGGAACTAAACACACATGAGACACAGGAAACGGAACTAAACGCACATGAGACACAGGAAACGGAACTAAACACGCATGAGACACAGGAAACGGAACTAAACGCACATGAGACACAGGAAACAGAACTAAAACGCGCATTAGACACAGGAAACGGAACTAAACGCACATGAGACACAGGAAACAGAACTAAAACGCGCATTAGACACAGGAAACGGAACTAAAACGCGCATTAGACACAGGAAACAGAACTAAAACGCGCATTAGACACAGGAAACGGAACTAAACGCACATGAGACACAGGAAACAGAACTAAACACACATGAGACACAGGAAACGGAACTAAACACACGAGACACAGGAAACGGAACTAAACACACATGAGACACAGGAAACGGAACTAAACACACGAGACACAGGAAACGGAACTAAACACACGAGACACAGGAAACGGAACTAAACACACATGAGACACAGGAAACGGAACTAAACACACATGAGACACAGGAAACGGAACTAAACACGCATGAGACACAGGAAACGGAACTAAACACACATGAGACACAGGAAACGGAACTAAACACGCATGAGACACAGGAAACGGAACTAAACGCACATGAGACACAGGAAACGGAACTAAACGCACATGAGACACAGGAAACGGAACTAAACACACATGAGACACAGGAAACGGAACTAAACACGCATGAGACACAGGAAACGGAACTAAACGCACATGAGACACAGGAAACGGAACTAAACGCACATGAGACACAGGAAACGGAACTAAACACACGAGACACAGGAAACGGAACTAAACACACATGAGACACAGGAAACAGAACTAAACGCACATGAGACACAGGAAACGGAACTAAACGCACATGAGACACAGGAAACGGAACTAAACACGCATGAGACACAGGAAACGGAACTAAACGCACATGAGACACAGGAAACGGAACTAAACGCGCATGAGACACAGGAAACGGAACTAAACGCACATGAGACACAGGAAACGGAACTAAACGCGCATGAGACACAGGAAACGGAACTAAACACGCATGAGACACAGGAAACGGAACTAAACACACATGAGACACAGGAAACGGAACTAAACACACATGAGACACAGGAAACGGAACTAAACACACATGAGACACAGGAAACGGAACTAAACACACATGAGACACAGGAAACGGAACTAAACACACATGAGACACAGGAAACGGAACTAAACACGCATGAGACACAGGAAACGGAACTAAACACACATGAGACACAGGAAACGGAACTAAACACACATGAGACACAGGAAACAGAACTAAACGCGCATGAGACACAGGAAACGGAACTAAACGCGCATGAGACACAGGAAACGGAACTAAACGCACATGAGACACAGGAAACGGAACTAAACGCGCATGAGACACAGGAAACGGAACTAAACACGCATGAGACACAGGAAACGGAACTAAACACACATGAGACACAGGAAACGGAACTAAACACACATGAGACAGGAAACGGAACTAAACGCACATGAGACACAGGAAACGGAACTAAACACACGAGACACAGGAAACGGAACTAAACACACATGAGACACAGGAAACGGAACTAAACGCACATGAGACACAGGAAACGGAACTAAACGCGCATGAGACACAGGAAACGGAACTAAACGCACATGAGACACAGGAAACGGAACTAAACACACATGAGACAGGAAACGGAACTAAACGCACATGAGACACAGGAAACGGAACTAAACACACGAGACACAGGAAACGGAACTAAACACACATGAGACACAGGAAACGGAACTAAACACACGAGACACAGGAAACGGAACTAAACGCGCATGAGACACAGGAAACGGAACTAAACGCACATGAGACACAGGAAACGGAACTAAACGCGCATGAGACACAGGAAACGGAACTAAACGCACATGAGACACAGGAAACGGAACTAAACGCGCATGAGACACAGGAAACGGAACTAAACGCGCATGAGACACAGGAAACGGAACTAAACGCACATGAGACACAGGAAACGGAACTAAACGCACATGAGACACAGGAAACGGAACTAAACGCACATGAGACACAGGAAACGGAACTAAACGCACATGAGACACAGGAAACAGAACTAAAACGCACATGAGACACAGGAAACGGAACTAAACACGCATGAGACACAGGAAACGGAACTAAACGCACATGAGACACAGGAAACGGAACTAAACGCACATGAGACACAGGAAACGGAACTAAACACACATGAGACACAGGAAACGGAACTAAACGCACATGAGACACAGGAAACAGAACTAAAACGCACATGAGACACAGGAAACGGAACTAAACACACATGAGACACAGGAAACAGAACTAAAACGCACATGAGACACAGGAAACGGAACTAAACGCACATGAGACACAGGAAACAGAACTAAAACGCACATGAGACACAGGAAACGGAACTAAAACGCACATGAGACACAGGAAACGGTGTTCAAACAATGATTTTCCTAACTTTATTCTTATTCTTTGATGTTGTTTTTATACTTTTAATGTTCTATACTCTTCTAGCAGTTTAGTTTCTGCACAATGTGTCTCCTTCAGTCAGTTTGGACTTTATTCAGCCTTTAATTTCTGACAGACGTTTTTATTTTGGGAAACTTTGGGGGGGGGGTGTTCCTCTTTTGTTTTCATTAACAACTAGGTTCCTTTGTTTCGTTCTGAATCAGCGTGTGGCCTGACCAGAATTTCTGGCCAAAAGCATCCCAGCATGCATTGCTTTCAGCAGGGTCTCTGGAGACATCACATCTGTTTTTGTGTTCCTAAGCGCCGGGAGTCGAACCGTTACTGGGCAACTGCGCCGGCGAGGCCTTCAATGCGTTGGATGGAGCGATGCAGCCGTCACTTTTTGACAGACGGACAGTGAAATCATGTTTTAAATCTCTCAGTGCTGAATCACAATCAGACATCACATTTCACCCTCAACAGTTCCTCTCTATAAATTGCAATAGGCACTTGGTTTTTTTTTATTTTATACTTGACCTGCTTAATTCCTGTAGTGAATCATGCTAAAACAACACCAATAAACCTTTGCAGTTTCCATCTTTAGGGTGCATTATTAATCTATTTGATGCATTGCATTGCATTATTTGATTGTAAATGACTCCTACGTG
Source organism: Romanogobio albipinnatus (assembly GCA_023566225.1). Taxonomy (NCBI): domain Eukaryota; kingdom Metazoa; phylum Chordata; class Actinopteri; order Cypriniformes; family Gobionidae; genus Romanogobio; species Romanogobio albipinnatus. The sequence goes on from CM042241.1 coordinate 72,249,620, forward strand.
TTTCAGCTTTCAGGCAATAAGCAATGCATGCACGCAGTAGCATGAAAGAATAATTAGCTATTGAGCTGCTGTCAGATACTAAGTTGGTAAATGCACCTTGTCATGTGCGTGTGCAGCTCATGAGTTCCATCATAATCGCTGCGGTCAGTGCTTTAAGAGCAATGCTCATGCTTCAATGATCCTCTAATAGATGTTGTGGGTCATGAAGACGCTTCGTTAGACTCTGGGGTAATTACATTCACTTAACTAGTGCTGCTGTGTTTGTTATTTTGTCACTTTGTTAAATTATTTTAATCACTTAGACATTAAGATGATAATGCATGGCATGACATTGTGGAAAATGTCGCTAAGCAACATTAGGAAACTGAATGAGAACCAGTTTATCTGTTTATATAGTGTGTGTGTGTGTGTGTGTGTGTGTGTGTGTGTGTGTGTGTGTGTGTGTGTGTGTGTGTGTGTGTGTGTGTGTGTGTGTGTGTGTGTGTGTGTGTGTGTGTGTGTGTGTGTGTGTGTGTGTGTGTGTGTGTGTGTGTGTGTGTGTATACAGGTATATATATATATATATATATATATATATATATATATATATATATATATATATATATATATATATATATATATATATATATATAGGAATAGCATCTTGCAGTTGATGGAGATTTGTGGGATGCACATCCAGGGCACGAAGCTCCCGTTCCACCACATCCCAACGATGCTCTATTGGGTTGAGATCTGGGGACTGTGGGGGCCATTTTAGTCCAGTGAACTCATTGTCATGTTCAAGAAACCAATTTGAAATGATTGGAGCTTTGTGACATGGGGCATTATCCTGCTGGAAGTAGCCATCAGAGGATGGGCACATGCTGGTCATAAAGGGATGGACATGGTCAGAAACAATGCTCAGGTAGGCCGTGGCATTTAAACCATGCCCACTTGGCACTAAGGGGCCTAAAGTGTGCCAAGAAAACATCCCCCACACCATTACACCACCACCACCAGCCTGCACAGTGGTAACAAGGCATGATGGATCCATGTTCTCATTCTGTTTACGCCAAATTCTGACTCTACCATCTGAATGTCTCAACAGAAATCCAGACTCATCAGACCAGGCAACATTTTTCCAGTCTTCAACTGTCCAATTTTGGTGAGCTCGTGCAAATTTTGGCCCACAGGACTGCCGCATACTGGATGTTTTTCCCTTTTCACACCATTCTTTGTAAACCCTAGAAATGGTTGTGCGTGAAAATCCCAGTAACTGAGCAGATTGTGAAATACTCAGACCGGCCCGTCTGGCACCAACAACCATGCCACGCTCAAAATTGCTTAAATCCCCTTTCTTTCCCATTCCGACGTTCAGTTTGGAGTTCAGGAGATTGTCTTGACCAGGACCACACCCCTAAATGCATTGAAGCAACTGCCATGTGATTGGTTGATTAGATAATTGCATTAATGAGAAATTGAACAGGTGTTCCTAATAATCCTTTAGGTGAGTGATTTTAATTATTTTAATATTATTAAATAATTAAAATTAATTAAAATTATTATATAATTAGCAATTATAGTAATGTTATTAATAATATTAATTATTATTAATTATAAATATTATAACAATTGTTTGCATATATAATATAATTTTATATAGACTGATACATATTTAAAAAAATAAGTTACATTAAAAAAAAAATTTATAACTATAATAATTATGATTAAAATAATGCAGGAAGCTTTCTTAGAACACTTACGATACAAAATGAAGATAAAAAGATGCACATTATATGTTTAATCAATTCTATATTTGTATTTTGTCCTTCTAATGAGTCGTGCTGCCACTGAGACTGATGGGAAATGTGTTTTGGGGAAAGTGTCGCTTCATAAACCGGCTAAAGCGGTAGTATTTTTCTCAGCCAGCTTTATCGCTATTCTTCATCAGCAGTACATAAAATGTGTACAAACTAAATGTACGGTATGTCAGCATTAATTTCTATCATCATTCTTTCCTTGACATGCTTTCACCTTAAAACTCTGGGTTTCCCACATTGTGCTGGTGAGCTCATCTCGTGAACACCCTCCTGTACACGAGCTGAAGAAGCATATGCTCATGATGAATACGACACACACCATCCCAGACCTGCTCAAACAGCCGTCTAACTCCAGACTTCCCTTGTGTCAGTCAGGCTATAAATAGCGTTTCTCCTGCTCGCCACCAATAGATGACATTTCATCTTACCTCCCACTCACCATTCACACCTCTCGCCCCGCAACAACGTCCTGCTATAGTGTGACAAGGAGTATTAGCTGAGGCTGTTGAAATGTTAGATGGAATAACATGACGTGAATGATGCTGAGTGCCATTGCAGCATGAGACGGTATTGTCTGGTGCTTCATAAATAATGCTGAACAGTGTCAATCAAGCACCAACAGCGAGATCCTGAACCCCTGCTGTCATCTCTGAAACCTGTCCTGTTAAACATGACTATTGACATTTACTATGATAGAATTGCAGTGTTTACATTGTGCAACAACTGCACAGCAAATAACACATACTGTATATATATTGCCAACAGTTTTGTGACGCCTGCCTTTACATGCACATGAACTTTAATGCCATCCCATTCTTAATCCGTAGGGTTTAATATGGAGTCGGCCACCCTTTGCAGCTCTAACAGCTTCAGCTCTACTGGGAAGGCTTTCCTCAAGGTTTAGGAGTGTGTTTATGGGGATTCTTCTAGAAGCGCATTTGTGATGTTGGACGAGAAGGCCTGGCTCTCAGTCTCCGCTCTAATTCATCCCAAAGGTGTTCTATCGGGTTGAGGTCAGGACTCAAGTTCCTCCACACCAAACTCGCTCATCCGTGTCTTTATGGAGCAACGCTTTGTGCACTGGTCAGTCATGCTGGGACAGGAAGGGGCCGTCCACAAACTGTTCCCACAAAATTGGGAGCATGAAATTGTCCAAAATGTCTTGGTGAAGCATTACGAGTTCCTTTCCCTGGAACTAAGGGGCCAAGCCCAACCCCTGAAAACAACCCCACACCATAATCCCCCCTCCACCAAACTTTACACTTGGCACAATGCAGTCAGGCAAGTCCCGTTCTCCTGGCAACCGCCAAACCCAGACTCGTGATTGCCACACAGAGAAGCGTGATTGGTCACTCCAGAGAACATGTCTCCACTGCTCTAGAGTCCAGTGGCGGCACGCTTTACCCCACTGCATCCCACACTTTGCATTACACTTGGTGATGTAAGGCTTGGATGAGCTGCTCGGCCATGGAAACCCATTCCATGAAGCTCAACACACTGTTCTTGAGCTCATCTGAAGGCCACAGAAGTTTGGAGGCCAGGAGCTCTTGACTCTGCAGAAAGTTGGCGACTTCTGTGACCCTCAGCATGCGCTGACCCCGCTCTGTGATTTCACTTCGTGGCCGAGTTGCTGTTGTTCCCAATCGCTTCCAGTTGAGCATGGAATATTTAGTAGTAAGGACATTTCCTGAATGGACTTATTGCACAGGTGGCCACCGATCACGGTACCACGCTTGAGTTCACTGAGCTCCTGAGAGCGGCCCATTCTCTCACTGATGTGTGTAGAAGCGTCTGCATGATGAGTGCTTGATTTATACACCTGTGGCCATGAAGGGATTGAACACCTGAACTCAGTGATCTGGAGGCGCGACCCAATACTTTTGGCAATACAGCTGGAAAACAAAAAAAATCAACCTCATTAATTATTCAAACCCTAGTGCATGATGGGAACACCAGTATCAGTATAGTTTAACTTCATTTGATATGTACGCTTTAATTTCTACAAGCATGAAGAAAAAGTGTGGGTGATGAAAAAGAGCAGTAATGTTTTGAGATCTTCACTCTGTTGTCATCATCATCATCACTCTCTACAGTCACTATGATCTTCCTCCTCCTTTAATTAGAGCTGATGTCAAACGGACACTCCTCCGCTCTCTGCATTAAAGGCTGGGAATGGGTTTCCATGACTCAGCGGGTCTGATGAGCCGTGGGCCGAGCGCCCGACGCCCTGGACACACACTTCTCTAAAGAGACTCGTTTTTCACCAGGCAGGGCCTGACGGATCAATAGCTCTGACTCAGAGTCTGTGGAGGGAGTGATTCACAGCGTTACACGCATCCTCGGCCCAGGATCTCTACGGTCCACGCCACACAGCTAGTGTGCCATTGGGAAGGGAGGAAGACAAATAAATTAACGTCATCTTTAACGATTTTCACCTCGAGTATCGGATGGCGGTTCAATAACTGGAGTGCTCTCATATTAACTCAATCAATCTTGGTAAAGAAAACACATTGAACAGTTTCATATGGAGCAAATTATTCATTAGTTATTGGTGAACTAAATGTTTGTAGTTCAATTATTATGAGTAATTTAATGTTATAACTATCATTTTTGACCAGTAGATCAATGGTGTCAATGGCGGGGAACGATTTATAAAATATATTCCAGGTTAATGTGTACAATCGCTGAGTCAGTCAATGGTAGTTTGACTTGCTGAAGAATGAAACATTGTGACTCAATGACATGAGTTTGGGGGCGGGACTATCCCTTTGCCTGACCAATGGCAGGCGAGAGCAAAAGATGCAGTAGAACCATCAGGGAAACCTGTTCGGAAACAACTGTTACTGGGCTGAAATGCCATATTTCACCATTTTGTGTCGAGTCTTTCACTCATTCTCGTGTCATGTGCATTCACAGGTATGAGCGTGTGCCCGTGATACTCGTGGGAAACAAGGTGGACCTGGACAACGAGCGCGAGGTTTCGTCGAGCGAGGGTCAAGCTCTGGCTGAAGAATGGGGCTGCCCGTTCATGGAGACGTCAGCCAAGAGCAAAACCATGGTGGACGAACTGTTCTCAGAGATTGTCAGGCAGATGGACTACGCCTCTCAGCCGGATAAGGAAGACCCGTGCTGCTCCTCCTGCAATATACAATAACCCCTCGCAATCAGGATCGACGTGGGCTTTTCAAAGGGGTACGACATGGAGATCATCGCAAAACTGGTGCATCCGTTCTCATGCACACGTGACGGGCGTCTACACACTAGAGAACGCTGTTGATTTCCATGGGAATGGTGCAATGCAAAGACGCAAGAGTGTGCAAAAGTTAAGAATATTTCACTTTTAGGCAACGCTAAAATCCATTGATTTACATGGGAATGGTGCATTCAAAAGACGTAGATAAAGCATGCAAGGGCTTGCGAAAGCTGTGCGAACTAAAGTCGAGAATTGCAACTTTTGGGCAATGCTGCAAAATCCATTGATTTCAATGGGAATGATGCTTTAGAGAAAATATATTAGGGTTTGCAAAAGCTGTGCAAACAAACATTGAGAAATTGTACTTTGTAGGTAAAGCTTTAGATCCATTGATTTCCATGGGAATGATTCATTGCAAAAACGGATAAAATACACAAGGGTTTGCGAAAGCTGTGCAAACTAATGTGGAGAATTTTAACTTTTGGGCAATGCTGCAAATCCATTGATTTCAACAGGAATGGTGCATTGCAACGAGGCACATGAAAAACCAAAGGGTTTGCGAAAGTGTCGCTGGGGTGTGCAAACGAACGTTGAGAAATGTAACTTTTAAGCAAAGTTTCAGATCCATTAATTTCAATGGGAATGGTGCATTGCAAAAACGGATAAAATATGTGAGAGTTTGTGAAAGCTGTGCAAACAAAAGTCGAGAAGTGCACCTTTTGAGCAATGCTGCAAATCTGTTGATTTCAATGGGAATGATGCTTTGTAAAAACGTAGAAAAAAATATGTAAGGATTTGCGAAAACTGTGCAAACAAACATTGAGAAATTTAACTTTTAGGCAGTGCAAAGATGTAGATGAAAAATGCAACATTGTTTGCAAAAAATGTTGAGAAAAGTTGAGAAAATGTAACTTTAAGTAATGCTGCAAATTCATTGATTTCAACAGAGCATTGCAACGAGGTGGATGAAAAACACAAGGGTTGCTGGAGTGTGCAAACAAACCTTGAGAAATGTAACTTTTAGGCAAAGCTTCAGATCCATTGATTTCAACCGGAATGGTGTATTGCAATGACGTAGATAAAATGCACAAGGGTTTGTGAAAGCTGTGCAAACAAACACTGAGAAATGTAACTTTTAAGCAAAGCTTCAAATCCATTGATTTCAATGGGAAATGATGCTTTGCCAAAACTGATAAAATACGCAAGGGTGTGCAAACTAATGCAAGAATTGCAACTTTTGGGCAATGATGCACATCCATTGATTTTAATGGTAAATGATGCTTTGCAAAGACAGATAAAATATGTAAGGGTTTGTGAATGCTGTTAACAAAAGTCGGGAATTTTTACTTTTGGACAAAGCTTCAGATCTATTGACTTCAATGGACAGCCATGTGAATGCTGTGCAAACAAACCTTGAGGATTTTATCTTTTGGGTAATGCTGCAAATCCATTGATTTCAATGGGAATGATGCTTTGTAAAGCCGTAGAAAAAAATATGTAAGGGTTTGCGAAAACTGAAACAAACATTGAGAAATTTCACTTTTTAGGCAAAGCTTCAGATCCATTTATTTCAATGGGAATGGTGCATTGCAAAGATGGATCAAATACACAAGGGTTTGTGAAAGCTGTGCAAGCAAAAAAGTCAGGAATTGAAACTTTTGGGCAATGCTGCAAATCCATTGATCTCAAATCTGCTTTGCAAAGACGTACACTCTAAAAAATTGGTGCTATATGGCACTTAAAGTGGTTCTTGGCTCGTAATCATAGGGGGAACCAGTGCTGCATAGCAGGGGTTTTCAAACTGGGGTCCTCCAGAAGGTTCCAAGGGGTCCCCAGAAAATTTCAGAGAATACAAAGACAAAGCAAAAAAGGATAAAGTCTACCGAATATTCTAACGGTTTCATTTCTAAATGTTGCTCTCCTTTCTTGCCGTAGACATTCCAGAATTGTATATGTTTGCTTTGTATCTTTATTGAGTTTCTCACTATAGTCTCCTTTATCTCACTCACTGGGGTTGTAAAGCAGTTGTCTTAACACAGTAGCAAACAAAGTTGCTTATACAAATCATTTTTAATTGAAAATGTTCTTCTTCAAGTTTATAAATCCAAAATTAATAGCCAATTTAAGTTAGGAAACAATATGTTGTAGTTATAATGTCACACTTACTATTTATCTAACAGTTTAAATATTTTTTCGTACATAAAAATAGATGGATTTTAGGAAGGGGGTCCCTCATAAAGGTTCATCATATTTGGGGGTCCTTGGCATCATAAAGTTTGAAAACCCCTGCTGTATAGAACCATATCTTAACAGGTCCTGTATATGGTAGCGGTGCTTTCCCATCAACAATGGCAAACGTTGCGTTATTATTGATGCACATGGCTTTACGATCCTACATCGGCATCAAAACACAGTGAGTCCAATGCATTCGTGCAGCTCGGAGCTAATTTGTATAGACGGAGATTACAATCGAGCAGCTATTGGCTCGAATAGCTGCTATTTCCAAAATGGCGGTCACAAGTTTGTGTGCGTCTTGATGGTCACGTTAACCCCAGCCCCTGATGCAAGCGGTTCTTACTTCTAGCCCAGTAATGTTTTGGTGCTACTTAAGAACCACTTTTCCTGGTTCAGAGCTGGTGCTTTGGGTGTGGAAAGACAAAGAACTGATTTGAAACTAGGCTCTGACTCCGAACCTGGAAAAGCCTTGGTGGAAAAGGGGTATATGATTACGAGCCAAAGAACCACTTTTAGTGCCATATAGCAGTGTAGATGAAAAATCCAAACATCGTTTGTGCAAACAAAAGTTAAGGAAACAAGACTTTTTCGCATCCGTTGATCTCTTGGAATCTCAAGTGAGGCGGGTTGAGTTGTGCGATTTTCCCGCTTATGACCCCACGTTTCCCGCACCTTCAAGACGGATGGCAAACGCAGCCTTCTTTAGTGTGTAAACGCCTTAATTATGATCATTGAATTGATGAGAAATTGTAAAAAACAACAACAACAAAAAAAGGTTAAAGGGGTTATAAACACACACCATACTTGAGTCTTTCTTTTCTCAGCATGTTTTCGACACGTTCATTCTGAGTTTGACGCTGTTCGTAAGAGACTCGTTTAGTTTGCACATATAGAACCTGATGTCTTAAACTGCCATTACTTTAATAAAGAGCCAGAATGACCTAGTTTTGTTCTTCCAAGCGTCCGGCGAAGGTGACGTTTCCTCCGAGGGACTATCAAGACGCCCGGGTTTGAAATGTTCATGAGGGGATCGATGCGCACGCAGGTGTCCCGTTGCAGCGGTGAGGGGCTTCACTTTGAGTGTTCCAGGGACATTTTCTTTTGAGGAAGCCAAATAGGATCCTGAGAAGCACTTTTCTTTTCTAACGTCATGTCCGTTTTGATTTATGAAACTGCTGGGAATATTCAGCTGATTATGTTGTGGTTTTTAATTAGCACCTTGATATAGAATGTTGCAAATACTGAATTATGTATTTTGTAATAATGTAGTAAAACAATCATGGGACTTGCTTTAGAATAGACTGTAAGGCTTTGAATCAGGCAGGAACAGTATTTCGTATCGGCACTTTCCATAAAAAAGGGTCTCGGTACAATTTTTAAGCAATAAAGACATACACAACTTGTTAGATAAACAGTTATGTAACCAAAAAATCAAGTGGATGATTTTAAAGCGCCTTTAAATGGTGGTTTTGGCCGGTTGCACCTCAGAGGTCAGTTAAAATCATATTGAAATTCGGTTAAATATGATTAATATTATTTCAAAATAGGTAATACTTTTAATAGGTAACATTATTCTTTAATTCTGCAATTAAAATATATTTTACATTTAATTCAATTCAATTTAAATGTATTTTAGTCAATTAAATTAAAGCTGCTGTCCGTAACTTTTTTGTGTTAAATATTCGCAAAAAACTATATAATGAGAATGTACAACATGAATCCATTTTCCAAACCGTGTTTTTGTCTTACCCTGAATCATTATGGCACACTTATAATAAGTGTTTATATTGGGACTATTTCAGACCGGTCTGGGAGGAAGCGCACAGTCCCTGCGTGACTCGCCATAGACATAAACAGAGAGAAGTAGCTCCGGCTGCAATGTTCTTCCACAAGACGCATGCAGTTCTGTTTATTAAAGGGATCCCCTGATGTTAAGACTTGTATGGCTTAATATAACATAAATGATGTCTCTTACTGAAATACAGTATGTAGTAGAAAACCCATGAAAGATCTAATTTATTTAAAAAATCCATTATATATTTGAACAATCAACTGGCGCTACCCGTAGCTATTTTTACCACAACACAACTCGAAAATTGTTTCAGAGTTAAACAAAACCAATTAGTTGCTTTGTAATTGCAATTAAAACACACTCAAACACACATGTCCACACAGATCCAAATATATAATGGATTTTTTTAATAGCCTAACGTAGATCTTTCATGGGTTTGCTACTACATATTTCAGTAAGAGACATAATTTATATTATATGTTAAATAATTTTCCTCATCAGTATCATCTCCTCAGCATCCCAGATAGCATAGAAGAACTCGATGTTGCAACAGAAACTATTGACTCTCTCTTTTCCAGTACTTTAGACACAGTTGCTCCCCTGCGCTTAAAGAAGATTAAAGAAAATAGTCCAACGCCGTGGTACAACGAGCACACCCGGGCTCTTAAAACAGCAGCCAGAAAAATGGAGTGCAGCTGGAAGAAAACAAAACTAGAGGTCTTTCGTAATTCGTGGAAAGAGAGCATGATCACATACAGAAAGGCGGTAAGAACTGCTAGATCTGCTTATTTCTCAACTCTCTTGGAAGAAAACAAACACAACCCAAGGTATTTATTCGATACTGTGGCTAAATTAATCAAAAATAAAGCTTCAGCTTCTGATGATTGTAAACAGCACAGCAGTAATGACTTTATGAACTTCTTTACATGTAAGATTGATCATATTAGGAAGAAAATTTTAACCATGCAGCCGTCTACTACAGTATCACATCAGACAGAGCATTGTAGTGTCACTGAGGAAAAATTACACTCATTCACTGCTATAGGAGAATTGGCTAAACTCGTTAAATCATCAAAATCAACAACATGTATGCTTGACCCTGCACCGACTAGGTCATACCAGAGGTCATAGATCCTCTTCTTAATATCATTAATTCATCTTTGTCATTAGGATATGTACCGAAAACTTTTAAGTTGGCTATTATTAAACCACTTATTAAAAAAACGCAACTTGATCCTACAGAATTAGTCAATTATAGACCAATCTCAAATCTACCCTTTCTGTCAAAAATACTTGAAAAGGCAGTGTCTTCACAATTATGTTCCTTTTTAGAAAGAAATGGTATCTGTGAGGATTTCCAGTCAGGATTTAGACTGCATCATAGCACTGAGACTGCTCTCATCAGAGTTACAAATGATTTCATACCTATGTGACCGTTATCAGTTTGTAGCAGTAAATGAAGAGATGTCACACCGATCACAAGTTCAGTATGGAGTACCACAAGGCTCAGTGCTAGGACCGCTACTCTTCACTCTGTACATGCTACCACTGGGAGATATTATTAGGAAGCATGGCATTAGTTTTAATTGTTATGCTGACGATACTCATCTCTATATTTCTTCACGCCCTGAAGAAACTTACCAATTCACAAGATTAACGGAATGCATAGCTGATATAAAACACTGGATGACCGGTAATTTCCTGCAACTCAACAACATTTTTAATTATTGGACAAAAAAGCTCCACAAGTAGTAACCTAGAATACTGTCTAACACTTGATGGCTGCTCTGTCAAGTCTTTGTCGTCAGTGAGGAACCTGGGTGTGCTCTTTGATACCAATCTTTCGTTTGAAAGCCACGTTTCTAGCATCTGTAAAACTGCATTCTACCATCTTAAAAATATATCTAAATTACGGCACATGCTCTCAATGCAAAATGCTGAACAGTTAGTTCATGCGTTCATGACCTCAAGGCTAGATTATTGTAATGCTCTACTGGTGGTTGCCCTGCTCGCTTAATAAATAAACTCCAGCTGGTCCAAAACGCAGCAGCTCGAGTTCTTACTAGAACCAGGAAGTATGACCATATTAGCCCAGTTCTGTCAACACTGCACTGGCTGCCTATTAAACATCGCATACATTTTAAAATCTTGCTTATTACTTATAAAGCACTAAATGGATACCCAATACTTGAGCGAGCTCTTAACATATTATACTCCATCACGTCTTCTGAGGTCTCAAAACTCTGGCCAGTTGATCATACCGAGAATATCCAAATCAACTGCAGGCGGTCGATCCTTTTCCTATTTAGCTCCTAAACTCTGGAACAGTCTTCCTAGCATTGTTCGGGAAGCAGACACACTCTGTCAGTTTAAATCTAGACTAAAAACTTTTTCTTTACTGTGGCATACACATAAAACACTTTCTCAATGAAATGATTGTTAGGCTGCATTAACTAGGTCAGCCGGAACCGGGAACACTTCCCATAACACCTGATGTACTCGTGACATCATCAGAAGAATGGCATCTACGCTAATGATAGTCTCTCTGTTTTATCTCGAGGTTTACTGCAGTTAGTCGGATCCAGATCAGATGGTGGACCTGCGCCCAGAGAAGACCAACACAGGACCCTGAAGTGTCTGAGAGACCGTGATTAGACTCCCCCTGAAACTGCCTCATCGACACGGCATCCTCAATAAACCCGTCTCCAGCGTGATGACTCCGATTATTCGAATATTACAATTAAATAATACTTAAATTGATATCTCATTCGCAATAAACCTGTCTCCAGCGTGTTGCCTCCGATCATTCGAATATTGCACTCTAATAATTATTTAATCAACATCATCCTCAATAAACCCGTCTCCAGCGTGTCGCCTCCGGTCCTTCGAATATTCCAATCTATTATGACCTCTGACCTGTAAAGTTGCCAGAATAATAATCATATGCTGTTTGTTAATTGGCCAGAGGAGAACTGCCCCCCCGACTGAGCCTGGTTTCTCCCATGGTTTATTTTCCTCCATTAGGTCACCTGATGGGGTTTTGGTTTCCTTGCCACTGTTGCCTCTGGCTTGGCGTGCTCAGTTGGGGACACTAAATTTTTCAACTAAATATCCAAATAAATCTAATTATTAAACTAAATTAACCATATAAACTAAATTACTGATCTGATTATTGATCTAAAGCCCACACTGTCACTGTATGATAACTGAAATGAACTGATGACATCACCGTTTTCTCCAGAATGGCTGTACGGCCGAATAAAATTGTAAAGCTGCTTTGAAACAATCTGCATTGTTAAAAGCGCTATATAAATAAAGTTGACTTGACTTGACTATATTAAGCCATAAAAGGGGATCCCTTAACCGCTAGAGCGCAAAAAGTTACGGACTGCAGCTTTAAATTAAATGAATTTAAATTAAACAGCACATGTTTAGTTTGACCTCCTGAGGTGGACGGACAATATTTCAAGCTCTGTTTTGTGCCCTATTTGTGGAAAGTTCCCATTAATTTTGAAGCCTGTACTAGACGTGATTATTAATTTAATGATATTGTGGAACAGGAATAATCATAATGCAGTCAATCTCATGAATGTTGTACAGAAACACATGGAGGAAAACTATTATAGTGGCAGTTCATTATCCGTTCCTCGATTCATTTGCTTTGAGCAAATATGACAGGAATAATAATAATAATAATAGAAAAATCATTTTATCATACCTTTCTCAGGAGAGTTACAGGCTACCAAATCTGTTATTAAAGTATATGTTTTTTCATTTTATTTCTGTTTATTTAATCATTACAGTATAAGATAACAATGTTTTCTTAATCTATATTGTCGTTTTGGTATTACAGAGCAATTCTTATTCAGACCATCACGTCTGTGATCCATAAGAAATGTAAAAAAAAAAAAAATGTATTGAAAATAATTCCAGATGGTTGTGTGTAGTTTCTATTAAAGATGCCAAACTTGCAGTATGTTGATTTAGAGGTCATATGCATGGCTAAGACATCATTATTTGTGAATATTACAGCAGATGAGCTATAAACAAGCGGAATAAACACACTCACACACACACACACACACTCAACGGCCCTCCGGACGAGCGTTCATGGGTGAATCTGCCTTGCCATGTGAACTAAGGGTTTGCCTTTTTAACTTTCATCATTGATCTTATATTTTTTTAAGTGAACATTTACCCTCTTCCACATGGTAAATGGATTGTGAATATGGTTTCATTGATTCAACACGACAATAAAGACATCTTATTCACAGACGCTCGTTTGAGTTTTTAGCTCATTACCTGACAAAGCCTGCGATATGATTGTTGTCAGGTTTTATTGCTGAATTTATATATGCTATATGTCATGTTTCTGAGATTTTCGTATTTTCCCATTCAAGCTTAAAGCGTGGTCAGTAAACCTTAAATAACCCAGCTAGAATCAAATTTCATGAGCTATTTTAGTGTTATTTATGTACTATTATAGTACTTATTAATATTTGGAAATGGCTTTTATTTTTATCTTTTCACATTTTTTATGCACTTTTGTTATTTTTAGTTTTTTTTATATTTCTATTAAGCTTCAGTTTATTTTTATTTTAGTTCTGCAACTTTAGCTTATTTTATTTCAGTTAGTTGGCAAATCAACATGTTTATTTAATTAATTAATACTTATATAATTAATATAATAATATATATAATACAAAATCATTATTTTATAAATATATATATATATATATATATATATATATATATATATATATATATATATATATATATATATATATATATATATATATATATATATATATATATATATATAAACAATTATATAACTAATACATATATAATTAATAATTATATTTAATATAAAATAATTATTGGATATTTTATTATTTTATATACTTTATATATTGTATATAATTTTTTACAATATAAAATAATAATAATACACAATTATATATACATATATTTTAAATGATAAATATGCATATTATTTTTTAAATATATAAATTTTAATGTATTACAATATGAAATATATATATTTTAGTATTATTATTTTATATTGTATATAAATTTTTTGTACATACAATATTATTAATCATATATTTTAATAATATACTTTTAGGTAATATAATATTTAATACTTATTTTATATTTTATTATTATTATTATATTTTATATACTTTTTAAAATAATAATAATACACAATCATATAATTTTTTAATTATAAATATATAATTCATACTTGTATGTAATACATATTTATTAATTATTTTACATTTTATTATTATTATTTACTATTGTATATCATTTGTTTTAAATATAAAATAATAATAATGCACAATATATATTTAATTATAAATATATAAATTATAAATATATAATTAATACTTTTATGTAATATATGTCTAATAATTTTTTATATTTCATTATTAGTATTTTATTTTATATGTTTAAATGAACAATAGCAATTCTGTGTGTTATAAGTACACATATTTTTCACTCAAGATGCTCTGACTGTTACCCTTGACTGTGATGCTGTATGAGCAGCGTTTGGAGCGAATGCTGTTATCTGTGGAATGAGTGAGACGTTTGACAGGAGATTTCACACCACCCACTCCAGCAGCCTTTCATCCTCCTCTGAGATCCTGCAGTGATGAGAAGCAGGTCTATAGAGGACAAGATTCGCCGGGGGCGACAACACTGGGTGTCATGGCAACAGGACGATAACATAACATCACGTCTGTATCTCTGTTTATGTTAAATTGGGTTTTCTATGCGGTGTGCAGAGGCTTTCTCTCAAGCCCTCTTTCATGTCTCAGTTGTTTCTCCCACACAGCAATGACATTAAATGGAGTTTCAGAAGAGTCAAACCGTTCATATTTGACAAGATCTGCCATCAAAAGTCAAGGTAACCTATTTTAATGATCTAAGCAGGGCCCTATCATACACTCAAGTGTTTTCTGCTAGTGTCAGCCCGACACAGTTCTCATTTTCACGCCCTGTGCCACGTTGTTTAAATAGCTAATGCACTCGCACTCATCTGTTCACCCATGGGCGTCTGGTCTGTAAACCAGGTGTGCTCAGGAGCATTGTTGGAGCGGTTCTATTTTGAGGAACTGAAAACGACTGCACCATTGACCAACAAAAACATGGTCTAAAGTCAATAGTGCAGTATTTTTTGTGCTATTTAAAGTGTGTGTTAGTAATATGTGCCTATAGGTGGGTGCACAACGCGCATATGTAATGGCGGCCAGTTGCTGTGCGAGTAAACCTCCCTCCTTAGAGTGTTAGAGCGTCCGACTCTCATGCCGGCAGACCCGGGTTCGAGTCCCACTTGGAGCGGGCGGTTCGAAAGGGAGGGATTACATTGGTGTCGTGACCCGGATGGGACTGAGGTTTAGGGGGGTCTGTGTAACGAATGCCAGCTAGTAGTTCCTGTGCGAGTAAACCTGACTCCTCTGATCTCAAGAGATGCTCTAGCGACTGACGCTAGAGGTTGCATCCTTTAGCCTCCTTGTTAGAGCGTCCGACCCTCATGCCGGCAGACCCGGGTTCGAGTCCCACTTGGAGCGGGCGGTTCGAAAGGGAGGGATTACATTGGTGTCGTGACCCGGATGGGACTGAGGTTTAGGGGGGTCAGTGTAACGGATGCCAGCTAGTAGTTCCTGTGCGAGTAAACCTGACTCCTCTGATCTCAAGAGATGCTCTAGCGACTGACGCTAGAGGTTGCATCCTTTAGCCTCCTTGTTAGAGCGTCCGACCCTCATGCCGGCGGACGCGGGTTCGAGTCCCGCTTGGAGCGGGTGGTTCGAACAGGAGGGGTTACACATACACTCTGATTATTACACACACAGGGAGCAGCAACACACACACATGCCAAATATAACAAAATAAAAGGATTACAATGAAAAAGATTATTATTGTGTACATAAATATAAAAATGCCTAAATGTCATAATGGATAAGGACGCACTTTATATTAGGTGGCCTTAATGACTATGTACTAACATTTAAAATACCTGCATGTAATTACATGTGTAATTACACTGTTGACATTTCCCTTACACCTAACTTTACCCTTAAACTTACCCATACCACCACACCTGTCCCTAACCCTACCCTTAAACTTTACCCTTAAACTTACCCATACCACCACACCTGTCGCTAACTTTACCCTTAAACTTATCCATACCACCACACCTGTCCCTAACCCTACCCTTAAACTTTACCCTTAAACTTATCCATACCACCACACCTGTCCCTAACCCTACCCTTAAACTTTACCCTTAAACTTACCCATACCACCACACCTGTCGCTAACTTTACCCTTAAACTTATCCATACCACCACACCTGTCCCTAACCCTACCCTTAAACTTTACCCTTAAACTTATCCATACCACCACACCTGTCCCTAACCCTACCCTTAAACTTACCCATACCACCACACCTGTCCCTAACCCTACCCTTAAACTCACCCATACCACCACACCTGTCCCTAACCCTACCCTTAAACTTACCCATACCACCACACCTGTCCCTAACCCTACCCTTAAACTTACCCACACCACCACACCTGTCCCTAACCCTACCCTTAAACTCACCCATACCACCACACCTGTCGCTACCTTTACCCTTAAACTCACCCATACCACCACACCTGTCCCTAACCCTACCCTTAAACTTACCCATACCACCACACCTGTCCCTAACCCTACCCTTAAACTTACCCATACCACCACACCTGTCCCTAACCCTACCCTTAAACTTTACCCTTAAACTTACCCATACCACCACACCTGTCGCTAACTTTACCCTTAAACTTACCCATACCACCACACCTGTCGCTAACTTTACCCTTAAACTTACCCATATCACCACACCTGTCGCTACCTTTACCCTTAAACTCACCCATACCACCACACCTGTCCCTAACCCTACCCTTAAACTTACCCATACCACCACACCTGTCCCTAACCCTACCCTTAAACTCACCCATACCACCACACCTGTCCCTAACCCTACCCTTAAACTTACCCATACCACCACACCTGTCGCTACCTTTACCCTTAAACTCACCCATACCACCACACCTGTCCCTAACCCTACCCTTAAACTTACCCATACCACCACACCTGTCCCTAACCCTACCCTTAAACTTACCCATACCACCACACCTGTCCCTAACCCTACCCTTAAACTTTAACCTTAAACTTACCCATACCACCACACCTGTCCCTAACTTTACCCTTAAACTTACCCATACCACCACACCTGTCCCTAACTTTACCCTCTAACTTTACCCTTAAACTTACCCATACCACCACACCTGTCGCTAACTTTACCCTTAAACTTACCCATACCACCACACCTGTCCCTAACCCTACCCTTAAACTTACCCATACCACCACACCTGTCCCTAACCCTACCCTTAAACTTACCCATACCACCACACCTGTCCCTAACCCTACCCTTAAACTTTACCCTTAAACTTACCCATACCACCACACCTGTCCCTAACTTTACCCTTAAACTTACCCATACCACCACACCTGTCGCTAACTTTACCCTTAAACTTACCCATACCACCACACCTGTCGCTAACTTTACCCTTAAACTTACCCATACCACCACACCTGTCCCTAACCCTACCCTTAAACTTACCCATACCACCACACCTGTCCCTAACCCTACCCTTAAACTTACCCATACCACCACACCTGTTGCTAACTTTACCCTCTAACTTTACCCTTAAACTTACCCATACCACCACACCTGTCCCTAACCCTACCCTTAAACTTACCCATACCACCACACCTGTTGCTAACTTTACCCTCTAACTTTACCCTTAAACTTACCCATACCACCACACCTGTCCCTAACCCTACCCTTAAATTTACACATACCACCACACCTGTCCCTAACCCTACCCTTAAACTTACCCATACCACCACACCTGTTGCTAACTTTACCCTCTAACTTTACCCTTAAACTTACCCATACCACCACACCTGTCCCTAACCCTACCCTTAAACTTACCCATAACACCACACCTGTCCCTAACCCTACCCTTAAACTTACCCATACCACCACACCTGTCCCTAACCCTACCCTTAAACTTACCCACACCACCACACCTGTCCCTAACCCTACCCTTAAACTTACCCATAACACCACACCTGTCCCTAACCCTACCCTTAAACTTACCCATACCACCACACCTGTTGCTAACTTTACCCTCTAACTTTACCCTTAAACTTACCCATACCACCACACCTGTCCCTAACCCTACCCTTAAACTTACCCATAACACCACACCTGTCCCTAACCCTACCCTTAAACTTACCCATACCACCACACCTGTCCCTAACCCTACCCTTAAACTTACCCATACCACCACACCTGTCCCTAACCCTACCCTTAAACTTACCCATAACACCACACCTGTCCCTAACCCTACCCTTAAACTTACCCATACCACCACACCTGTCCCTAACCCTACCCTTAAACTTACCCATACCACCACACCTGTCCCTAACCCTACCCTTAAACTTACCCATACCACCACACCTGTCCCTAACCCTACCCTTAAACTTACCCATAACACCACACCTGTCCCTAACCCTACCCTTAAACTTACCCATACCACCACACCTGTCCCTAACCCTACCCTTAAACTTACCCATACCACCACACCTGTCCCTAACCCTACCCTTAAACTTACCCATACCACCCTAACCCTTAAACTTATTTAAGCATTTGTATCACGCAATAGCACATTTTTACCACTATAGTGGATCTTGCGTTTTATAAAAAAAAAAAAAAAAAAAAATTGGTAGCTTCATTGGAACTTGGTGACTTTATTGGCACTTGGTGTATGAACACCCCAAAAAATTGGGGACAGGATTTGAAAAGTCTAAGTGGTCGTAAAAAAAAATAGTCACACTCAAGACCTTCGGGTCAAAAATGAGTTTTTTGTGCATACAATCTACAAATCAGCCAGGATGCAGAAAAAAAGGACTCAACAGTGAAGGGGTGAATCTCTAAAACATCAAGAGTGCAAAACAGACAAACAAACACACACACACACACACACACACACTTATACACACAAAAACACACGCACACACAAATGAACGCGTGCCATTTCAAAAGCTAATTGTGTTTTTGTGTGTGTGTGTGAGTTATTTTGTCTGTTTTGCACTTTCCCATTCATTTCCTATGGGGGTCATTTTTGACCCGAAGGTCCTGAGTGTGACTATTTTTTTTACAACCACTTAGATTTTTCAAATCCTGTCCCCAATTTTTTGGGGTGTTCATACACCAAGTGCCAATAAAGTCACCAAGTTTCGGACCATTCCGATGAAGCTACAATTTTTTTTTAAAAATTGTATAAAATAACCCCAGAGGGTTAAAATGTTTGTGTGGTGCTGTTCCTGTGTGTGTGTGTGTGTGTGTGTGTGTGTGTGTGTGTGTGTGTGTGTGTGTGTGTGTGTGTGTGTGTGTGTGTGTGTGTGTGTGTGTGTGTGTGTGTGTGTGTGTGTGTGTGTGTGTGTGTGTGTGTGTGTGTGTGTTGTGCACCCGTCTATAGGCTCATATTACTAACACACACTTTAAATAACACAAAAAATACTGCGCTACTTTAGAGCAGGTTTGTGTTGGTCAATGGCGCAGTCGTTTTTAGTTCCTCAAAATAGCAACACGCCAACAATGCTCCTGGACAGACCTGGTTTTCAGACCAGACGGCCATGGGTGAACAGATGGGCTTTTGCTATTTAAACAACGTGACGCTGGACGTGATGAGAACTGTGTCAGGCTGAAACTAGCAAAACACACTTGTGTCGTGTATCTGGTGTCGCATTGCGCCGGGTGTATGATAGGGCCCAGAGACTGCAATATGAACTCAAACATTTCTCATCAAAGTCACATGATCTGAGCTGCTAGATTACAACACACATTTGTTTTCTTTAGAATAACATGCAATGATGATCTGCTCACAATAAAACCAGGAAGTCAATTCTGATTCCGTCTCCTGGGTTTTAAAAGGAGCAGCAGATATATTTGTTTTGGATATTTGGACATTTCTATTGCTCTTATTTAGAGTTTGCAGGTTATTTTGAACATTGGTACGGTCAATAACGGCTTGGAAACAGGGTTGTGGGATTGTGATGGTACCTGCAGACGCCGCTCAGTAAATCAGGGATGCCGGTACAGTAATGGTGGGACAAGGCAAGGACACAGGAGATGTTTGTGTGTGTTTGTATGTGTCTGTTGGAGAGAGAGAACAGCGGTTTATTCAATCACAGTTGAAGAACACCACAGAGAAAACCACTTTATGAGAACGTCCTCAGAGAAAAACAAAGTGACAAACTGTATGTAAGTTCTCAAGGAAGAGTCTCAAAGCTTAAATGTCCTGTTCAATAAAGACACGTGTGTGAGTGTGTGTGTGTGTGTGTGTGTGTGTGTGTGTGTGTGTGTGTGTGTGTGTGTGTGTGTGTGTGTGTGTGTGTGTGTGTGTGTGTGTGTGTGTGTGTGTGTGTGTGTGTGTGAAGACTCCATGTTCTCGTCAGAAATCGTCTCGGTTACGTATGTAACCCTAGTTCCCTGAGAACAGGGAACGAGACGCTGCGTCAGCTGACGCTACGGGGAACGCCTCCAGCGTGACAGGTGTCTGAACTACTATCGAATCACGGCAATCCTATTGACCGGCGACAGCCTATGATGTCATCAAGGTGCGACCAGGAAGTATAAAAGGCTGCCTTGCCAACATGACACCGCTTTTCGTCTGAAGGGACTGTTTGGCAGGCAAGCCCTGAGGCATGGCAAAGCGACGCAGCGTCTCGTTCCCTGTTCTCAGGGAACTAGGGTTACATACGTAACCGAGACGTACCCTTTCGAAAGGGAACTTGCGCTGCGTCAGCTGACGCTACGGGGAACGATATACCCACGCCGCCATGCCGAAGGGAGTGCATGCCCACTGGCAGTGACAACTGTCAAGACAAACAAATTCAACCGAAATGCCTGAACCACTCCCCTTCTGGTCAACTTAGGCTATCAGTGACAGCGCTCCCTACGGTCAAAGCCCAAGCTATAACCTGAGAAGGAACCTCCGCATACCATTTGAGGTCCTACTCTGGCCGCTCGAAGGCCTGGAACCAGCCCATTCAACAGAAGGGGTTCCTTTAAGGGAACGTGGCAAGGGAACCCGAGGGAACCCGCGCCAGTCACTATTCGGGAGGATTTCACCGAATGCCACCAGGGAGGTCTGACCTAGTGACCTCATATGGGACACGTCAGTACAGCCAACCCTGTCTGTTAAGTACAGAGCCTCTGGTACTCGCCTCCGAAGAGACATCCCGCTAGGGTACTGCAGAAAAGGCAGTGTCCTCCACCAGCCGGACCTCAGAGACGGGTTATCCTGGAGAGCAGCGCTCAGCGAAGTGCTTTCTAACCCTTGCTAGCGAGGGGAGTTCAGCCGCTCGATCCTCGGATCTACCAAGCACTTACTTTAAAACGTGCTCAGGAGGCCAGAAGGCCTACAGGCTGATCCTACCAGGGAGCCTACAACCAATGGATCAGCGCTAGGCGGCCGTAAGCTCGCAGCAGACTCTTACTTGAGAGGAGCTCATAAGCCTGCCTGGTAGGTAACCATGCTGTAGGCGATCTATGAAAGTCCCTTCCTGCAGGGACCGCATAGCAGCAGCGTCGTCTCATCATGCTAGGGTATGAACACCGCCTTTAGGTCTTGCAACCGGCTATAAACCGGAGCCTGATAGCAGGTGACCACTAGCTGTCAGCGTAAGGCCAGTTGTGTGTTCCCGCCTAGGGAACTCGTTCCCCAGGGAGGCCGGAAGGGGCCTCCACCTGGTAACCTGTGCTGACTGCTTGCGCATCCAAACAGCGGCGTTTGCCCTCAGGGAGGCCTAATGAGGCCTACTACCCAATAGCAGTCGAGCTGGCCCTCGAGGTAGCTGGAAGATGGGACTCGCTCTGACAGGGAGGCCTAGTGAGGCCTACCACCACGGCATCATGAAGCTTCGAAGCGTTATGAATCAGTGAGTTGATTCAGCGGTTTGGATCGCCAAAGTCACGTGATTTCAGCAGTTCGGTGGTTTGACACGAGATCTGAATCATGATTCGACTCACTGATTCATAATGCTTCGAAGCTTCATGATGCCGTGTTTTGAAATCGGTCATCTCTATATAAGTCATTATTTAGGTTTTGCGCACAAAAACTATTCTCGTCGCTTCATAAGTTATTGTAGAACCACTGTAGTGAGATGGACTTTGTATCAACGTCTTTAGTACCTTTTATGGGTCTTGAGAGTGTACATTGTGCCAATGGACGCCTTTCTGAGCCATCGGATTTACACTAAAATATCTTCATTTGTGTTTCGAAGATGAACGGAGGTCTTACGGGTGTCGAACGACATGAGGGTGAGTCATTAATGACAGAATTTTCATTTCTGGATGAACTAACCCTTTAAGGTTATAGGGGGTGATTTCAGACACAGGTTTCCACTTCCTGTTCTATTCCGTCACGCTACGTCTAGCCTTCGTTCACACAGCCAATAGCGTTTAGTTTATATCACAGCTCGGCCAGAGCAGTTGAGCTTGGTAAATTTTCTCAAAATCCTCCTAATTTTTCACTGTCTGATCGTTCCCTATCCCCTATACAGTGCACTGTCTGATTGTTCCCTATCCCCTATATAGTGCACTGCCTAATCGTTCCCTATCCCCTATACAGTGCACTGATTGTTCCCTATCCCATATATAGTGCACTGCCTAATTGTTTCCTATCCCCTATATAGTGCACTCTCTGATCATTCCCTATCCCCTATACAGTGCACAGTCTGATCGTTCCCTATCCCCTATATAGTGGACAGTCTGATCGTTCCCTATCCTCTATATAGTACACAGTCTGATCGTTCCCTATCCCCTATATAGTGCACTGTCTGATCGTTCCCTATCCCCTATATAGTGCATAGTCTGAATCGTTCCCTATCCCGTATATAGTGCAGAGTCTGAATCATTCCCTATCCCCTATATAGTGCACTGTCTGATCGTTCCCTATCCCCTATATAGTGCATAGTCTGAATCGTTCCCTATCCCCTATATAGTGCACTGTCTGATCGTATATAGTGCACTGTCTGACCGTTCCCTATCCCCTATATAGTGCAGAGTCTGAATCGTTCCCTATCCCCTATATAGTGCACTGTCTGATCGTTCCCTACCCCCTATATAGTGCAGAGTCTGAATCGTTCCCTATCCCCTATATAGTGCACTGTCTGATCGTTCCCTATCCCCTATATAGTGCATAGTCTGAATCGTTCCCTATCCCCTATATAGTGCACTGTCTGATCGTATATAGTGCACTGTCTGATCGTTCCCTATCCCCTATATAGTGCAGAGTCTGAATCGTTCCCTATCCCCTATATAGTGCACTGTCTGATCGTTCCCTACCCCCTATATAGTGCAGAGTCTGAATCGTTCCCTATCCCCTATATAGTGCACTGTCTGATCGTTCCCTACCCCCTATATAGTGAGGCTAACATAGTCATACTAAAAGCCAAAAAACTTCTATTTTGATTTCATGGGGACTTTAAAAAAATAACTTTTTTTTTTGTAAATTTGAAAAGTAATGCATTACTTTATTTGTTCTGTTAAAAAGTAATCTGATTACATGACTCAAGTTACTTGTAATGTGTTAACCCCGACACTGGAAATTATACAAATGTGTTGCTCAAGTTATGATGAGTTTAGCTTTTAAAATTGCATCTCTTGCATTTTTTTTTTCTTTTTTTTTTTTAACTCTGCATCTTGGAACAACCATTTGTAAATTACTAAATTATTTGGTTTATACTTATTTTGAAACACATTTAAATCAATCTTAATAACAATGTCTTGGGTGCACCTAGTAGGTCATCATGAATATGACAAATAGAGTTTATGTTCCAAAATACTAATGATATTACTTTTTACTTGATGGTTAAACCACGTAGTTCTTCAAGAACATGAAAACAGCAGTAACAGTTAGTGGTACTTGACAGATGTTTTAAACTAGATCTGTAACTAAACACAGCTGACCTCAAGAGGTTATTTGAGAGGTTTGAAAAGCTCGACAGAAGTTTCCAAAACAAGTAGCTTCAGAATAATATCGTTTTTCAGAAACAAAGCAGCTGGTCACATCTGGAAACACCTTCCCATGATTCATCATTTCAGCCCCAGTGAGTTCTCCGCAGTGCTCTTAAAAGACATTATTTGCACTAACAAGGGCCAAAAAATGATCCCGCTGATTCTGCAAGCAGAGGTAAGATATCCATCACTTTCTAATGCTTCATTAGAGGCTGAGTGTTATTGGGACGTTGTCAAGCTAATTATGGCCATTACCTCCAAAACACACTGGAGGGGTTTAAAGTTTTCATCCATGTATTTTAAAGCCCTATAACTGCTATGAAAAGAACATTGTTCATGCTTACATCACAAATGGGCTGTAACTTTTTTATGTGCAACTGCAAGTAAACAAATACCCAGAATTTAACCGTTTCTGAAGACTGTGAATCGTTCCCTATCCTCTATATAGTGCACTGTCTAATCATTCTCTAACCCCTATATAGTGCACTGTCTGATCATTCTCTATCCCCTATATAGTGCACTGTCTGATCGTTCCCTATCCCCTATATAGTGCACTGTCTAATCATTCTCTAACCCCTATATAGTGCACTGTCTGATCATTCCCTATCCCCTATATAGTGCACAGTCTGATCATTCTCTATCCCCTATATAGTGCACTGACTGATCGTTCCCTTTCCCCTATATAGTGCACTGTCTGAACGTCCCCTATCCCCTATATAGTGCACAGTCTGATCGATCCCTATCATCTATATAGTGCACTGTCTGATCATTCTCTATCCCCTATATAGTGCACTGACTGATCGTTCCCTTTCCCCTATATAGTGCACTGTCTGAACGTCCCCTATCCCCTATATAGTGCACAGTCTGATCGATCCCTATCATCTATATAGTGCACTGTCTGATCATTCTCTATCCCCTATATAGTGCACTGACTGATCGTTCCCTTTCCCCTATATAGTGCACTGTCTGAACGTCCCCTATCCCCTATATAGTGCACAGTCTGATCGATCCCTATCATCTATATAGTGCACTGTCTGATCATTCTCTAGCCCCTATATAGTGCACTGTCTGATCCTTCCCTATATAGTGCACTGTATGAATCATTCCCTATCCCCTATATAGTGCACTGTCTGATCCTTCCCTATCCCCCATATAGTGCACTGTCTGATCCTTCCCTATCCCCTATATAGTGCACTGTCAGATCCTCCCCTATCCCCTATATAGTGCACTGTCTGATCCTCCCCTATCCCCTATATAGTGCACTGTCTGATCCTCCCCTATCCCCTATATAGTGCACTGTCTGATCCTCCCCTATCCCCTATATAGTGCACTGTCAGATCCTCCCCTATCCCCTATATAGTGCACTGTCAGATCCTCCCCTATCCCCTATATAGTGCACTGTCTGATCCTCCCCTATCCCCTATATAGTGCACTGTCAGATCCTCCCCTATCCCCTATATAGTGCACTGTCTGATCCTCCCCTATCCCCTATATAGTGCACTGTCTGATCCTCCCCTATCCCCTATATAGTGCACTGTCTGATCCTCCCCTATCCCCTATATAGTGCACTGTCTGATCCTCCCCTATCCCCTATATAGTGCACTGTCTGATCCTCCCCTATCCCCTATATAGTGCACTGTCTGATCCTCCCCTATCCCCTATATAGTGCACTGTCTGATCCTCCCCCATCCCCTATATAGTGCACTGTCAGATCCTCCCCTATCCCCTTTATAGTGCACTGTCTGATCCTCCCCTATCCCCTATATAGTGCACTGTCTGATCCTCCCCTATCCCCTATATAGTGCACTGTCTGATCCTCCCCTATCCCCTATATAGTGCACTGTCTGATCCTCCCCTATCCCCTATATAGTGCACTGTCTGATCCTCCCCTATCCCCTATATGGTGCACTGTCTGATCCTCCCCTATCCCCTATATAGTGCACTGTCTGATCCTCCCCTATCCCCTATATAGTGCACTGTCAGATCCTCCCCTATCCCCTTTATAGTGCACTGTCTGATCCTCCCCTATCCCCTATATAGTGCACTGTCTGATCCTCCCCTATCCCCTATATAGTGCACTGTCTGATCCTCCCCTATCCCCTATATAGTGCACTGTCTGATCCTCCCCTATCCCCTATATAGTGCACTGTCTGATCCTCCCCCATCCCCTATATAGTGCACTGTCAGATCCTCCCCTATCCCCTTTATAGTGCACTGTCTGATCCTCCCCTATCCCCTATATAGTGCACTGTCTGATCCTCCCCTATCCCCTATATAGTGGTATATAATGGTTTGTGCAATGCAAAACTCACAATCATAAAGTGAAACGCCCTAAAAAGTAAGATCAGAGATGGCATCTCAGTTGTTTATGACAGCAAATGGGGTTTTCTGCATCTCAGATGTTTCTCCTGAGGAAAATACCTCATTATGAGGAATTTTATGAGAAATATCGCAAACTCATAACTGTTATTCCTTCAAAGCTGTCTCTGATAAACAGCAAATCCTTATGAAGTACAAATGTTGAGATGTAGTATTTGGGGAATGCAGATCTAGGATGATCATTTGGGCAAAGCCGTCTGAAGCTGGTGGTGGGTGGGGATGAAGAAAGCTGTGAAGTCAAGGCTTTCAAAGGGCCTCCATGCTGAGAGTCACTCTGTCGGGAGGCTCTTGGCTGAGAGCTTTCGATCCTGCTCCTGGATCTCCAGTCCTGCTCTAAACACACATGTCTGTCATGTTTAGGTGAACTCAAAGACATTGGTGAACTGGTTCATCTGTATTTGATAGGCATTCTTTGGAAAAGTGCAAAATAATCCATGGATTAAGATTAGTATGGTCCCCTGCTGGAAGTAAAAACTCAGTTTATTATCTCCATAAGGAAATTAATTTTGAAAGATCTTTTAAAGACATCCCTATTGTAAGCTACTTACAATATTTGCTTCTGCTGAAGTCGCCAGCCCACATTTTTTCATCATCTTATTTTAAAAATAAACGTGTTTAACAGCAGAATTCCTGGTGAAAAACTACATTTCCCATGATGCTGTGCAGAAAATTACACCAATCAAACTAGTCAAAAAAGCATCACTCTCCAAAATTTCTCTTTAGCTCAACCCATAATCGAGTCGATCTCTCCACACTTTCAAAATCCTTAAATATTTGTATATATGCATTCAAATGTATATGTTATGTGATTGCTATATGTTCTGGGTTGTTGCCAGGGTGTTGCTATGCAGTTACCAGGATGTTTTTGTGTGGTGTACAGCGTGTTGTTATGTGATTGCTAGATGTTCTGAGTTGTTTCTCGAGTGTTTCTATGCAGTTAAGATGTTTTGGATTGTTGCCAGAGTGTTGCTGTGTTGTGTTCTGGGTTGTTGCCAGGGTGTTGCTATGCAGTTACCAGGAGGTTTTGGGTGTTGGACAGTGGGTTGTTATGTGATTGCTAGATATTCTGAGCTGTTGCCAGGGTGTTGCTATGCAGTTACCAGGAGGTTTTGGGTGTTGGACAGTGGGTTGATATGTAATTGCTAGATATTCTGAGCTGTTGCCAGGGTGTTGCTATGCAGTTACCAGAATGTTTTAGGTGGTAGACATGGTGTTGCTATGTGATTGCTAGATGTTCTGAGTTGTCGCCAGAGTGTTTCTATGCCATTACTAAGATATTTTGAATTGTTGCCAGAGTGTTGCTGTGTGGTGTTATGGGTTGTCGCCAGGGTGTTTCTATGCAGTTACCAGGAGGTTTTGGGTGTTGGACAGTGGGTTATGTGATTGCTAGATATTCTGAGCTGTTGCCAGGGTGTTGCTATGCAGTTACCAGGAGGTTTTGGGTGTTGGACAGTGGGTTGATATGTAATTGCTAGATATTCTGAGCTGTTGCCAGGGTGTTGCTATGCAGTTACCAGAATGTTTTAGGTGGTAGACATGGTGTTGCTATGTGATTGCTAGATGTTCTGAGTTGTCGCCAGAGTGTTTCTATGCCGTTACTAAGATATTTTGAATTGTTGCCAGAGTGTTGCTGTGTGGTGTTATGGGTTGTTGCCAGGGTGTTTCTATGCAGTTACCAGGATGTTTTGGGTGTTGGGCAGGGTGTTGCTATGTGATTGCTAGATGTTCTGAGTTGTTGCCAGGGTGTTTCTATGCAGTTACTAAGATATTTTGGATTGTTGCCAGAGTGTTGCTGTGTGGTGTTCTGGGTTGTTACCAGGGTGTTTCTATGCAGTTACCAGGATGTTTTTGGGTGGTGGACAGACAGTGTGTTGTTATGTGATTGCTAGTTGTTGCCAGGGTGTTTCTATGCAGTATGTTGCCAGAGTGTTGCTCTGTGTTGTTATGGGTTGTTGCCAGGGTGTTTCTATGCAGTTACCAGGATGTTTTGGGTGGTGGGCAGGGTGTTGCTATGTGATTGCTAGATGTTCTGAGTTGTTGCCAGGGTGTTTCTATGCAGTTACTAAGATATTTTGGATTGTTGCCAGAGTGTTGCTGTGTGGTGTTCTGGGTTCTTACCAGTGTGTTTCTATGCAGTTACCAGGATGTTTTTTGGTGGTGGACAGTGTTGTTATGTGATTGCTAGTTGTTGCCAGGGTGTTTCTATGCAGTTTGTTGCCAGAGTGTTGCTGTGTGGTGTTCTGGGTTGTTACCAGTGTGTTTCTATGCAGTTACCAGGATGTTTTTTGGTGGTGGACAGTGTTGTTATGTGATTGCTAGTTGTTGCCAGGGTGTTTCTATGCAGTTTGTTGCCAGAGTGTTGCTCTGTGGTGTTATGGGTTGTTGCCAGGGTGTTGCTATGCAGTTACCAGGATGTTTTGGGTGTTGGGCAGGGTGTTGCTATGTGATTGCTAGATGTTCTGAGTTGTTGCCTAGGTGTTTCTAAGCAGTTACTAAGATGTTTTGGTTTGTTGCCAGAGTGTTGCTGTGTGGTGTTCTGGTTTGTTGCCAGAGGGGTTTCTAGGGTATTATGTTTGGTTGCAAGGGGGCTGTACTGAGTGTTTTCCTTTTGCATTTTTCTGCTGTTGCTTGGATGTTTTGGAAAAGGAGGTGGAAAGTGGTTGTTAAAAACTAAATTACAGCTATTTTTGGTGCCAGAAACCTTGACTAACATTATAACTGGAAAAAAAATGCCACCACCACCCTCGATGAACTACGCATCAGAATAGGTCATGTTTACACGCCAAATTCTACTCTGGATCTTCTCTTCCATGAAACACACACTTTGATCTGTCACATCTAACAAGCATCCAGAGGTGTGCACCATCTGGAGAGACAATCTACAAGAGATTTTGCCGTGCTTGTGTTTTCCCAAACCTCAAAGTCCTCATGCATATTAGATCATTGAAGTTGTGCTATTTCATAAAGGAGCAAGTAGCTTTGTTTTTTGTTTTTTTTAAATATACATATATTTATTATTCCCTATGTTCGGAATAGTATACTAATGCTATTTCTGCAGTATATAGTATGTACAGTGAATAGTATGGATATTTTCAATATGCATACGTCTGCATCCGAAATTGCATTCCTCCCTGCTATAGAAGAAGTTTGTCTGAATTCACAGTACTCATAAAAGAGCAGGCAAAAATTACCTGGATGACCTACTACTCCCAGCGAGATTCTGAAGTGTGCAAACGATGCACACAACTGCACAGTCTTAGTGTAGTGTACTATAATGTGTAGCTACTAGTATAATAGCCTGAAAACACCTGAAAGGATCAGTATATACAGTAACAGTTAATATGCAGGATACTTTAGACTCGCATCACTGAGCACGATGCAACACAATATTTTTATCATAACCGCTGAATACATCCATAAATACTTTCCCTCCTGTTAGTCCTGTTCTCCCAAATGCACCCACGTACATTACACACACTTTACATAATACCCACGAGCCCCTCTGTTCTGGGCAGCTGTGGAGGACGAGGGCTGAAGACGTCTCTGAAGGACACACGTACCGTCATCACAAATAGGAAATTATTAACTATATTTTGACATTTTATTAATAAAAGTTCATGCAAAACTTGCTAGTGTGTTATATTGGTTGTTAAAAATGTGCTGAGTGGTTCTTACTGCATTTCTATGCTGTTGCTAGGGTGTTGCTATGCAGTTGGATGTTTTGGATGGTTGCGAGTGTGTTATCTTTGGTTCCTTAAATGTTCGGAGTGGTTCATATTTAATTTTTATGCTGTAAGGATGTTTTGGGTGGTTGCCAGGCTGTTGCTATGCAGTTACTAGGACGTTTTGGATGGTTGCTAGGCTGTTGCTATGCAGTTGTTAGGATGTTTTGGATGGTTGCAAGTGTGCTACCTTTGGTTCCTAAAATGTTCGGAGTGGTTCATATTTAATTTTTATGCTGTAAGGATGTTTTGGGTGGTTGCCAGGCTGTTGCTATGCAGTTACTAGGATGTTTTGGATGGTTTCTAGGGTGTTGCTATACAGTGGTTAGGATGTTTTGGATGGTTGCGAGTGTGTTACCTTTGTTTCCTAAAATGTTTGCAGTGGTTCATATTGAATTCTTATGCTGTAAGGATGTTTTGGGTGGTTGCCAGGCTGTTGCTATGCAGTTACTAGGACGTTTTGGATGGTTGCTAGGCTGTTGCTATGCAGTTGTTAGGATGTTTTGGATGGTTGCAAGTGTGCTACCTTTGGTTCCTAAAATGTTCGGAGTGGTTCATATTTAATTTTTATGCAGTAGGATATCTTGGCTGGTTGCCAGGGTGTTGCTATGCAGTTACTAGGACGTTTTGGATGGTTGCTAGGCTGTTGCTATGCAGTTGTTAGGATGTTTTGGATGGTTGCGAGTGTGTTATCTTTCGTTCCTAAAATGTTGGAGTGGTTCATATTTAATTTTTGTGCTGTAGGATGTTTTGGGTGGTTGCCAGGCTGTTGCTATGCAGCTACTAGGATATTTTGGAAGGTTGTTAGGGTGTTGCTATGCATGATCATTAAGTGATGACAAGATTTTTTTTTACATTGCTTTGACTAATTAAAATTATTTTAATAAATTATTCAACATTCAACTCAAACATCCAAGTTGATTGTACTTAAAAATGTAAGGCAGCAACAGTGTAAGATATTTTGGATAGTTGTCAGGTTGTTGCTATGCAGTTACTAAGATGTTCTGGGTGGTTGCCAGGAAGTTGCTATGTGGTTCCTAGGATGTTTTGGTGTGTTGCTTGCCAGGGTATTGCTTTGCAGTTACTAGGATGTTTTAGGTGGTTGCCAGGGTATTGCTATGCAGTTACTAGGATATTTTAGGTGGTTGCCAGGGTGTTGCTATGCAGTTACTAGGATATTTTTGATGGTTGCAAGGATGTTACTATGTAATTGTTTTGATGTTTTAAGGTGGATGTTAGCATGTTGCTATGGGGTTGCTGAAAGGGTGTTTGCATTTAGTTTTTATGATATTTTGGATGGTTGGTGTTACTATGCAGTTGCTTAGGTGTTCTGAGTTGTTGTTAGCATGTTTCTATGTGGTTGCCAGGGTGTTGCTATGCAGCTACTCTGCTGTTTTGCAACGTTGCCAGAGTGTTGCTATGTGGTGGCTTAGGTGTTCTGAGTGGGTGTAAGCATGTTGCTATATGGTTGCCAAAATACTCTGAAGTACTACATTCTTTTAAGTGGTTGCTAAGGTGCTGCTATGTGGATGCAAAATGTGTTCTGAGTGCATGTGGCTTGATTATTCTCGGTAGTTGTTAAAGTTTTCCTAGCATGTTAGCATAATTGTGTAAGCTACGTTACATACGTACATTTTTCAACTCTACATATACAGTGATTCTTTTTCCACTAACCTTTATTCAGCTGCAGATTCATGACGGGTAGTTTTACTCTGAAGAATGCATGTCTTTTTCTTTTCTAGCGCTTCTATTTCCACTCCGCTTTGGTCGCTCTCCAAACTTCCCCGGAGGGACTCGGCTGCTGCCAAAACGCAGAGTGCTATTTCCACATCTCCATCCCACATCGCAAAGGGTCGTGGGAGACCCCGCTTTTCCCGGTCTGTCAGTTGATGTGGCCTGGCTCAGAAACATCTCACTCCCCATTACACACATTTAGCTGCTACCTCCAGAGAGTGTATCTATTTTCTATCAATCACACACAGATCCATGGCTAACGATCTGTGAATTAAAATTGTAGGTTGTTTAATGAGAATAAATATGAAATGCACTGGGCTGAACACTCTTTTAACCAATCATATGTTTTCAAATGTAACCCACACATGTTTGCATGTAGCAAACACCTAACATCTGCCTAACAACACCCTAGCAACCACTTGAAACACCCTAGCAACTGCCAAACAATGCTTGTGACTACCTAGCAATCACTTAGAACATGTTGGAAACCACATAGAAAGTACTTTCTATGTAGCCTATCAAAGTATCTTGTTGCTTGTTGAAAATAAACACTCGCCAAGTGCCAAAATACGAGTAAAAACTGGCGTTGAAGAATATGAAAGGGTGTCAATCGCCAGTTGGCTGGTAAAGTTTTTATTAATTCTAGCAAAATGGCTCTGGACAGTTGATGGGACATGAAAGTTTAAGCATCGCCAATTTAAATATTCAAGCGAAGAAGACGTGAAAGGGAACTCAGTTCATTACTCACACACTGTGTTGGAAGTTTAAACATCTAAACCAGAAATCCGCGCCTCAGACAACGGTCGAATACTGAAATTAACTCTCTTTCACGTCTTCTTGCGCTTGAAAATGCCCGTATTTGCGAGTATCCTTGTAAACATAATCAGTGTCTTAAGTGAAGTTGAGAAAGAAAAAGCATGTGTATCAGTGTATTGGATCCATGGATTCGCTCTTAAAGTGACAGCAGCCTAATATTCCTGCTGCTGTCCGTCATGTTAATCAAACAACAAAAGACAAAGAAAAATCCCTCACTGCTCTTGACTGAATGATTTGTGTAACTTTAATGAGGATTAATCTTTAATTCATACAGTGAAGACTATTATCTTACATTTGATTGCTTTATTAAATTTCACTGGTATCTAAAATGTTGGTGTCATTTCATGGCTGGTAAAAAATATCTATGGTCTGTACATTTTCTGCAGGAACAGTAAAGGTGCAGTAAGTGATTTCTGAGAAATGCTGTTGAAAGTGGATCGAACCAAGCACCAAAACACACTTGTAGCCAATCAGCATTAAAGGGGCGTGTCCACTCATGAGAGGGGAGGTGCATTCGCCGCATAGTGGAGTGGGGTCTCTGCGGAACAAAAGGGGATGTTTCATTGATTGTTTTGTTGATGCATTTTCCTGTAAATTTCTGTCCAAATATCACTTCCATCACAAAACAGTCACCAAATATGGACCCTTGAGACCGACAATATGCGTTTTGTCAAGATTGGAAAAGATTTTGAATATAAAGTAGTTAAAATAAATGTTGTAATATGAAACATGACACCGCCCACTAGGGGAGGAGCCCACTAGAATAATTTAGAGTAACGTTTCCATGGTAACACAATGTCCGATTTCAAAACGGTTTTCACAGGATGAATTTTGAGTTTGTAAGCTTTCAAATGATACCTAATTTATGATTATTACTTAAATATATGATACGAAAATAAGGCGATCAAAAAAAGAGCACCAGGCGTCCCACCTGTGGGACGGTGACAGTTAAGAGGTAGGGTTAGTTCACCCAAAAATTTAAATTCTGTCATTAATGACGTTGGACACCCGTCAGACCTCCGTTCATCTTCAGACACAAATGAAGATATTTTAGTGTAAATCCGATGGCTCAGAAAGGCCTCCATTGACACAATGTTCACTCTCAAGACCCATAAAAGGCACTAAAGACGTCGTTACAAAGTCCATCTCACTACAGTGGTTCTACAATAACTTTATGAAGCGAATGGTTTTTGTGCGCAAACAAAAAAAACAAAATAGCGATTTTATTCAACTTTATTCTGGGCCTTTGACGTGAACTCATGAAGCACCATGACGCATGCGCGAACTAATGCATGGGTGAACTAACCCTTTAAGGCTAACATAGTCATACTAAAAGCTAAAAAACGTCCATTTTGATTTCAGGGGGCCTTTAATGGACACGTGCACACGGCAGCCACTGTAAGTCAACAAGACCGAAAGTGCATATGAAGTGTGCCATTTGGGACAGGGCCTTGGGAATAGTGTGAATTTGGGGGTGGAGCTATCAAATTATGGGTGTGATCCTTTTGGGTAAGGGGCGTGTTTGTTTAGGTGATTTCAAATATCAACAGATATCTCAGAAATCGCTTATGCTGGGTACACACCAAAAGATTTTTTACATCTTATAAGATTTTCAAAATGTGATAGACCACAAACATGAGGACAAATAATCCTAGATTTAACCGTTTTGCTCCTATAGTGTGTGGCGTGCCATGATGTGACAAAGACAGCACACCACACACGAAAAGATTTTCAACCAGAGTCCCGACTGTAAACACAGGAAATCTCGCAAAATCTCGTGAGACTTCTGAATAAGCATGGCGGATGATATGCAGGAAGAAATTGCGATGATAGTGTTTGGAATGATTTTCACAGAAAATAAACAAAAAAAAGAAAAGGGTTTGGGTGAAGTCGTGGAGACGGCGGGAACATGGTCTGTATGCTACAGAGTGAGCTAGTAAAATGGTGAGTAATTGTAAAAAAAATTTTAAAAAATCACACTGCTATGTTTTTTTAATAATTGTTATATTCAGGTGTCTCTTGGAAAATAGATATTATTCTCTTTGAAATTGCCTTATTAAATAAAGTGCGCCATGACCGCGTTTGTTATGCTTCCGTATTCCCTCAGCGTGCTTTCTGATTGGATATTATTTTGTTTCACATGAGTGTGCGCGCTTTTGTCCTCGGGGTTCCCCCCACACATCAGGATTTCTGATCGTAAATATTCAACATGTTTCGCGATCGGGACGGCTCCGACGTTGTGATGGAAGTGATATTTGGACAGAAATTTACAGGAAAATGCATCAAAAAAACAACCAATGAAACGGCGAATGCACCTCCCCTCTCATGAGTGGACACGCCCCTTTAATGCTGATTGGCTACAAGTGTGTTTTGGTGCTTGGTTCGATCCACTTTCAACAGCATTTCTCAGAAATCACTTACTGCACCTTTACTGTTCCTGCAGAAAATGTACAGACCATAGACACTCTTAACACACTTCACACCACAGGAAAATCTGATAAGATAATCTTTAGAACCATCAAGATAATCGGGACATAGCTAGGATTGTCGGAAGGGGGCAAATCGGCCCAAAATCAGCCCGATTATCTTTTGGTGTGTACCCAGCATTACTGCACCTTTAAGTCACTGGCCATTGGCAGGTGTGGCGAAGAGTTTGTTTTATGCCCCGTGTTCTAGTGTGTGTAATGGCTCAAAGTGACCGTTATGGAAGCACGGCGACACTTTCCAGAATCGGTCCAATGCATCCCTTCACAGGCTGTGAGCTTGCTGTCGACAACGTAAAGAAGCCATAAAAGTATGAATAAACAATAACAGAACATAAACATTTATGGTGTATGTCTAATTTACTTGTGCTCAAGGGTAAACAAACATTTGGACGTGCTGAACTGGAACGCTTTAGTGAATTAGGGTTGAATGGTGAACCCTTAATATGTGCAAACATCAAAATGCGATGTAGTGGACATTATATTTAAGTGCATTTCTCTGACAAGTATGATGTCACAGTTTTAAGTCTGGATGTCCTGTAAAGAGCACATCCGGGTCTTTGTAGAGATACCACATGTTTGGAGGTTTCACCAGGACAGCAACTTCTTCTTAGTCTTTAAAAAACGTCTGACAGTAATGTTTAGCACTCTTATGGAAATATGATCATATTTTGTAATTATAATTTAAATCGGATTAATTTTCAAATTGTTTGTTATAAATCAACCTCTCAGGAAAATGTTATGGGGTTTCTAATCAAAGTGTGACTTTCTGTTATAAAACAGGGCATTGATTTCATACATGTCCACTTGTAGTTTGAAGACACAACAAGTGAATAAAGAAAGAAATTGCATATCGATATTCTTATGAAATATTAGATATCATTATGAAAATGTTGCCAATTATTACTCCCATTATTACACTTCTATTTTCATTACATAGTGCACCAAAAACACACTAATATGCAAATTCGATGCAGATACATTGTATTGAATGGGAAAATCCAAGTATTGTCATTTTACCAACATATTGCATAAAGTAAAATCGCATATCAATGCATTTCTTTATATCTTTCATAACATAGTTTGGCGTTTTGTTCCCTAACGCGATGCATTCATTCAGAAATGTTCACCTGTGACTGAAGTGAGTCTGGAGATTGTCAAAAGAGTTTCTCTCGCGCCCTCTTGTGTCCATATCATATCATATCATCCGAGTCATTCTCAGCTTCAAAATACTCATTTCTGTACAGCAGTTGCATTGCACAAGGGATGCATGAGACGTGTGTTTATCAGATAAAGATTTAATATCACAGGCCAAAGCACACGCACAACCTCATACTGCACATGGTTTCTTATGTTCGGCAATATGCTTACCTGTACTTTTAATAAAAGGTGTACAAATGTCCATTTTAGTACTAGCTGGTGAAGCTATAACACTGTAAAACAAAAATAATTACACCCGAGGTGTAACGGCCACTCCGCTTCGCGTCGCATCACCACCTCGGGTGTGCATTATTACTCTAATAATTGAACGGCCCGTCGTCAATTATTCCTTACATATGTTTTTAAGTTAATTGAACTCAAAATCAAAATAAGTTAAGCAATTTCAACTTATTAATTTAAGTTATACAAGATTCAACTCAAAATTGTAAGTCAGTTGAATGTAAATTGTAATATAGAGAGTTGAAATTAACTTGTACACTGTAAAAATAAATATTGTTGGTTTAACTTAAGAAAATAAGTAACCTGGTTGCCTTAAATTTTTTTAGTTAATTGGAATTAAAAATTTGAGTAGACACCTCGCACCTCAAGTTCGTAGAGCTTTAATCAGTCCATTCAAATGTGATTTTGGCTGCCTCTGAAATGGGTTAAACCACTGATATTTCGCTACCTAAGAAGTTCAAGTAAATAGGCTATAGAAACGCGCGCTCATTGAAGGATGTGCATTTATTGCATGGACGGAGAAAGCAGGACGCCTGCATTTCAGCTGACGTACGCACAAAAGGCTTTTTATTTAACACTATAAAGTTAAATAACCATATAGCCTAACTATTACGCACCTTTCGGAGCATCAGTGCCGCAGAACGAGTAAAGCCTATAGGCTACTCTATCTCTAGACGTTTTAAACGTTTTTTTAAATATGAAAACTGCAATAAGCAATTTAATAGTCAAACATCCATTTAGCGCATATCCACAGAGGAAAACAACTGGACAACAGAGCTGTTCTCTCAGTACTGTCTGTTTATTTTACTGACTGAGAAATGGCTTCAGATGATTCAGTGAGAGTCCAAACTCATTCAAGTGGATTCAGGCCGTTTTGCAAACGCGTTTGACCCATTCATAATTTACAACATTTAAACGTCAAAATGTGCGCACTGCGCAGTTCAGGTAGCCTACAGTTTAACTTCTTGAACCTAATGCTGTTAAACTGAATTTATTTTATTTTCCCCCTTAAATATCCACATAAACAACTAATAATACATCACTATAGAAACAGTATACCGCCGTTAATAAACCCATGGGCCTCGCACATCACGTTCGCACAGGGCCTCGCACCCCCCTTGCGACGGGCCCCATATTCCCAGAGCACCCTCTACAGGACGCCACGAGGGACACAGTCGAATGCCTTCTTCAAATCCACAAAACACATGTGGACTGGTTGGGCAAACTCCCATGAACCCTCCAGCACCCTGTAGAGGGTATAGAGCTGGTCCAGTGTACCAAAACCACACTGTTCCTCCTGAATCCGAGGTTCCACTATCGGCCGAATTCTCCTCTCCAGTACCCTGGCATAGACTTTCCCGGCATGGCATGTTTCACTGCATTATTACAAATAAAACACACAATTATGCAATATTCTTACCAGGGGCGTCGCACCCATGGGGGATTTTCCCGGTGAGAGGGTTCAACACCCACACTTTTTCTGCAGTTTTCCCGCAGTTTTGCACAAACGCTTTATATATTATAATATTAAACCGTTCGGTACGGCATTCACGGTTCAATATGCGCTTGTGAATTGGGTTGTTTGTTATGTTTTTGCAGTGTGCCTGTGAGTCTACGTGCTGATATGAGATAATATCCAATCACTACACAGTGCTAGACACGCTTGCAATGCCAGTAAGGGCTGGTGTCAGAGAGTTATACTCACAGAACACTAGAGTTATTCACAATCACGAAACGTCATTATTTGCATGCGTTTTAAAGCCTTGCCGGTTATTCGCGTGCTAGCAAACTAAACTTGATTACTGGACTAAGTAGTCTTACTGCGCTAATAATGTCAAATACACAACAAGGTTAACATAAACACAGTCGGTGAAAGTAAATTTGCGTGTGTCTGTATATTAGATGCACGCATGTCTTTAATTGACAGCAGCGCAGCCTATAGTGAACACGCTGTCCTTAAAGGGACAGTTCACCTCAAATGATGTTATTATTTACTCACTCTAATGTTGTTCCAAACCTGTATTCATTAAAGTTTTAAGTTTAAGTAAGGTTTTACAAGTCTTTTAAGTAAAAGAAAAAATTAGCTTTCTGTCCCGTCACCTAAGAATAGAATAGCAAAAAACTGATGTGACTAGCCATCAGAACCCAACCGAACACCGTGGTTAAAAAGAACAGAGGTATGTATAATATATATATTATATATCTTGTATGTTATACCTTTTGTACCCTTCTGTCATTGTATTCATCGTTTTTATTGTTAACAAACAAACCACACACTTTTGAAAAGCTTGCTATGCCTCTGATGCTTACAAAATATTTGAATAACATTTGAATAAAGGATGGTGTCGATTCTCAAATGTTCATTGTATTAACTCAAATTTTTAATTTCAATGAACTCGAAATTTTAAGGCAACCAGGTAACTTACTTTTAAACCCTTTAACTGTCACCCCCCTTTTTGAGAATACACATGAAAATGCACTATCCAAACTTAAAGGGCTGTAATTCAAGAATGCTTTGGAAAATAGACCAAAGTTTGGTCTCGTTTTAAAGACGACACTCTGCAGATTATTGCTGAAGTGAAAGCAATTAAAAATATGAAAGTATGAAAAAGTTATGGAAGTTTAAATTTACTTTAAATGAAAAATACTTTACTAAATATTTTTTATTTCATATAAAATATATATTTTATAAAAAAGAATTTACTCTAAAATTACTATAAAATCAAAGCCATATGTCTAACCAATTTGTGTTCCAAATTTGAAGTTGATATCACAAAAATTGAAGTTCCCATGAGATTTTGTTTCGGTGCTGTACCAAAAATAGCCACCGGGTGCCATTCAAATTCCATTAATTGTTTTTTTTAATGCATTTTCCTGTAAATTTCTGTCCAAATATCACTTCCATCACAAAACAGTCACCAAATATGGACCCTTGAGACTCAGAGCTTTCCGACAATATGTGTTTTGTCAAGATTGGAAAAGATTTTGAATATAAAGTAGTTAAAATAATTGTTGTAATATGAAACATGACACCGCCCACTAGAATAATTTAGAGTACCGTTTCCATGGTAACACAATGTCCGATTTCAAAACGCTTTTCACAGGATGAATTTTGAGTTTGTAAGCTTTCAAATGATACCTAATTTATGATTATTACTCAAATATATGATACGAAAATAAGGCGATCAAAAAAAGAGCACCAGGCGTCCCACCAGCGGGACGGTGACAGTTAAGAGGTTAAATATTTTTTAATACATAACTGATATAATTATTATGCATAATGACACCTAAATAGGTAATTTGTGAAATATGTAACCTGCATATTTTAGACAAAACAGGCCTCAAAATAAAAGTTATCCAACGTCAATTACAACAAAGCTTTGGCTGTTTTGTTTACACTTATACGACTTGTAAAACACCAACAAATCATTTTTATTTGTGATGAATTCAACTTAAAGATACGTGTTTTATACTTGTGCATAATTCAACGTTACGAAATCACCAAATTATTTAGTTTTTAAATGATTTTAACGACATTTGAATTATGACTGAAAAATTCCCGCGTTTACGGTCAGACTTATTTTGCAATGACATCATCGCGTTCATCTAGACGCCACCCATTTTGGTTTTACCCGCGTTCCACAGCCAATGGGACGACCCGCAGCTGAATTACACGCGCGTCACGATGACTGACTTCCCAACGGACCAATCATTCAATCTCATTCAACAGCGTCAGCCAATCAGCGGCGCCGAGACGGTGTATTACGAGCCAATCGCGCCCCTCCATTCACACCGTCCGGTGTCAGAGGTCGCTTCCCCTGCCGGCTTTCATTCGCTCGTCTCTCTTTCTGAATCCAGCAGCGATGGCGGAGCAGCAGCAGTTCTACCTCTTACTGAGCAACCTGATGAGCCCTGACAACACCGTCAGGAAGCAATCAGAGGTATGAAAGTCGTTTCGGGACCGCTCTGTGTGGCTGTGTGAAGGGAAATGTAACGTATTCGTCTCGAGCTCGGTTCGCAGTTGTAGCGCGGGCCCCTCAGCCTCGCTCTGGCCCAGCACATGTGTGAAGCGCGCGCTGCTGCTACGCGGCTCCGATTCATTTCAGAGAGTCGATTCGTTTCAACGAGCCGACTCTAAAAATCAAACTAATCTGCTCTTTTGAGTCTTCACCTCTTTATTTTGGGGGCGGGTATAATTTATTTTTAATTGTGAACGAGTCCCAGTATAATTGGGATCAAGTAAGTAACATTTAAACGAAATTACCAATTTAAATGATAAGATTTTGACCGGAGAGTTGCAAATATTGCCCCTATATTTCGTCATGTTGATGTATAGTCATTTTAGTTTTATAAGATTTGTTTCTAACTTGTTTTACTCCACTCGGTTTTTTTTAACAACGGAAATTTTAGGAATATCAAAAAATATCAGCCAAACACTTGGCAGGTCGGTGTAATAGAATCATTCAAATGAATCGGTTCAGCTAGACGATTCGTCCGGGAATCGGACAGCGCTGTTGTGCGTTGCGTATCAACGTGGCCTAACTCACGCATTTAAACGTTACCAACAATATTTGATACGATTTTATGTTATAAAACGCTTTAATGATGAATTCCCCTTTCCATAGCTAATCTTTCAACGTCTGTTTTACCATTTTTGCGTCATTATTCGAGCAGCGGTTGATGTGACGCTGCTATCCCGGCGCAGGTGTCGCTCAGATCGGCTTGAGTTGCTCAAACGTGTCGTTAAATCGGTGGGTCGGTTCTGTGAGGGCAGTTTTAAAGCTAAACGAGTCACATTCGTGTCTAAATGTGGTGTCGAACGCCGTGACACGATCAATCTGTGTGTACTTTGCAATCAGACCGCGTTTCTCAGAAGAATAATGCATATTTAATAACTCTAATCATCGCTATTGTGTCTATTCTTGTATTTCACCGATTAAACAGTAACTTTACACCTATCTTAACACGATATGAGGTGAGTTTAATCACAAAAGATGCCTATTCATGCTGTCAGGGCATGGAAACAGCGGATTTGGGTCAGGGATGTTTAATTAACCGTTAGGATTTTTAACGGCTCACTATTTTTAAACGCGTTTGTGACGTGGAAGCGGCAAATTCGAACTTTCCCACCAAAACTCGGTCCCTATTGGCACGTGTTCGACTAGTCTTTTGTTAGGAGCTTCTTTATCTGTGCTAAAGCCGCCGTGTGGGGAGTTCAAACCGAGCTCATGTGGATCAGGATGGGTCATTGGGTCTTATCTCTGCCATCGGTCAGCACTTTCCTTTAGCTCAGACAATACAGACCAGCCTGCCTCTAATGCGGAGCGGAAACTGACTCACTCTCACTGCATGACAAGGGCCAAATGTCCCCCAGAAATCAGCTGTGATGCCATTCGTATGTGTTTGACACTCATATGAGATTGTTTGCTTTAGTGTTATCAGCGAGTGTGCAAATTCCCATTGCACTGTTCATTCCAGACATGCTTGCTCATAACCACGTCCATTTGTCACTTGTAAACTTGTTTGACTCAACCTCTTTGCTCGCCTTCCTGGAACAAACAAGCTCCGACCCATAACGCTTTTTAAAGTTAGGCTGTCTTGTAAATTACAATCGTTTATAATCTGTCATGGCGCTCCAGTAACCGTTCTGCTTTGCTCTTGCAGGAAACGTACGACACCATCCCCGGTCAGACGAAGATCACATTTTTACTGCAGGCCATCCGTGATGCATCCGCAGCCGAGGAGGTACACGAGAATCTGTTTTCCCAGGCATCCATTGAAACTATGCAGCATCTGTAAAGAGTACAAACGGCAGAGTGCTTCGTCAATTATGCCTGTACCATGAAGCCGGTTTAGCTGGCTAGCCAGATATGTTTAGGCTTAGTTTGTGCCAATCCTGGGTTTGGTACCATTAAAGAGGTTTGGCTTTTAGCAGTGTTCATCTCCACAGTAACTTGCGCTCCACGGCTAACTTGCTCCAGGGCAGGTTATGTTCTGGATAAAAACTCAAACTGAAATTGGACCAATCAGCTGTGAGCAAAGTGACACACCTCTGATGCAATGAAGCCACTCCCCCTGTTTCTACTCCACATTAAAGGTCACTACATAGCAAGTGTTTTTTAAAGATTAAAGCGTCTGGCTTTTAACAATGCTTATTTATAATAATAAAAATGTTGGTTTATTTATCATTTAAGTAATTATACCCTTAATCAATTACACAGCTTAAATGCTTAAGACTAAATCTACTGTAGATTAGACTAAAATCTTATGATATTTAGTCGACTAAACTTAAAACAATTCAGGTGACTAAAATATGACTAAAACTAAATCAAAATATGCTGTCAAAATTAACACTGGTCCAAAGCTTGCGTTATAGTTGAGGCCTTACAAGAGCATGTA
Source organism: Romanogobio albipinnatus (assembly GCA_023566225.1). NCBI lineage: Eukaryota > Metazoa > Chordata > Actinopteri > Cypriniformes > Gobionidae > Romanogobio > Romanogobio albipinnatus. The sequence continues at coordinate 72,292,751 of CM042241.1, forward strand.
GGCTTTCACGCACACTTATCCCTCTTTTAAAGGTGCAGTGTGTAAATTTTAGCGGTGAGTTGCAACCATCTACTGCGCACGTAGAGAAGCTACGGTGGCAGATGCATGACAAATGTGAGAGCAGGGAGTAGTAGAGAAGTTTGTCCGTTTAGGGCTACCGTAGAAACATGACGGCACAAAATGGCGACTTCACTGTAAGGGGACCCGCGGTGTGTGTAGATACAAACGGCTCATTCTAATATAATAAACATAACGGTTCATTATCTAAGGTCTTTATACACCACTGAAAACATAGTTATGTGTATTGCACTTCTGTCAATGGATCCTCATAAATACTACACACTGCACCTTTAATCCCAGCATTGTTGCAATTTGTGGTAGTGCTGCATGATTAGTAGTTTTCATTAAAGGCTGAGATTTAAAATATGCATTGAAACGCATCACTAAAGATATTAAGAGTGGCATAAATATTAGTATTGTGTCTTTAGTTGAACTGTAAATTCTGAAGTTTTTCTTAAATGCTTTATTTTTTTATAGAGAAATTATGAAATATAATAATTTTTAAATTGCAATTGATCACCAGCGTTAATGCTATTACAAGTTAAGATTGTTTTTGAAGAATTTTCTGAAATAACTCGGCTTGCTTTTATTTATTTGTTTCCAGTTGGTATGTTTAGTGCTTCAGCTTAAAGGGTAACCTCAGCGATTTTACCATTAAGCTTTGTATCAGGGCAATTCCGCGGAAAACTGTCACATCCATAACACCAACACAATGCCATGCTATTTAGTTGGCGTTATGGATGTGACTTTTGCGTGGAATTACCCTTCAGTAGAAACCCGTACATTTGAATTATATTCGTATTATCTTCATTTTGCGTCATCTGAGGATTGTTTTGTCCAGAGGCTAGAGACTTCAGGAGTTGGTTCTGCATGTTATCAACCCGCCCACAGGGGAGGGATCTCACTCACAGAATGTAAATGCGCTCGGCTCGGCCTCAGGCATTAATAATGGAGCGGTGCGGAGCAAAGTGAGTTTCAACTTTTCAATTCATTTTCTATGAACGTTTAGCTTCCATATGCGATCATAAAAGGCGACAGACTGGACACCGCGCTTACCTCCGCTCTTCTCTCGTGAGGAATGAAATCTGACACTGCTGCGTTTGTCCTGTGACTTTCGTTCGGCTCACTCTCACTTTAATTAAAAGACACATTCAGTTTTTAATGGTAGTATTTATTCTCTAATTGAATGAAATTATTGGATTATGAAGATCTAAACGACGCTGTGGGCGGTGTAGGGAGTGGCCTTGTTGTTTCATTTGTTGTCTTTCATCCACATACACATACATTTGTCTTTTCTCAGTCTAGAAGGCACCAAATTCAAAAATAATTTCACATTTCTATTACATAAATTACCCAGTTTAAATACACATCTTCCCAGCGCTGAAGTGCCCCTTTAAATAATTGCGTTTTTAATCTAATTTTTTTTCTGCTAACCAAAAATTGCAACAATTTTCCACAAATGGTGCAGCCCTAAGTAGTGGTCTCAGGTGTACTTTAGGGCTGAATCATCATTTATAGTAGCCTGACGCCGTCATACTCAATTCTAGTCAGAATATGAGTCTGATCTGCTCCGTTGGGCTGTGATTATGGGGCGTGTTTAAACCGAACCAGGAAAGACCTCAATTGGATAGACCTACAACCAATCAGAGCAACGGAGCGACGCATAACGTTAGTTGTCAAATGTCAACAGAACTCAACTGCACTGTGTTGCCAAGTCCGCGGGTTGAAGCGACCCCAATTATGGGATATACAGACCCAGGAATGTGAAATTTAGCAGCCCTGCCAAAATAACACATATTTTACCCCCAAAATGCCATTTTTCCCGGAGAACCCCCCCGCCCGGAAAGCTATTGGGCTTGTTTTTGGCTAGTTTTGAGTAGCAATTGGGCGAGTTTTGCTATAAAAACTTGGCAACCCTGTCTGTGCGCACGCTGGAATAAGTCACGTTAGAAGAAGAAGATGAGTGTAAACGATCTTTGCCGGTGTTTTAAAAAAATAATTTAAGGATACACAGAGTACTGACCAACACCATCATCATTTCTGAGAGAAATAGTGAAGGTGAAGGCATATACGAACAAGTTCTCCGTTTAGAACAAATTCAACCCAAGCGCCTTTGATGACGTGGATGATGACGTCACTGTTTATCATCTGTCCATCATCGTCTAAAGCCCGCCCTGACAATTTCATTGGTCTGAACAGTTTCTGTTCGGGCATAATTACTTCTCTATGGATCAAGTCCAGACCGAATTGCCCGTGCACATTTTTTTGTGGGCGGGGCTAAGTTCGTCTGGCATCCAGGCTACATTTATAGACAATGAATTACAAATTGTATGTGAATGTTTAACCCAGTGAGACCCTGAGTTAAAGTAATATTGAGTTTCAACCAAGCGGCAACCTCCCGCAGTTTCTCTTGAAGCAAATACGGAAGTGACTTAAACTGCAATTCATCGACTGGCCACTAGAGATTCTCAATCTCATTGAGCCCCATGTTAAAATCATAGACTGTAAAAAAAAATGGACGTAGTGTCCGTGACGTCACCCATAGGATTCTGAAGAGCAGTTTTGAAGCATAAAGTAGGGTCGAGCTGGCCGTCGCCATCTTGGCCGCGCGTCATTCCCGGATAATAGAAAATGGGCAAAAAGGCGGGACGTGGGCGGAGCTGAGGTGACGCGATGACTAACAGACAGCAGACAAACGGCAATCCACCTGTCACTCAAGTGGCCACTCCCGTAATTATGCAGAACTTTAAGGCTTTATATAATGTAAACGAATGAGTAATTCACCCCCGTCACAGTCATCATGAAGGGCAACATTTGTCCCAGACTGTAAATGTGTTTCTGCTGTAAAGTTGGGCATTTTAACATGAAGTGGCCAGTCAATGAATTGCATTTTAAATCACTTCAAGAGAAACTGGTGGAGGTTGCCGCTTGGTTAAAATGCCCAACTTTACAGTCTATGGTTTCAACATTTCAATTGTGTGAAGCGCACCAGATAAACATCTTTAACTATTTTTAACCACCCAAATGTCAAGATGACAATCTCATGCTCTTACTCAAAAGATCCCTCATTTCTCGCCTAATGTGTGGTTTAATTGTCCTCTTACCTACGGTCTCATTTCGCTCTCCTGACCTCTGATATTTATAGACCTGAGAAACCAGAGTGCATTCGGTCTACTTACAAAACTCCTTGTGTACCTTTCTCAGTGCTTTCTTGATCTAAGTAGGTAATTTAAACGTTTAATGTGACGTTTGGCCACTTAGTAGTTCTGATCCTGATTGCTAATTGGTCAGTCGTGTTCCCATAATGCGCAAAACTTTTTACATCAATGTCCCAAGATGCTCTTTAGAGGCTTATTGTAGACCGAAACTCCACTTGGAGGGGTTTTATTTGCAAAGCAAGTCCCTCCCAGTGCAGGGTAAATGTTGTCTAAAGCTCTCAAATGCACCTCCACAGGTTAAGCAGATGGCAGCCGTGCTGCTGCGGCGCCTGCTGTCCTCGTCTTTCGAGGAGGTCTATCCCAGCCTGACCATCGACATGCAGACGGCCATCAAGACAGAGCTGCTCACTGGGATCCAGTCCGACAGTTGCTCCAACATCCGCAAGAAGGTCTGCGATATCGCCGCGGAGCTCTCTCGCAATCTCATCGGTTAGTTGGCTTTGGTTAGCTTTTTAAATTGAGTGTAGCAGATGCGATCTAATGCCTTCTGTTTCTGATCTCAAGATGATGATGGCAACAACCAGTGGCCAGAGATCCTCAAGTTCCTGTTTGACTCGGTCAACTCTCAGGACGTCGGCCTCAGAGAAGCAGCGCTGCATATTTTCTGGTGCGTAAAATCGGTTTAGTTGCTATTAAGGAATAAGCGGTTGAGTGTCTCTTTCTGAACTGTTTGTTTCCTCCTCCTACAGGAACTTCCCAGGTATCTTTGGCAATCAGCAGCAGCATTACATGGAAGTGATCAAGCGCATGTTGGTTCAGTGTATGCAGGATCAGGAAAACCCACAGGTCAGTGTCTTGTGTGTTTAAAAAAAGCATCTACCAAGCATAAGTGACTAATTTAGGATTTCCACTAGCCCTTAAATAAAAGAGACTGCAGCTTAAAGTCTGCGATCAATAAACTTCAAAAGCTGATGATCGAATTAAAGTCACATTCAGAATCAATGTGCGTTCTACAGGTTTGCGATTGCTTATGATCTACTGTAGATAAAATGACGGTTTACTTTAAGGTGTTTGTTTTATGTTTGTAAGATTGTGGATCTTAAATCTCCCTCAGCTTTTTGAATAAGCAGCCAGCAATAGTAAAGCATAGACATGTTTTGGGCTGGTTTAGAATTAAAAATCCTGCATTATACTAAAGGTCTGAACCTACACTGGTGTCACGGTTCGATATTGCAATGCATCCTCATGTTTATAATTTGGTCAGTTAAATGAACTGAACCTTTAATTTGACACGTTTCTTGAATGTATCAAACAAAACTGAAGTCTGGGCACAGAAGACGACAGGAGCGTTTAGAACAAATACACAAAACACTAAAAGCCACTTCAGATTAGTCAAAACTAAAGTCAAAATGCATCTGGTTGTTGAAACCACATATGTAAATTCGCAACAATGCTAAAAATAAACGTGTGAGTGCGTGTTATGAGCTATTATAGCCCTACTGAAGCTAGAGATGTTCCGATACCGAGTACTGATCCGATACCTGGGTGTGTATTCAGCTGTATACACTACTAGCCCTGTATGAATTGCTAGAATTATTTTATGGTGTGCTTCAGACTTATCCCTTAATAAAACATGAACAAATACATACAGTGAACTACTGCATTTATTACAGTATTTTAATTATCTGACATGCATTTGACAGTAATATTTATTTTCTTAATGGTAAAAGAACTTCAAATGCAGCCACAAATCTAACACTGCAAACTGAAAAAGGTATTTTAGTTGTACAATATAACTGTATAAAACAGTGCAACACATAAATGTAGGAATATTATTTTATATATATATAATGCGCGCAACCATCTAGGCATTATTATAAGTAGAGACATAATAATAATAATTTTATTATAACATAGACGTAGCTAAATCTACTGTACAGCAGTAGCCTAATATATTGTCAATTTAAAATGTTTTAAACCAAATTTTTTATTTTGACGGGTTGCCAAGAAGATATTTCAGTGTCTGTGTTCCTTTATATGACCAGTCCCTCCAGAAAAATGCTGCTTTTTTTTTGTGATTGTTGCAGGCAAAAATCCTTGATTATGCGGCATGTTTTCTTAAAAAATGCGATGAAAAATGCGGGATATTTATGCAATTTTATGGGATAAAATTGCGGGAACTTGCAAAAACTGCGGTTTGATGAGAAAGAGAAAAAAAGCACTACATCACAGAAAGTGCTGGGAATATTTAAGTTCTCATCTTGTTTTATTGAAGACCTTAATAAACACGCCTCAAATTTACAAAACATTGAGTCAAACAAGTTCTGTAGCTTTACAAAAGGAATATGCTACAACTTCTGAAAACATGAATAAATAACTTCCTGTTTTACAGACATTTGAGTGCTTCCAATGCACAAAGTGCAATCTCTTAAAGGGTTAGTTCATCCAAAAATGTAAATTCTGTCATTAATGACGTCCCCTCATGTCGTTGGACACCCGTCAGACCTCCGCTCATCTTCAGACACAGATGAAGATATTTTAGTGTAAATCCGATGCTCAGAAAGGCCTCCATTGACACAATGTTCACTCTCAAGACCCATAAAAGCACTAAAGACATCGATACAAAGTCCATCTCACTACAGCGGCTCTACAATAACTTTATGAAGCGACGAGAATAGTTATTGTGCGCAAAAAAAACCTAATTAACGACTTATATAGTGATGACCGATTTCAAAACACAGCATCATGAAGCTTTGAATCAGTGAGTCGATTCATGATTCGGATCGCGTGTCAAACTGCTGAAATACGTGACTTTGGCGATCCGAACCACTGAATCGACTCATTGATTTAAACGCTTCAAACCGCTGAATCGACTCACTGATTCATAACGCTTCAAACCGCTGAATCGACTCATTGATTTAAACGCTTCAAACCGCTGAATCGACTCACTGATTCATAACGCTTCAAACCGCTGAATCGACTCATTGATTTAAACGCTTCAAACCGCTGAATCGACTCATTGATTTAAACGCTCCAAACCGCTGAATCCACTCATTGATTCATAACGCTTCGAAGCTTCATGATGATGCTGTGTTTTGAAATCGGTCATCACAGGGAAACTGCTTTGTGCGTCTTTTGCTGTTATTTTTGTTGGCAAATGGGAGTTTGCGCTTCATCATGGTTTCACCGATATCTATGGTTTCTCCGCGGGGTTTGCAGCTTTTCGATGACTTTCACGTCAGGTAATTACGTCACTTCAAAGCGTTCCCATGGCAACGGGGAAATGGCTGCTCTTGTGTGAAGTAAACAAACATTTTTCAACTTTCTGCTAATATATATGACTTTTTTTGCAATGAAAATGCGGGGATTATGAGATCATGCTAGCCCCGCATATTTTGCACTCGGAAATAGGCAATTTATGCGGCAAAAGTGCGGCATATTTGAAAAAATGTGGCCCCCGCATGAATATGCGGACTTTGGCTGATTATGCGTTAAATCATGCGATCGCATAATCGTGTTTTTCTGGAGGGACTGTATGACCGTTTTCCCAAATGAAACGGTAAATTCTCATGAAGGGACAGTTTATGCGTTCGTGTCCTCATATAGTGACCATAGACTGTGAATATGGACGTAGAGTAACTGGGGGAGGTGGCCGCTTGATAGTGACACACGGCAGAGATTACAAAGACAGCGAGCGGCCGCCATCCACACACAGACTGCTAAACAGCCAGTAAACAGCGGACATGGCCTACTGCTAACGCGTTTTCATTTCTTCTTTGCTGCTCTAAACAGTGGGTTCTTGTGGCAAAACAGCACAACTTCCTGTGTTTGCAATGCATTCTGAGCAGTGAAGAAGAACCATGCAGTGGTTAGGCAAAGCTCGCGGTCATAACTAGATCTTGTTTAAGAAAATGTGATCGGATCGGTACATGGGTTCAAGTACTCGCCGATGCCAGAATTTTTTGTGATATTTCCGATACTGGTGTCGGAATCGGAACAACTGCAGACGAGCAGCTGCGAATCTCTTCAAGCCAGCGCACAAACTACAGCGAAAAAACCAAAAGCAAGTCGCATTGCTCAACACCCAATCACATTCATTGAAAGTAAAGAAACTGAATGATCTTACCAGTGCTGTTGCCGCACGCTCTTCTATTGCCGCCTTTGATTGTAAAATGATCGTATCTGTTTTCGGTGACGTTAAATCCATTAAATCTGCATATAGTGTGGGAATTGAAGATCGGATTTATATCCGGTTTTGCAGAGATGCATTTGTGACCAAATGAAAATTAAAATTTTACAGGTCAGATATCTCTGATTTATCAAACGCATGACCAGGTGTAAACAGGCCCTTTAAGAACACTAACCATTTCTGGCTGAGCTGGGTCCACCTTGGCACTGACAGGCGTAAACAGCTCACAATGAAAACGGCTGACGTGGTTTCTCAAGTTAGTGGTATTACCCTCATGAACAATTTATTTGTGTGACATGATTGACACTGCGCGTGTTCTCCAAGCTGAAATGTGCCCAGATGTCGGCTTTTAAAGTAGTTGGAGCATTTGAATTACTCACACTCGCGTCTCGTCTCCCTCTGTCTTTGTATGCTATTGCGACAACGCACGTACGTGTCAAATGACTGCAGAAAATAATCAGTACATTATAATCAGTTATGGTCTATTACTGAATCGTCCTCGTCTGCATCGCGATGCATCGAAGAAACGATACATTTCGACACCCCTACATTATACATCAAATTAGCAATTGTATAGATTTTACTAGTACCATCATCCCCATAATATACAGTAGGTGTAACTTTCATGTGTGTATATATTAAATAAAACATGTCTTAATTGTTAAACTTGCTGTTTCCCTGATTTGCAGTTCAATGTGTGAAATCTAAAAAACATTGATTTTTGGGTTTGTTCTGAATGGACATGGGGCATTCATTTTGCGTGTGCACGTCTTAAATTTAATTAATTTTTTTTTTTTTTCAGATTCGAACCCTGGCTGCACGTGCCGCTGCGTCCTTCATCCTGTCCAATGAGGGAAACACAGCCTTGCTGAAACACTTTTCAGACCTTCTTCCCGGCATTCTACAGGTGAAGAGCCGCTAACCACACACTTCTGCTCGGTGCCAAATGCTGCAGAATATGGGCTTTGTCACATTTGATGATGGCTCTGAAGGTTGTTTGTTAGTTTCTAGTGTGTTCTTTTGAGTGTCCTTTTGCCACCTTTTAAACCGGAGGGCAATGGGCGGCATGCATATCAACACATTGCTTAATTTAATGCACCCTTGTATTGATCTTTGCATTAAATCAGAGCATAAAATCAAAGCATCAACACAAACAAAGTTGTTAGTTAAACAGTGCTCAACAATAAGGACTGACTGATGTGTGTGAAGATGCTCAGGACGTTTACCGTTTTCACATGATTAAGACTTGCCAGTTAAAACATTCAAGCGCAAGACACAAACCTTAACTTAAACCTTAGAAATTCCCTAGTTAGTCCCTGCAAAAAAGTGCACTACAATAGTCTTTCCCTAATCAGGCTGTGAATGAATCCTGTTATCGTGGTGACGACTCTGTGCTGAAGTCATTGGTGGAAATTGCGGACACAGCCCCCAAATACTTAAGACCAAACCTGGAAGCCACTCTCCAACTGAGCCTGAAGGTAAGCCAATATGTAAAGCAGGTATATTTTATCTTGACCAGTAGGGATTATTAATGCATAAACTATATATAACCTCTTCAGATGTGCCTTGTGGTTCCTTGAGACGGCTCGTCTGTGCTGATCCTTGAGGGTTTAATTGACTGGCACATATTCATTTCTGCGATTTAATGCTTGGAAGTTGCCAATTTCATGCACCTTCCATAGCCCGGTTGCAGAAACACGTTGTCATTAGCGTAAGGCTAAAACCTTGCAAAGATTCACTCTAAACTGCCTCAATGCCTTAATGTAGATGATTGACAAATACAGAACGTTAATCCTCTCTGAACTTCAGCTGTGTGCAGACACCAACCTCACGAACATGCAGCGTCAGCTGGCTCTGGAAGTCATCGTCACGCTGTCTGAAACCGCTGCCGCCATGCTGAGAAAACACACCAACATCGTTGCTCAGAGCGGTAAGAGGCGTTTAACACCTATGCTACAGTGCTAATTGCAACAATCTACTAGGTGTTTCGTTCCATGCAAATTAACGTTAGTTTTAGTTTTGAACTATCAATTTACAAACCCAAATAGGGAACAATGCATATGAAAATATACACAAATAACATTATTAATCTACATCTGTGCATATCAAGCCTATGCTTCGATGGGTTCATGTGTAAAAATAAGCGGCATATTTAGTACAATAAACAAAAGCATCATCTTCAAACACTTAAGGAGTGGGGGAGTGTAAGGAGGATTGAATAAAATCATGAATTAAAATGAAATTAAGCATGTACACAATCTTAGAAGGAAAGAGACTCATGCATGACTTCATACAATTCACCAAGGGATTGGTTATCTTTGGATAAGTATTTTATGGAGGCTACATTTTTGCCTGTAATGCGTTTCCTGGATTTGAGTCGCCCAAATGCCTGTGGTTTGAAGGAGAGAGAGAGACGAGGGAGGGCTCAACTTGAGCGCAAGAGTTCAAAGTACAGGCCAGAATGATGAAATTTGGATTAGAATTGATATATTTAAAATGGACATGATTGACTGTCTTATTTTTGTTGTTTTGGATTATAACGGGATTGCATTTCAAAAATGGCAAAGCTATTCACTTCAGACAAATGAAGTCAAGTTGGTAGCAATGCTTAACCCTCTAGGACTGCAACTAACGATTATTTTGATTTATTTTCCTGATTTAATCGGATAAAAATACTATTTTTATTGGCAAAACACACTATTCCACATCCTGCCCAATGCTGTCCTTCAAACAAACGTGTCATCTGAGTGCCATGGACATGCATAGTGAATATATCTACCATTACATAAATGAACCATGGTTTTACATCGAATAAAACAAACAAAAAATATTACATAAATAATTGGAGTTATTCAATGGGCAATTCCGCGGAAAACTGTCACATCCATAACACCAACACAATGCCATGGTATTTAGTTGGCGTTATGGATGTGACATTTTTGCGTGGAATTACCCCAATGGTAACCACAAATTAACCATTGTTTAGTTTCAAATCTATAGTTTAACTATATGGTATTTGTGGTTATACAAATGGTAATCAATACGGCATAATTTTCGTAAGGGTATGTTTGTGATGTACATTATGTGCAAAAAAGAGCAAATCCTTACATTAAAATGATATTAAAGAAAAACAAGAACTCAAACTCAGCGTTACCACTAGGGATAAAACGGTATGGAAAATTCACATCACGATTATAGTGACCCAAATTATCACGGTTATCAATATAATCATGGTTTTGTTCAAATGAGATGAAAGTGTTAAAACAAAAAAAGTGCTTGATTAATTTTTGTTGATTTTTCAAATATAAAACTTGTTGAAATGTTTTAAGAGATTCTATTCTGTGGAATTTCCTTCCTTATAACGGGCGTGGTCAATAGCAACGAAAAAATAATAACTCATACGAGGTGTACACACACGCGCGCACACACACGTACCTGTTACTGTCATTTCTTTATTCTGTAGAAACTTCTTGCGTTTATATTCGATCACGCTGCTATCCCTTTACAGTTCCTACACAAAATACTTGAATTACATGGTGACTTTTAAAACTAAATTTAGCGCCTAAAGCAGATATTTCAGCTAAATTAATGTTTTTGTGCTGAATATTAATCGTCTCCCTCTCTAAAGCGGTCCGTCTGTTTGACGCATGTGCGTGCCCACCACGACGCGGCGCGTTCAGTGAAGTTACACAGACTGAAAGGATCACGCTTTCATGCAAAATGGAAATACTTGTGTGAATTAAAGGGATGGTTCACCCAAAAATGAAAATTCTGTCATTTACTCACCCTCAAGTTGTTCCACACCTGTATGAGTTTCTTTGTTCTGCTGAACACAAGATGTATAGAAGAATGTTTGTATCCAAGCAGATAAAGCAACCATTGACTACCATAGTAGGACAAAAAATACTATGGTAGTCAATAGTTGCTTTGTTACAAACATTCTTCACTCTTTTTCATCATTTGTGTTCAGCAGAACAAAGAAACTCATACAACTTTGGAACAACTTGAGGGTGCGTAAATTACAGAATTTTCATTTTTGGGTGAGCCATCCCTTTAAGGCTGATTTATACTTCTGCGTCGGACCTGGGGATGGCTCGATACCACAAATTTGGCTTCGGTACGGTACCACAATCTAATACCGAAGTACCGATATTAAATCGATACCATACAGGGTCTGAATTATGGTGCTGGTTTTGCGCATCATTTTACTCTCACTCGCAAGTTTGGGGTTTTATGAGGCGGGAAATTACCGCAAATGTTTGTTATTAAATTAATCGACAAAGTTTAATCGCATCAAATCAGGCATTTGTTAACTATTTTGTAAGAAGTAATTTCAGCAATACTGCGCGTCTCCCTTCTCTAGCTCTCAAAATTAGCAAATTGCTTCTGGCTTTAAAGGAGCTGTATGTAGGACTGTGGCCAAAACTGGTACTGCAATCACTTTCAAATTACTGCAAGTACCCCAACTCGAGGTTGCCAGATAGGCTGCAGGATCCAGCGGGAACGTAGGCTGCTACACTGAGCTTTCAATGGCAAGTGACGAGTCGTACACAGTAAGACAAGCGTTTTTGTCATAAGTAGGCTAACAAATAACAAACATTGCCACAGCAAGTATAACGCGGGACAAATTACGCGGGACAAATTACGCCATGTCAGCGTTCAATATCAACAATGGCTATCACATGGTTGATTTCAGTCCCATCAGAAACGATTGAGAGTAACTAAATAACATTAGCAATGGTCATACAGGTCAACTTGCAGCATGTTTTATCCACTATATATACGAAGAAAGAATGAGGAATAATTTTTACCGAGGTAACGTTAGGCTACTGTCTCAAATACGTTTTCACATTGCCATAATAGGCGTGCTAATGATGTTTTCATCAGCGTCTCAGCATAATGACAGAGAAACGGGCTCTGATAATGCATTACTAATGTTAGCAATGACGACTCGCCATTTTTATTTACCAAACAATTCCTTAACGTTACCTTTTCAATTCAATGACCCACCTCCTCCATCTGCGCTAACCTAACGTTACTTTGCATGAACATGCACAACTTTGTTCGACTGTCGTGAATATTTGAAATGTCCATTTACATTAAGTACAAGTTAGCCAAACATAGATGAACCTTACCTGTCCAGGAGAAAATTAGCAACGTTGGCGTCAGTCTTCAAATTCTTCTCCGTTTTCAGCCGTCTCCATCTTTCAAAGGCATCTCCTATACAAATCCTTGTTTTATTTCGGACACTGTCACGACGTTTTTCTGATTCATATCGAGGTTGTTTAGGTTTCGTAAAGTTAGACATTGTTTATCCAAAAAGTTTGTAGCTGCAGCTGTGGTAACTAGCAGAGCTGGCAACCCGAATGCAGAAACACTACTGACTTCGTGATTGGTAGATAGGTGGAGGGCGGAGCTTCAGGCATGACACAACATGTCAACATCAACATCAGTTGAGGGCTGCAACTTCAATTTTAAAATGACAATATCTTGGCCGGACAACTGTTGTCAGTGATATAAGTATTTGAAATTAACATGATTTCTTAATGTCTATTGACATATTAGGGCCATTTTATGATTAATTGAAATACATTTCTTACATACAGTTCCTTTAAAGTCGGCATGAAACGGAAGTTGAGATCGTCTTTTTGTCCTTATTGTGACGTATATCCGAGTGAAACGGCTTCTGAAATTAGAAAAAAATGTAGGGCGAGGCTTGATTTCGTCCTTCGGGAATTGATTGGATCGTTGGGCGTTGCTATCAAAAATGGAGGCAGATTTGAATGCCAGTTTGCACTCAGTTGTGGAGAAACTCGATCTATCTCTTAATTACGTGTATTTTCTCTCTAATTCTTTTCTACATATGTTACTGAGCATATTTCCTCACTTTTCGCTGGTTTATGCTACAGATTTCACTTATTTTAAGCCTTTTATGGCTTTATTTCTGTCAGACTTTTTTCTCAGTTCTCCCTTATAAGGGCGGCGCGCCGTAAGCGCGTTCACACACGCTGCATTCCTCAGTGCGAGCCGTCACGACAAGCTGTTCGTCCGACTATATTGAGTAATTTTTACATCATAAATGCTTTTATTTCTCATATATTTCTCTCTTTTTGTCTCAAGTCCTTCTTGAAGAAGGTACTGTGTACACCGAGAAAAATGCACTTAACCACCATGCTACGATCAGTGACAGGTTTCTGAGAGGCGGTGCAGAAACGAGATGGGGCGATAACCCCGCCCTCACGCCATAGCCCCGCCCTCGCACCATAGCACATGACCAGGAGAGAAGAGAGGTCGTTTCGATGGGGGAGGGAAAGTTAACATCTTTGATTAAAGATTATAAGCATAAATGAATTTTTAAAAAAATAATGAAGTGCACAGATAAATCAGTTATAGTTAACGCTACAATATTAAATATAAAATACGAATTGTAAAATTTGATTTCATGCCGCCTTTAAAAGTCATCATACATACACTAAAGCAATCTGCTTTAGCGAATGTAAATGGTGCAATAGTATGCGTGCAAATATGAAATCTAAACATCACTGGTTGAAACGAACGCTGGAGATCACATGATATTTAAACAATACGTTCTTATGTGCGTTAACGAGTGTTATAAAGTTAACTTTAAGAGATCAACAGGTGAGTGCATAATTCAAACGATCTAATTGTCGTATACAAGACAGGAATGGCAAGTGACCGATGCTTGGCAAGGTTTGATGGTTTTATAAGCAAAGTTATTCCAAATTTCACGTCTTATCCTCTCTTTATTAATTAGTTTTGGGCGTGTTGAGTGAGAATCAACTGCTGTATTCATCTTCCTCTATGGCGCCACATTTGCTGGTTTCGCGTCAGTTTGGGTTGCGAACTGCCATCTAGCGGTGAACTTCGGAACGGCAGCATATACCGAGCAAAATCTTGATATTGTACCGTTTTAAATAAAATAAATACCGGTATTTTCCCAGTACCGGTATACCGTGCACCCCTAGTTGGACCTACGCCGTATCCTCTATGGCGCAAGTTATGCGTTGGTTTTCATTTATACTTCTGCGGTGTTGTCCGCGTCTGTGCAATTCCACATGCAGACCGCTAGTTAGCAGTGTCCACGGGCATGATGATGCTAACCCACAGTATCAAGGCAAAAGAAGCAGCTTGTTGAGTATCAGCAGGCGTCACAGTGGCTTTTCTTGCAGCTTGAGTTGTTGTATCTAATACACATGAAGCATCTCTAGTTGATTAGTAGAGTTACATGAGGCAATCTGGCGCTGGAGTGCGTTTGTGAAATCTTGCCGAGTGCTCGTGGCCGCTGTTGTCAGTATCAGTGGCTCATGCACAGACGAGCGCTTCAATGGGAATGAATAGTCTCCGCAATAGCAATCGATTGAACTCGCAAAACAAAATGCACCCTAATGTGCTCCTGTTTTTGATGTACAATCACTGATTAACATCTTTGGTTTTAATGAGGTATATATATTCATATTCGAATAGTTTAAAAAAATGCATTTCAAAGGTAAAAATTAATATTCTAATATAAAACATATAATATAATGACACCGTACGCGCAAGCAGTGAGTTGACCGGGCAGGAGCGGTGCGCGTGGAGAGCGGGAGGTGTGCATTCACACTGGCAGTGTTTGTCTCGCTCCACTGAACCGTGGCTCATGTATTGCAAATACAGATGAATATTGTCCATTAGGGGTGTAACGGTACACAAAACTGACGGTTCGGTACGTACCTCGGTTTTGAAGTCACGGTTCGGTACGAGTTCGGTACAGCAGATTTACAAAATTGCTTTATTTATTTTTTTATATTTAACAGTGGTTTACTGGGGAAAAAAAAGTGTCTGTCCTTGAATAAATAAACTTTTAGATATAATTTAATTCAAGATATTTCTGTATATTATATAGGGAGCCCTTACTTGTACATTAATATTAAAGATTAACCACAGAGCCCAAACTATTAGCCTAAATTCAGTTGCTATTTATTTTTTGGTATAATAATCAACACTCAAATAACACATTGTGTGCAAATATGTAAACTTCACATAAGGCAGTTTTTGCATTAACTCCTAAATCTAATTATAAAAGTTTTTTTCTCCAAATCGTTGTTGAAATATAATAATTTATATACAGTGTTTGTCATTTTCATGACAGGTTTATTTAAACACATGAAATAATCCAGACATCACTAACAGGTTCAGTAGAATATAATGAATATAACGGCTAATATAGAGCATATATTTAGTGAAAGAGTTGATTTCTCTAGTGAATATAATTCTGTGGACACTGAATGACTGCCTGAGGTAAATGTGATGCTAACGTTACATGACATTGTTTAGTTTATAGCAGTTATATTGACGTCTTTCCGCCTCTGAAACACTGATATAGCGATTACACCACATACACACATGACAGTAAGTTGTAATGTATCCTCAGCATACCTTCAGATGTTCATTCATGTTTATTCTTTAGGAAGAGATGATCGATCGCCTTCACAGATGATCGCGTTCACGCGCGGCCGCTTGAACTGTGATCAGTGACCAGTCACGCCACAGAGCGTCAAAACGGCATTTATCGTTTGAATTTCGTGATAAAATGGACTGAATACTTAATGTTTGTGTGGGAACTCGGATTGAAGTGTGTTCCTCGCTTACAACAAGCCGACTGTTAACTGTTAAAGATTAAATTCATAACCGTCGGTACACTCGTGCACCGTACCGGAAGCCCTGCACCGAAACGGTTCAATACGTGTACCGTTACACCCCTAACATTTACAGACGAGGATATAACTGCTGTTCTCTATATAGATCAGTGGATATAACCTGTAAAATTAATGTTTTGCGCTGAGCACACAGACACACGCACATCTTTCAACGAGCATGACAGGGTATGTTAAAACCCTAATGCTTTCGTTTGAAGCTTAAAATAAACAATTCTCATGTTTTGGGCACTTGGATCACGTACCTTTCCTGCATCAGCTCACTCTGTTTCCACTCCACTATTTCTAGATGCACATTTTGTCCATAAATGTTATGCAGTGCTGTAATTTGGCACGACTGGTGGGAGCTTTGCGTACAGATATTCCCGACTAATCGATAATGAGACTAGTTATCGATTATTTTCATTAACAAGTATCGATTAGTAGCCCTATTACCATCTAACACTGCTAATCACTTGTAGTTGTGTAGAGCTTGAGTGTCACATAGCATGCCGTCTGCTGTGATGTTCAACAGCCTTGCGTGTGAATGTTTCAGTACCTCAGATGTTGAGCATGATGGTGGATCTGGAGGAGGATGAGGAGTGGGCCATGGCCGATGAACTCGAAGATGATGACTTTGACAGGTGAGATTAATGTTTGCATCATAAAATAAATATCTAACATGGTTCACCGTTGTGTTTGCTGGGATTTGATCTCTGTAATGGAGTGTGGCATTGCTTTGAAATGCCTGTCAGGGCTAATTGTGTAATCTTTCGTGTTCAGTAATGCCGTGGCAGGTGAGAGCGCTTTGGACAGGATTGCCTGTGGCCTCGGAGGAAAGATCGTCCTTCCCATGATCAAACAGCACATCATGCAGATGCTGCAGAACCGTGAGTAGATGCATATGATTGAACTCAAATCGTAATATTTTCTATAGATGCATTCATGTAAATGGTCTCGTTTTCCCGCAGCTGATTGGAAGTACAGGCACGCTGGTCTGATGGCGCTGTCTGCGATCGGCGAGGGATGTCACCAACAGATGGAGGCCATTCTGAGTGAGATCGTCAGCTTCGTTTTGCTCTTCTGTCAGGATCCTGTAAGAACTCTTTTATGGCCCATAAATCACCACTTCATTTGCGTATGAACAAGCAAGTGCAGACGCTAAACGTAGCCTCATTCCAAACCCCGCAGCACCCCAGGGTTCGCTACGCTGCCTGCAACGCTATTGGACAGATGGCCACAGACTTCGCCCCCACCTTCCAGAAGAAGTTCCATGACAAGGTATTGCCCTTTTTTTTTTTGTGTGTTTTCTTGGTTTTTAAATGCATTTCCTCTTTTCATCACTGTGTGGGTTGCAAAGGGGCTTAAATCCTGTCATTAATTGCTCTCCCTCATGTCGTTCCAAACCCGTAAGACTTTTGTAACATTTTCCGTCATGAACATTTTCCCGCCATTTTGAATTTTCTGAAAAACCTACTTTTGCGAACTCGTCCTAGACGGTTCATCCGATTTGCGTGAAAATTGAACCAGATCATGGAATTCAAGTTGATTCGTCAAATCGTTTTGAATAAACACGCAAGCAAATTTTATGTAACGTTTGCGAAAACACACTTAAGGCAATATCTCCGCAACTTTTTGTATTCAAACCAAACTTGGCACAAGTCATCACAAGCATGACTTGAGGCAACGTGCAGCGTTTTGGCGCAGCGCCACCTACTGGTCCGGAGATACGAAAAATGGCTATTTTTGCTTATAACTTTTGAACCGTTTGTCCAAAAATCATAAGTTAGATTAAAGTCATTAGATTCAGGACGGCATGCCGAGTCGTCTGATATCCAATTTTACCTTATCGGCCATTTTGATTGTCGGCCATCTTGAATTATGTGCTAAAATGCTGTATTTTATGATCACATGAACGGATTGTTACGAAACTCGGTATGGGTCATCAGCACGATGCCCTGAAGTAGCCTGAGAAGTTTCGAAACAGTGCCACCTAGTGGATAATTTTTCCAAACGCTTATAACTCAGGGTGAGATTGACTTATTTTCATGGGACTAACTTTTTTTTTTTTTAGTCTCCTGAATCCTCACCGAGTCCAACAATACCAGACTTGCTAGGTTTAGGCATATGGTTTGTGGATGTAAAATCCAATCAAAGTCAGTTGTCAGACATTTATATGAAAACACATGAAAAATGACTAACTCCAAAACAAAACGAGATGTTTTCACCAAAATTGACACGGACATGTATGGGCTACTCCGAGGACGCATAAAAAAATGGTAGGATTGTGCCACTTGGTGGCGCTATAATAGAACAAAACATAATTCCCATTGACTACAATGCAGTATTATGATATAAAATGCTATACTTTACAAATGAATTGGTGTATCATTACGAAACTTGGTATGTGCCATCAGCACCAGGCCTTTAAGGTACATAAAAAGTTTCAAAACAGCGCCGCCATGTGGTCCATACTTATAATGAAAAGGCCTCTTGAGGCTAGATCTCTGCAATGACATATTGACACTATATTGACATCAATCTTTGCAAGTGTCATTGTTCCCTTATTCTGACCACACCACATCAATTTTGTAACTGTGGCACCTATTAAATCATTATTATTGACTGTATTTATCATTTTACAGCTATTTTGCCTAAAATCACCTTAATAGGTCTTTAATTGCTCATTGCTGCAGTTGATCTGACATTGCCAGCCATTTTGGCACGTCTTGCCTTTGCGCTTGGCCCCGATAAGGGCTGCTTGCAGCTATATATATATTTTTTTTAAATCTGAGCTTTCTGTCCCTCCATTGACACAACGATTTTTACGCTTCAAAAAGTTCATAGAGAGCGTAAAACTAATCCATATGAATTGAGCTGTTTGTCCAAATTTTCTGAAGAACTTGATCACTTTATATGATGAACAGATAGAAATGTGAGCTTTTATTCACATCAACATT
This sequence comes from Romanogobio albipinnatus, assembly GCA_023566225.1. Lineage (NCBI taxonomy): Eukaryota > Metazoa > Chordata > Actinopteri > Cypriniformes > Gobionidae > Romanogobio > Romanogobio albipinnatus. The sequence goes on from CM042241.1 coordinate 72,311,811, forward strand.
AATCAACTCGCATCACTTGTGGCAATCGGAAACTCAAACATGTTCGTATGAGGTTCATTCTTTTCCACCACAATGAACCGGGTGCTCGTTCAGAGCCAGTGCCAGTTCATAGTTGGTTCGACTGACGAGCCTTCTAAGAACCAGTTTGCCTTTCCACGGGCTAGAGAGCCGCCACAGAGCCAGGTCTTACATCACTGTATATGCCTCATCTTTCTCAGCAACGCTAGCGAGGCAGCGGGAAACACACACATCAGGCGTGTTTGAGATGCATTGGCGCTGCGCAGAGCGATCAGCATATGATATTAAAGTACAGCAAGAGTGATTCAAAAGCATGAGTCGTGTTCCGCTCAAAGTATTTTCGTCGCATGATAGACTTAATACAGAGCCACTGTAGTCATTTGGACTCCTTAAATGACGTTTTTACTTACTATTCTGGGCCATCAAGTTTCAGTCCCTCTGAAAGCCTATGGAGGAGTGAGACAGCTCTCAGATTTCATCAAAAATATACTAAATTATGTTCCGAAGATGAACGAAGGTCTTACATGGTTGGAACAACATGAGGGTGAGTAATTACTGACTTTATTTTCAATTATGGGTGAACTAACCCTTTAATTTTAGACCCTGATCACGTTTTTAATAAAAATAATGATTCGGTTTAAAATATCGTCTTGAATGAATAATAAAATGGATGTTGCAAACTTTATTTTAATTTTATTTACTACTACTGTAACAACAATTAGTTTTTTTTAAGTTTTTTATTGGTTATAAAATGTATAGTATTCATTTTATTACAACTACTGTTATTGGTAGTATCTTTTTTTTTTTTTTTTTTGTAAAATTGCATTTGAAACATTTTATGAATGGTAGTATTGTACTCGTGTTTCACAGTGAATGAATTTTGATGATAGCCCTGTTTGAGGACTCTTTGGGTTTCTCATTACTTCCTCTCGTAGGTGATCTCGGCGCTCTTGCAGACCATGGAGGATCAGTCGAACCCTCGTGTCCAGGCACACGCAGCTGCCGCCCTCATTAACTTCACTGAGGACTGTCCCAAAACCCTGCTCATCCCCTATTTGGACAGCCTGGTCCAGCACCTGCACGTCATCATGGTCGCCAAACTCCAGGAGGTGCTGCCCTGCCTCTTATCCGTTTCAGTGATTGGATTTGTTAAAGGGAGTTTAAGTCCCAAGCTGCTCCTTTAATGAGTTTAAGTCCTATTGTCTTGTGGAAACTGCAGCTTCTTCATTTGTTCTCTTTTGTTAGGTGCACAAAGCTAACATGGTGAGATTTTGGTTTGATCTGGGTTGGGGTCAGTTCAACTTCAATTCAGAAATGAATGCGTTTCATTTTTAAGTTCGCTGAATTGAAATTTAGTTGACCCTCAATTCAGATGTTAGGTTTTGAGTTGCGTGATCTCAAATAGTTTGATAGCGTGAATACTTCTCTTGCATGCAGTTTGACCCTCTTGTTTGACACTGAATCGGGTCTATGGTGGTGACTTAAAATAAATCATCAAACCTTAAAAGGAATTATTTTATTTTATTCTTCCAGCTGATCCAGAAAGGCACCAAACTGGTTCTGGAGCAGGTTGTGACGTCCATCGCGTCAGTGGCTGATACCGCAGAGGAGAAGTTTGTGCCCTACTATGACCTGTTCATGCCCTCGCTCAAGCACATCGTAGAGAACGCCGTTCAGAAGGAGCTCCGCCTGCTCCGAGGAAAGACCATCGAGTGCATCAGCCTCATCGGCCTGGCTGTGGGCAAAGAGAAGGTGTGTTTACTTTATGATCTGTCCCCCTAAAGGTCCACTAAAATTGTAAAGTATTTACTTTTAAAATTAACTAAGTAAAGATGAGATTGATTTTAGAATAAAATGATTAATAGCTTTTCTTAGGGCTGTCAAAATGGCTGAAGCTAAAGTCGAAAATTCTTTCTTAAATATGATCAAAATTTGAATTCTAAAGGCAATACTTAATTTTAGAGGGGAAAAGTACTGTATTGTGTCCTATGCCCACAAGAGGGCGCAAGCTTTTATTGAAATGACATTCACTTTTTACAGTGCATTAACTTTTCAAACAATTGTTATTAAATCAAATGTATAATTTCATTAATGAGCATGTAAGGAAAATTAGGTAACAAAAGTGCATAACTGCAAGCGTATCGGTAACCTGAGAAAACACAACGTAATGTGGACACAAAATAGCAAACGGACGTTCAGAAACAATCCATTTCCACTCACTAAACATCTACATATTGTTCGTCAAAAACACCAAACAACTTGACCTGCAGCGAGTGCTGAGTTATTGGTGAGGTATGATCAAGTATGTCTTTGCCAGGTGCGCAATATGTGGATACAAAACGTTATACCGCATGATTTTTGCCACCAACTGAGAGGATTTTCGTCAGTAGGAAGCGTATCTTTCATTTATATCCATCTCATGCTCCAAAACCCTGATTACCTTGCTCTGCTCTGTGTCTGACTGTATATGCTGTCGCCCATTTTCTCTCTGACTCAGAGTCCTCACTATTTTTTTTCCCCACCTTTTTCAAATGAACAGCACCGCTGTACTGGATAAACATACCGCGTCAGTTCTGTCATCATGTCTCGCGCGCCTCTACCAAACATTCGAATGCACGGTTTTTGCATTCGAATGTGCTTTTATTTTATTTTTTAAAATTGTAAATTCGACGAATATTCGAGATTCTAATTATTTGACAGCCCTAGCTCTTCTACCACTCCTTGATTTTATGTTGAACAGGTTTTTAATAGTGGTGGGCATAGATAATTTTTTTTTAATCTAGATTAATTCCAAAATTAATCTAGATTAAAATGGCTCATTTGAATTCTACCGAAGGCATACAGAATGTGTGCTCGTAAGTGATCGTTTGTCTTTTTGTAGTTTGAATAATAAATAACTTCTGTCCCTTTAAGACCTGACACACACATGGATCCCAAACACTGTTCCTGTGAGCTGGTTACGACTGTTTACGCTAAAACTCACCAAGATGGGCATTGAGACATTTGAGTGTATTTGACCATTAATAAGCTGGAAAAAGGAGCTCATTTTTGCACTTGTGTGTCAGAGGCGGCTTTATTACGGTATGTGTGTGTGTGCTTCAGATGCGAGCGCGAAATCTGCGGGAATTAGTAGAATTAACGTAATGAGCAACCCCGCGCGAAATTCAGACCGCTCACACCAATACTAACACGCTAAATCCAGCAGAACACGCATTCGCCATGTTCAGAGGATTAACCGGACTGAATGAGAGGCGGGTGCGTGTCAGTCGGAGAGGAGAGCAGCTGATATCCATACTGTAGAAAATGAGTATTGTATCGTTTCAGATATTTCAGTATCGATACATAGCGTAATATGGATGTTTTTGACAACACTAGTAGGCATACACACAGGTTCGAAGACTCGTTCTCTCGCCCCCTACAGTGCAATTCAGCTAGGTGTACATCCGCACTAAAATACCAGTGTGAAAGTCATCATAGCTTGCGTAGTCTAGACCCAGCTCCCAACCCAACTTTGAGAATAGATTAACGGCGATATTTTATTTTTTTCGCCCGATAAGAGGTTCACGTTAACGGCCCACCACTAGTTTTAACCAAGTAAATCCAAACTTAGTCTTAAGGTTTTTAGAAAAAATTAATCTTAAACAGCTTTGTTATATTTTTGAATAACTAAACCTGGCTCTCGCCATAAATATTACAATAGAAACTGGCATGGCATCAAAATAAAAGATTAAAATAAAATAAAATGAGATTAAAAAGGAATGACTTAAATTTTTGTATTTTAATATTTATCCTTTTTTTTTTCCTTTTCTTTTTTTCTTTCATCTTTTATTTTGCTCTTATCTGGTTAATTTATTAATACATTAGATCAAAATCTAATTAAAATCCTGATTTATATTTTACTTTTATCTTTTAATAGAAATGTATATATTTATTGTGCTTGGTGTCTGTTATTTATCAGTATTTATTTTAGTTTATCTAATTTATTAAGTTAATGTAAGTTTCTTACCTATTTTGAGAAATTTAAAATTCGCAATCAAGTTAAATATTAAAATGGATTACTAAAATTACAAGTCTATATTTAAACAAATCACATGCAACTTAAATTTAAAAAATATTTGGCTGCTATTTAAATTTTCTAATGGTGGTATTTTTATCCTTTTTTCAAATTCTTAAAATTGAATCTATCTTGATCTTATCCGATTTAATTTATCAGTATTTTAATTAGATTTTAATCTATGAATATTCTTTTGATCTAATGTATTCTAATATTTATATACATTTTATTAAAGAAAAAGGTCAAATATATTTATTGTATTTGGTGATCTGTTATTTATCAGTATTTTTGTTTATCTAATTTATTAATGTAACGTCTTTAAATTTATATAAAAATAGGTAAAATTAACATTACATTTTAATAAATTAGATAAACACAAATACTGATAAATAACAGATCCCTAAGTACAATATATTTGACCTTTATCTTTAATAAAACATTTAATTCTAATATTTTATTTTAAAGTTACATGAATTTATACAAATATGTAAACAAATTACTTTATTTACTTTTGGAAATCCATTTTAATATTTTATTTGACTTGTGATGTCTTCAAATTTATATCAAAATAGGTAAAATTGACAATAAAATTATTAAAATTGACAATAAAATATTAAAATTGACAATAAAATATTAAAATGGACAATAAAATATTAAAATGGATTATACAAATATGTAAACTATTTACTTTTGATAAATTCATGCATGTAACTTTAAAAAAAAAAATATTAAGAATTGTTTTCTATACATTTTTTACTTTTGGTGGTAATTTTAGTATTTATTTATTTATTAATGCGTTTAATTTGAGCATGGGTTTTTTTTTAGACAAGTGGATACATCTCAATCCACTCTCTTATGCCAGCAGCTGAATGGAGGATTTGCACCCGTTTGGTTTTGTAAACGCCTGATTTGTGCCCGTCCAACCGTTTCGTTTGTTTTCTCCTGTAGTTCATGCCAGATGCTTCCGCCGTGATGCAGCTCCTTCTGAAGACACAAACTGATTTCAATGACCTGGAGGATGATGACCCACAGGTCAGCCAAGCAAGCAAATCATGGAGCCTGATTTTAAAACTAGAGTTTCTCCTATTGTGTTATTGAGCTGCTTTCTTGCGCTTCCAGATCTCCTACATGATCTCGGCATGGGCGCGCATGTGTAAGATCCTGGGGAAGGAGTTTCAGCAGTACCTGCCTGTGGTGATGGGTCCGCTGATGAAGACGGCCTCCATCAAGCCTGAAGTGGCTCTCCTTGATAGTAAGAGTTCTGTTCCTAGTGCGAGTGAGCTGTCTGCGTGTTCAGACTTGTTATCATAGTTTAACATGGACTCTTATGGATTTAGCTGGGTGTTAGTAACGCCTCTTCCATCTGGCTCTCTCAGCTCAGGACATGGAGAACATGTCTGAAGATGATGGCTGGGAGTTTGTGAATCTTGGAGACCAGCAGAGTTTTGGCATCAAGACCGCAGGACTGGAGGAGAAGGCCACGGCATGCCAGATGCTGGTGAGATGGCACACCACCCAGACATAACCAGCGACACTAACTCTTATTATTCAACTTTAAGATGCATTGAGTGACTAAAGGTGTTTTTAAGAAGCAAACCGTGGCTGTTAATATTTTTTGGCAAGTCAGTTTATACAGTACAGCTGTAAAAAATGCTTCACTGTGAAACCGCTCAAACTAAATTTAGTGATGTTGATTCATTTCAGTTCAAAAACAGTTGATGTTGCAAAGTTCACCAATTATGAAACAAAATTGATCGGGCTAGCTAATGTACTAAAACAATGTTTCCTTGAATTTAAAAGTAATAAAATTAGATTTATTTGAATGAAATGAAGTGTTAATGATGCATGAGACAAATGCATTTGCCTTGTTATTAAATATTTGTTTTTTTTATGAATCTATTCCGATTCCTTGTTATGAAATTGATTGAGAAATTGAACACAAGATTGGAGGAACATGTTCACCTAATCACGCCATGACCACAGGATATAAAGGTTGTAGGAAGTAGCCTTTATGAATTATGCTCTTTTTTTCTATTTAATTTGGGCTGACCTGAAATGGCCCATATCCCAGCAGTAAATGTGCTAAAAACATTGATTCAAGGGCATGCATTTATTGCATGGGCGGAGCTAGAACATAACGCGTCTGAAATTATTATAATTTGTGAATCAAACTGTACATTGAAATAACTTCAATATTAAAGGAACACTAAGCTTAAGGACTTTAGCTTATTCACAGTATCACCCAGAGTTCGATAAGTCCATACATAATGTTCTCATCTCCGTGCGTGCCATAACTGTCTAACGCACCCCCTTGCTAGCCTAGCTTAGCACAAAGACTGGAGGTAAATGGCTCCAGCTAGCCTAGCTTAGCACAAAGACTGGAGGTAAATGGCTCCAGCTAGCCTACTGCTCAATAAGAGACAAAATAACACCAGCATTTTTCCTATTTACATGCTGTGATGTGTAGAGGTCGACCGATTCATCGGTTTTGCAGATTAATCGGCACTGATAGCTGATTGGTGGAACAATCGGCTATCGGCAAAAATCCACACCGATATTTTTTTCCGGTTTGCGTCTGTTGCTGGAGCAGCAGAGACGGGTGCGCTGTCATTACACAGTACAAGAGCTCTGAGAAGGGCCTGCTGGCAGTATATATAGCATGAGAGCGTCCTCTAGAGGCGAAAGAGAACTATCACTGACGCCTTGTCTTTACATTCACACATGAGGCTGCACGGAGAGAATTGACACATCAGATGCACGTTTAAAACATGACAGAGACGGTATGAATACAGAACACTACAGTGCTTGTTACCAAATCATTATAAAGTAATTAATTTGTTGACTAGATGCTTCATTAGCAGGTAAAGAACAGCAGTGTGTAAATTTGTCAACGAGGCTGAGATGAGGCTAACATTAGCAGTAAAAACAATGTGATTAAAAACACACGCAAGTCCGACCGGACCAAATGTTGCATATATAAAATTAGTGACGTGAGAAAGCAAACTGTATCGTCATCCTGCCGAAAGAAAGCAGAAGCGCACTCATTTTTTTAAAATCAGATAACGTTAATTGCCTTCTAAAAAGCAGACTGTTTGGATTTACATGAAATGCTAACACTTTACAATAAGATTTCATTTGTAACATTAACTAAGGTTAATAAATTCTTTGGAAATATTGTTCATTATGTTACCTGTTAACCTTGGTTAATGCACTATGAACTAACATGATCAGGGTATAATTGTAGTGCTCATGCTGTACAAATATATATTGCATATAAGCTAATACATCCTTGTTGCATAGGGACTTGTATAGTGTTACCAAGGAAATGAACATGCATGTTTCTAGATTATAGCTAAAGGAACAACTTTGACCTGTAATATTTTAATGTTTTTGGACTTTTTTTTTTTTTTTTTCTGTTAGAAATTCTCATTTTAATATTATATTTAGATTTTTAGCACATTTACATGGATCAGTACTGTTCTTTTATTTCTTGTAATAAAGTTCAGCACTTTTTTATTTATTTATTATCCAGCATCCATAAAAAAACCCTGTCGATTAATCGGTTATCGGCAAGTGCGGTCCAACCTAGTTATCGGTAAAATCCACTATCGGTCGACCTCTAGTGATGTGTATAGTTACATCGTGTACTAAGACCGACGGAAAATGAAAGTTGTGATTTTTCTAGACTGATATGGCTAGGAACTATACTCTCATTCCTGCATAATGATCAAGGAACCATGAGCCGTCCCATGAGTGCAGTGGTGCAATATTACACAGCGTCTGAAAATGGTCCCCAGCACTGTGTAAGCAGGTTGTCACGTTGGTTATGCTGACGGAAGTTAGCCTATTTTCAGACGCTGTGTAATATTGCGCCGCTGCACTCATGGTACGGCTCATGGTTCCTTGATCATTACGCAGGAATGAGAGTATAGTTCCTAGCCATATCAGTCTAGAAAAATCACAACTTTTCATTTTCCGTCGGTCTTAGTACACGATGTAACTATACACATCACAACATGTAAATAGGAAAAATGTTGGCGTTATTTTGTCTCTTATTGAGCAGTCGGCTAGCTGGAGCTGTTTACCTCCAGTCTTTGTGCTAAGCTAGGCTAGCAGTGAGTGTGTCAGACAGGGTTATGGGATGTATGGACTTGTCTAACTCTGAGACTAACTTATTCACCGTATCCCCCAAAGTCGGCGTGTTCCTTTAACACTAAAATAAGATGCTTGTGGAAGTTGCATTCATTGCTATAGCAAAAGTGCGTTTGCTTTCAGGATCTTCAATAATGGCCGGTAGAAAGTTAAACCTCAGCATTTTATTTAAAATGGAAAAACTCATCATGCATTTGTCATTTTAGTGGCGCTTGTGTTATATACAAGCCGTTTTCACCATGTGACACCTAAATCATGTGTTTTTTGTTTTTTTCCTGATGCTATAGACATTGTTGGAAATTGCCGTTTCCTCCCCAGTTCTTTGGTTTGTCAATAAGTAGACGCAAGAGATTCAGTAAAAGTAACTTGAAAGTTTAATAAAGCAAAATCAGATCAGCTTCTGAGCTCAGGATTACAGAACAGCAATATCAATACTGACATACGGGCGGTCCGTAATGTCTCACAAGGCTAAGTTTGCAGTTTTTATTCTTGTGTTGGTGACGCCTTTCTCCTGGTTCGATGAACACCTTCCAATGGCCTTTGCTCCTCTCTACCTCCCCTATTTGGCATCTGCACACAAAAACATATCAAGCATAGCCGCTCCCCCATTGCCAGCTCATGGTTTCAAATACTTTCGCTTTCAGAGCATGCCTCTAGTAGGGCTGCACAATTAATCGAATTTTAATCACGATCACGATTTTGGCTTTCCACGATCAAATTCGCGTGATCGAGCGATATTTAAAATGCGTCATTCATTCACGCTTTGTATTAAAAAAATTTTCAAAGCCAGTCTAGCGCGCTGTAAAGCAGCTGTCTGATCACGTGCGTCCATGCACCAATGCATGCAATCCACCAATGCACCAACGTGAGGAAAATACCACAGCAGATAGCAGGCTATAATCTATCTTAACAAAGAAAAAATGCCTAACGTAGCAGAGGGAGCGGCCGAGGGGCTTGTCCCGAGAATCGGATCGTCATCCATTGTGTGGAAACATTTTGGGTTTCAGGCAAGTGACACAAAACAAGAACAGGTCATATGCAAAGAGTGCCATAAAGTTGTTTTGACACCACAAAGCAACACAACGAACCTCTTTAACCACTTAAAAAAACACACCATAAAGTTCAATACGATGAATGTATGAGGGCCAAGAAATGCGTTGCAAAGACTAATCATCCCACAACATCTCAGACATCCATCGAAGCGAGCCTCTTTAGCGCATCACCATACCCATCCACCTCTCAAAGACACAGTGAAGTAACAAATGCAGTCGCATTTCATTTGGCTAAAGACATATGTGCTCAATAAACACGGTGACAAACGAAGGCTTCAAATTATTGGGTCAACACCCTGGATAAACGATACGTGATGCCCTCGCGTAATTATTTTTCAAAGGTGGCACTACCTGCGATGTACAGAAAACGCAGAGGGGAAATAGAGCGTGATCTTGCCAATATAAAGTACTTTGCAACTACAACGGATCTGTGGTCAAGCAGGACAATGGATCCGTACATGAGTTTGACAATTCATTACATCGATGAGGATTTTGCAATGCAGAGTCGATGCTTGCAAACATCTTTTTTCCCGCAAGATCACACGGGAGAAAATGTTGACAGGCTAGTGTTTCTTTCCAAAAACCTGTAAACTACAGTACTCTTTTCGCCGTAGTTCTTCTGCCTTGAAATGTTCTTATTTGGTTACATTCTGTTATGGAATATTTGTTTCTTATTGATTGTATATTTTATTTTTAGTTTTATTCACATCCATTATGCAGGTAAAACTTAAGTTTATATTTTACTTCCTAAAATATATTTACACATTGTAAAATGTAAAATAGTGCCCTGTTGAAGTTTTGCTACATTTTCTTTATTGTTTTAATTTATTTTTATTTATTCTTTAAGGAGATTCACTGAATTTTGGTGAATAAGAGGACCTATTTTATTTTGATGCACATATCTGTACATTAGCAGGAATGTTGCACAATATGGATGTGAAGGCAGTAAATGTAATTAGCTTGTGTGACAATAAAAAATTGTTTTGGTTAAAATCAACAAATAATCGTGATAATGAATCGTGATCTCAATATTGATCAAAATAATCGTGATTATCATTTTGGCCCTTATCGTGCAGCCCATGCCTCTAGTTAATTCATATGGTGACTGGCTGTAGTCACCATAGGCCTCTGCTGTAAGTGGGTACACAAGCATATTAAAAGATTCCAAACATATTGTAATATACCAAACATAGTTAACCTTTCTAGATAACGCATAATTGTCCCATAAAACATAATTATCCCACAACATGTAGAACACATCACACCTGTGTATCAGTGTTTGTATTGTGTGCTTGGAGTGCAGAACTTAAATGTAGGAAACTTGTAGCTTACATTTTTGGACTAGTTCGACGTGCAGGACCACAGAATGAAACTGTGACGACAAACGTAAGGTAATTAATTAGCTGTGTGTTCCCATATGTCATTAAATGTTTCAGCATGACGTAATGCAGTTGTTAGAAATGCGTTCTAGGTGTCGTCATTATGCAATAGATAGGGCCCTATAAAATCTGTTATTATTTTCCCAAATTCCGTTTTATATTAAAACAATTTTGGGAATTCCGTTATTTTAGGCATACAAAAAGTGCTTTTAATGTTAATATAATAGAACATAAAACACAATAGGAATGCCCTTAAATTTATAGCGGTAATAAAGTGCAGTATTTGTCCTGAAAAGTACTGAGTAAATGTAGGTTTAAGTACTTCAAGTCACAACACAATATTAGTGCTCTGAATTGATTTAAAAAAACTGAATCACATTTTTTTTTTTTTGTAATTAATCATGATTAATTGCAATTAAAAAACATTGAAATTACTACAATATCAAAATATTAAACTCCAGTTACTCAACAACTTTTATTATAACCCATTATAACAAATGTTATATTTACCTGTGGCCTTCCCTGTTAGACATATACACAGAAATTGAATAAAGTTATCAACACTTTTCTTAACTGCATAAATGATTAGTAAAATATGGATTAATCATCATTAAAGCTACACTTTTCTGTTCCCGTTGTTCTTTGATGAACATAGTGACAGTAGCACTGTCTGTCATTTTAAAGATTTACCGCTTCCGAACATGACGCGGATCAGACTCTGTCCCGCGCATTTCATTTTCTCTTAAGTTCAAGACATTATTGTCCATACAGTGCATTTAAAAATAAGGCAAATACAGCAAGTACTCCCCGCGAGGGAGCTGCTCGGCTCTGGACTAAGGGTTTGAGTTTCTTAACTTTTCCAGAGCGGTGGAGAGCCGCTTCGCCATACTTTCATTGTTTTGAAAGGGGAGCTGAAATGACGAGAGGGGTTGTTCCCCAGATTTGCTTCCCCCGGTCTGCATTTTCCCCAGACATTCGTTCTTCTCCCACACAAAACGGCAACTTGCAGAGGAGTTGATTTTCCCCTTGACTAAATGCATTCCAGCCCTTTGTGCTAATTGACACTCGATTCCCGGATCCTCTGAATCAAGCAATTTACTCCTTGCAACTAACCAAATGACTGGCCTGTTATAGTGAAAATGTTCCTTTTGAATGGTTTAATTGTCTGTTGCTGTTCTTCCTCAGGTGTGTTATGCTAAAGAGCTGAAGGAAGGTTTCGTCGAATATACGGAGCAAGTCGTCAAGCTGATGGTCCCTCTGCTCAAGTTCTACTTTCATGATGATATCCTTCATGACTCTAATGGTCAACCAAAGCGGAGATCTAGATTTTTACGATGGTGTAGCATGCACTTTATTCCAGGGTTCCCGCGGGGTCTTAAAAAGTCTTAAAATGTCTTAAATTTCAAAATCTAAATTTTAGGCCTTAAAAAGTCTTAAATTCTCTGAAGTATTGAGTTCTAGGTCTTAAATAGTTTTAAACAGGTCTTAAATTGTTCTGCGTCCATGTAACGCTACCTCTAATGCTCATTGAAATGCTCCCGCAGCGCTTTTGTGTGTGTGTGTGTTTATTCCGGGCTGTTGTAGTTCTTTCTTTCGCTAGTCCAACTATAGTTCGCTGTATTACAACTACAAATGAGACCAGCATGCATCTTATATTGCAGCCAATCAGCTTTCATGTTATTGGCGCGGGTCTCTTTCGGATCGTACCACAGACGCATCAAACGGATTTTATTCCTCAGCTTCAGTTCTCCAGTTCTTCCAGTTCACGCGATCGTGAAAGCGAAGGTGAATCTTTCTCACATCTCGCATAATGACCAAATAAAAGTATGATACGTCCGATAGCACTAAAAAGAGTTAATTAATAAGAGTTAGTTAAAAGCAATGTAAATCACAAACTCAATAGACACACAGACCGATGTCAGAATGGCTGTGGATTTTGTGCACGCGTTTGCCGCCTGTCAGCTCGTGCAAGTGTACCGAATGTGTCTATTTCTAGGCTTACTCTTGAACGATCATACACACATTAATATCCCTATGTTCTTATTGGCGGTTATGTCTTGACTCTTGAGTAAAAAAGTTTGGGACGTGTGTCAGTATTGTATCTGCACATTACTGTAGTTCTTAAAGTGAAAGCATACCAATATAGCTTAAACCCGCTCCTGTCTGTGTGTTAATGTTAAACAACAACAACAGGGAAAAAACGGTACTTCAACTTTAAGCACTGTTTGTATCCGTATCTTTAGGTTGTATTTATTTGTCCTATTGTAATTGGTTAATAAGTTTAGTTTATTTTATTAATGACCGTTTACTTGAGAACTTTTTACTTATATTAAGCAATTGCTTACTTGTAAGATTTTGGTCATATTTCCCACCCAAAGCGATAATGTTATTAAAGCTAGATAGCACACCACTTTACCAGCCTTTTTTGTAATACCAAACAAGATTCATGCATTTTGTTTGTTTTATTGTCATGTGTGACTATTGTGCATCTACGGTAATATGGTAAATGTGGCATCCTATACAAAAAACAAAACTGGAAATGACCACCACAAAATCAGTAATTTTGATCTCAGAAGGGAAAAAAAAAAATATATATATATATATATAATATATATATATATATATATATTTTTTTTTTGTTGTAATATATATTAGTGAAATCCTGAGATTGAGCTATGAGGAAGTGCAAGTTTTCTAATACTTTGTTCAATTTGAATAAATTAATTTGCTATGCAAGTAATTTTGTGATTCTGCATTTCCTTTGTACTTTTTTTTATTGTGCGATATAGGTCTTAAATTTAATCCCTAATGGTCTTAAAAAGGTCTTAAAAAGTCTTAAATTTGACTTGGTGAAACCTGCAGAAACCCTGTATTCACAAATAACCTGCTTTACACTGATTCACTTCCCAAAATCTAAACTGGAAACGCCGTTGACTTTTACGATTGATAACTGAGAATATTAGCTGATTTAATTGGTCGTAATCGCAGCAAATTGATCCAGTTTTTCTATTTTAACTCTTTCCCCGCCAGCTATTAAAGTTGCCAGTGCATTTTTGGTCATTCACAAAACTTTCATGGCCCTATGAATATGGGAATATATCAATGAACAGAGCCTCTGCTTTTAAACACAACCCATTTTATTCATTCTGTTATCAAAACTTGTAAGTTTAATGAAATATTTAGCTGAGATAATCAATCTGAATCAAAGTCTTTTGACAAAAATGTGATGATCAAAACCTAGATCGAGTCCATCAACACCCCCAAAACTTAAGTCCTATCGGTTACATTAGGCAGTTCAGATTTATGCCGTTTAATTTATTCGCATTATCCTTATTGCACGTGAGCAATGCTCCTGGTTTGGGCAGATCGTGCTTGTTTTTTGGATCTGTAGATGCGCCTTTTTTGAGACTGTTAGCATCCTTGACTCTGTCTTGACGTGTGCGAGTGGCGGCCGCCGAGTCCATGCCTCTACTCCTGGAGTGCGCTCGCGTCCGAGGCCCAGAATACCTCACCCAAATGTGGCACTTCATGTGTGACGCCCTCATCAAAGCAATCGGCACCGAACCTGACTCGGACGTGCTGTCAGAAATCATGCACTCGTTTGCTAAGGTAACTTGCTGTAAACTAGGTAGTGTTTATTCTGCAGTCTGCATCCACCAGAACCGTTCAGTGGGGTTCTGTACTGTGAGAATTGAAAATGCTAATTGTTCTGTGTTTGTATGTGTTCACTAGTGCGTCGAGCTGATGGGAGACGGGTGCCTGAACAATGAACACTTTGAGGAGCTGGGAGGCATTTTGAAAGGGAAACTAGAGGAGCACTTTAAAAACCAGGAGGTCAGACAAGGTGAGACGCACAGAAATTACCCCAAAACTGATCAAAAATACAGTAAAAATTGCTAATTAGAGATGCACCAATTGTAATTTTCTTGTCCGATTTGTTAATGAGATCGGCCAATATACGTACCCTCCTACGTACTTCCGCTCAATTTTAATTTTCCTTCAGTTCTCCGTCTGGGACTGCTATGTTCTTAGGTTTTCTCCCGAACAATTTTTTACCGGTCCAATCAGCGAACAGAGGATGTGGCTGAGAGCAATGACGATGTCGTGCGCTAGTTTGAGTTGTAGTTCAGTAATGGCAGCGGTGAAAGATGCGTGTGTGTGTGGCACTGGCACCGCTGACGAATGTCCAGAAGTTAAAGCCGGAGTGTGGCGAGGTGGATGAGCGAGTGAGATCGGTGTGCGTGATTGAGAATGAGACACACCCCGAGTCCTCTCATGAGGGAGCACGGAGGCATATAAGGACGAGCGACACCGGTGAAGAACGAGAGCGGACCAGGGGTCTGTTCTTTGTACCTCGCTTAATACATCTGAGATTTGACAGATCCCAGATCTTTTAATCGTGATAACTGATGTCTGGCTAATTTGATTCTTCAAACGAATTTGCGGATTGGATTAAATTATCTGGATTAAATGATCGAAGATCACTGCGCGTTCTTGTTTTCCCTGTAGAGGGCAGACTCATCGATACTCCAAACCATAAGGTCAGCAACAAGCAACAAGACAGCAACGTAATGACATCATATAATTAAAAAAGCCACCTGGCAAAACTTGGCAAATTACACAAAAAAAACACGAATATCTGGAGCTTTATAAGGAAACAGCCAAACGACCAAACCAACATAAGTTATAATAGATCAATGATAAATTTTTTTTTTTTTTTTTTACATGATTACCAATTATTTATATTCACGATTTTATACAGTATTTGTACACCCTTTACATTTTTATTTTATATTCAATTTAATTAAATTTGAAGCCGATTTGTAACGTGACTATTAAAGTTTCTTAAGGGTCAAGATCAGATTCTCTGCATCTCCTGCGCTGCATCAAGCCATCCCATAATATCCGTCATCACTTAAATTCATGCACGGCTCAGATTAACTGTACAACGTGTGCAAACCTCCAATAAAATTATAAAGTAATTATTCCATCACAAATAAATCGCTCAATCAAGTGGCTGTGTCTATAGTATTATACACAACATTGATCAATGTTCTGACAACATTTCCCCTGGTTCAGTAATGAACTCTTGTAATAAAGTAGCAGTGGCTGGGACAGATTTTAAGTATAACCTCAAGATGCGATCTAACCCTGTTCACATGAAATAAGCCGCTTGAGCAGGTTTGAGCTTACGGGCCTGTTGCTATGACAGCAAGTCCAGGATGAGCGTCGTAGAACCAAACAATCCAAGATCATGCCAAATCGTCAACAATCAAATCCAGCTGACTGAGTTAGCGCGAGGAACGGGCCCCTGGCCTGGATTTTAAGTTGTTTTATGCATGTGCGCGGCAGTCGTCTGTGAGGGTCTGCCGCTTTTACTTTCATTTTGTGTTTATTTGATTAAAAGTTGTTAAACGTTCGCTGGTTCCCGCCTCCTTCTTCCCTGAACAAACAAACTCCGTTACACGGAGCAAGAACAATCACTGCTGAGTTTTGTTGGTGGCCATGATGTTGTGGTCCGGGAAAAGTGTTTTTCTGCTCGCTCCGTTAGTGGTGAAGGAGTTGGCTGAAGCCGCCCGTCTCCCACCACCCGCCAAAAAAAACCCAGGCTGAATTACCGACTGCTTTTGAGAAACACCCAGGTCATGTGGTAATGTAATTGCTGTCCGAATCTGAATTTTGAAGTGAGATTCTTGAAAACTCACTGTTTGTATCCTTTTTAGACCCCTGCAGAGCACCGTGCGGTTGCGTGCGCTATAATTTGGATGCATTTCTAGAGTTGTATTTCTTTAAATGCTGGCAAGTGTTTACAAGAGCAAAATATTTCATCACCGCTCAAAAAATAAAAGTAGAAAAGCACGTAAACATTTGAATCGGGCCGTTATTTATGGCATCACTTTTTTTTTTTTCTAATACCAAGCATATGACATTTTATTTACAGCATATACATGTTATGATTGCGCGAGATATGCACCACGAGAGCAGTTCCGATCACAAAACTCTCCTCTCCACCGTGAATAAATAACAATCCGAATGCACAAGGTTTTTTCACTGACACTGAGAATCAAAGGCGAACGGTGCGTGACATGCGTCATGACCAAACGTTAGCGATTGGTTAGGCAGATCCAGAGTGACTCTGGGCAGATCCAATAGTTTTAAACTTCAACAGAGTTCCTGCCTTCAAGGAAGTAAACGCTTGTCAATGGAGAGTGGCCAGACTCTGTACAAATGAAATGTACGAGAGTCTCGTAAGACCAGGCTAATAATTGACAGCATATACAAACAAAAATCCACTTTTTCTTCAAAGCTAATTTTATTTTTTTTATATAAAATAAAATAAATTATTAAACATTACAACAGGATCTCCTCTCTCTTAAACTCTCAAAAAATAAGTGTTCTGTGCCTGGAAAGAAGTAGAAATAACAAATAACTGAAAATCAGTTGCTTTATGAAACACATTATAAATTGACTTTCTTTTCTTGTCTTACAAAAGTCAAAAGATCCTATAAATGAACAAACCTGAATTGTACAATACTCCTCCAAATTATAGTTCAGTAATAAATGTTGCCAGCTAGAGATGTCACACTACCAAAATTCCAGTAGTCGGGACCAATACCATAATGTTACGGTACTCTGTACCAATTTCAGTATCACAGCTAAATGTAAAAATTTTTTTTTTTATTTAACCATTTTTTAAAAAATGAATTAAATGTATTTAGTTTATTATTTATGATGATGATCATTTAATAATCAAGTAAATAATACATAATAAAACGGCATACAGCCTTTAAATGTTTAAGTAAATATTACTTATAAGTAAATAAAAGTAAATATTGTTTATAAAAAATATCTAGTCAAAATTAATCAACATCTAGCCATTATTATTATTACATAGAGATGGCGCTAAATCTACTGTAGTCTACAAAAGTAGCCCAATATATTCTGTCCATTAAATTTTTGACGGGTGGCCGTGGAGACCTTTGAGTGTCTGTGTTCATACTATGACAGTTTTCTCAAATGAAACGGTAAATTCTCATGAAGTGACGGCTTATGCGTTCGGCTGGTCATCCAGCGCCATGAAGTCCATAATTTCTTTGTAATTGCTTTGGTCTTTTCGCTGCTTATACCAAGGAAAGATATGAGAGGCTGCAGACCTGTGGCTGGCTCTGAGCTCTGGCCTGCTTTAGCCGTTTGACCTTTACTAACGTTACCTTCTTCAAACTGGGCATGTTCCGCGAGTTTTAAGTGTCTAATTAGGTTTGTTGTGTTGTGCACTTTCCTAGTGGTTCCCCCGCAGTTTATTTTTAATCTTACAAGTTTTACAAATGTCATAATTAGTGTCTTCACTCGCAGTAAAAAACGTCCATGCCAATGACATGTTTGCATGCAGCTCGTGCTCACAGCCGCATGTAGACGGATCGGCTCAAAAGCAGAGACACGTGAGACTGATCTGCCCATCATGCAGAAAAGCGGCCATTTCCGATCCCTGGCTGATCAATCGGTGCATCTCTACTTAATATCATTTACATTTTACCATATATTCACATAGAAAACTTGCATTTATTCCTGTAATGCAAAGCTGAATTTTTAGCATTATTCCGGTCTTCAGTGTAATGAATTTGCTAATTGTATCTGTTCTCTGCAGCCAAACGACAAGATGAAGACTATGACGAGCAGGTCGAGGAGACTTTACAAGATGAGGTGAGCTGTTCATCTCACACACCTTTTTGAATGAATGATTGTTTGCACTCGTTTTAAAGCTCCTCTTGATCTCCACGCCTCGCATGTTTCAGGATGAGAATGATGTTTACATCCTGACCAAGGTGTCGGACATCCTGCACTCGATCTTCAGCAGTTACAGGGAGAAGGTTCTTCCGTGGTTCGAGCAGCTGCTGCAGTTCATTGTCAATCTGATCGTGAGTGAACTCGTTCAGTCTTCAGATCCCGCAGTTAAACTCGGCTTGTTATAAACGTTCTCCTCGTTGTGTTCCTGACAGTGTCCACACAGACCCTGGGCGGACAGACAGTGGGGTCTGTGCATATTCGATGACATTGTCGAGCACTGCAGCCCAGCTTCCTTCAAATATGCGGAGTGCTTCCTGCGGCCCATGATGCAGTCGCTCTGTGACACCAGCCCGGAGGTGAGACAGGCGGCCGCTTATGGCGTCGGCGTCATGGCTCAGTTTGGAGGAGAGAACTACAGGCCTGCCTTCACAGGTGCAATGTCCATTCTTGCTTTAGTTTAAGTGTGACTTCATAGGGACCTACATTTGTTTCCAAATGCTTTCCGGTTTTACTTTTTCTGGATTTTCTGTTTTGTTAAATTTAAGTTCTACTTAGTCTAAAGGCATGTCTAATTTAAATTGATCTTGCTTTCAGTCCACGATTAGCTTTCTTTGTTTTCTTCATTACAGTTAAAGTAACCTCTGCTTTTCGCCAGTCCCTCACAAGTTACTCTCACTCAAACTTTCTTTCGGCTGCATATTTTACTATCTGCATAATAGGATTTTTTTTTTGGGAGGGGCATTTTGTTTGTTCAGTCTTTCTCAGTTGTCTTTAACAGAAAACTGAAAAACTGTTAACTGAAATATTAACTTGATGTTTCCAGGGGTGGGCTACAGGAGCAGCATAGAGCGCCCTCTCGCGGCTGTAGACGTAGATAAATGTTTATTCTTCTCAGTCAGTACGAATTAATTTTTATATGCTAGTCACACCTGACTAGAAGTTGCAGGACCAGCCAAACTATGAAAGAAAAGTGCGACTTATGCCTAGTTCAGACTGCCCGATTTTAGCCTCTATTTCACAACCTGTCGGCGAGTCACAGACAAATGCCCGAAATCATAGGCAAATCGGTGCTCGTGCATACAAGTGACAATCACGCAGTATGAATGCTCAAAGACGCGATCAGGGAGAATCGCAGATGAGTCGCCGACGCCCGTGAGATATTTGGCATGCTAAATATCTGGACCTGTCGGCGATTCAAACTCCTGCTGTGTGAAATGTGCTCTGACTGAAAAATACATCGGCAATGAGAGGTTCGCGGAGGAGTTATAGACCAAAATATTAGTATTTTAATAGATATATGTACAGTTATATCAAACAAACATTTGCTTGATCAGCAGGACATTGCAATATTATTTGCAAACTCTCTTTGCAGAACACAATCCTTGCTCCCTGTGTCTCTCCAACCATTTCCTCCACCATAATCTTTTGTTTATTTTTCTCCCTTTTGCTGCAAATCAGCGCACAGACAATTTGGAAGTTTCTGCCCAGCAGTCTATATTTAATAACAATTCCAGTCTGACGCACGTGTGATCTCTAGGGCTGTAATCAACCAAAGAAAATCTTGGTCGACTGAAGTCCTGAAATTTTCGACTAAAAATCGACTAAAATAACGTTAGGAAAAAAAAACGTTAAATGAATAAGCTGCACACTGTGCGCAGTACTTGGTAGCCTTGTTGTCTCCCTAAATTAATTATAAATAAACATAAAAAACTAGTAGGCTATTTGCAGTATATTAAATAGTTTTTGAGCTGATTATTTTGCACTGAAATGAGTCTGACACACGAGTCTGTGGCTCTGACAGCGTCGCATCGCATGCACCTGCGAGCTTCCGAAAATATAGCACTGTGTTGTCAACTAGATATCATCACAAGAACTTTTGAGGAATATGCAACATAATTTAGACAATTGTTTTTGTCATATGTATTATAATAACTGACAGACACTCATTGCAGCCGCTCTGTGAAGCTCAAACATATGAGCTCAGCTTCGCGGCTGAGACACGAATAGACTATTAACTTAAAGCTTTTACTCTTAAACACAAAAGGCACGTCCACTTTAATAAAAAAGAAATATTTATTAAACAAGCCAGATCAAGAGCATAAACAACGCTCTCACAATTAAATAAATATTATACAAGAAAACTAGCCTTCTTCAATCTGTCTCTCTTCTCCAGTAGGTTGGGCTAATCCAAAAGAAGTGGAAACAAGGGGGTGTTCTGAAGACAGACTGTTAACTGTGAAACAGGGGTGCTCTGAAAACACCCCCATTAGCAATTAGTGCTCTCCACCTGATGAAATGAACGCGGCGCGGCAAAACTGATGAAATGAACGCGGCAAAACTGACAGTACAGATCCACTTATAGCGTGGTGTTGTGACGCTTCCCCTCATGTGTATGTTGATGTACGTTCCTCAAGTTTACCGCTATGGGTGTGCGTTTGAGCCAGCGGCCCAGCGGGGAATGAAACACAAAGGACCCGCGAGAGACTCTTCGCCAGCGGGTTGGGCTAATTCAAAAGAAGTGAAAACAAAGGGGGTGTTCTGAAGACAGACTGTTACCTGTGAAACAGGGGTGCTCTCAAAACACCCCCATTAGCAATTAGTGCTTTCCACCTGATGAAATGAACGCGGCGCGGCAAAACTGATGAAATGAACGCGGCAAAAAATCGACCAATCAGAATTTTGGTCGAGCCAGAACGTATCGACTAATCGACTGGGAGATTACAGCCCTAGTGATCTCGTTGTTCACTTCTCGCGTGTGCTTTGTTGTGAAACGTAATTCGCGGACGGGACCGAGCTTTCGCCGATTCTTCATCTTTTACAGTCATGCAGTGTGAACACCGCAGTGCATGACTATCTGGGCCAGCATTCAGTCAGTGTGAAGAGCAGTGATCCGACGAGTTTGAAAATCGTGCAGTCTGAACTAGGCATTATAGTCCGGAAAATAGGGTACCTAATTTTGCAGCAATGGGGCACCTTTTTTTTTTTTCAGAATTTATTCCGGATTTGATTTAATACATGTATCAAAGGCTTAAACAGACTTTTTAATTAATCTTTGAATATGTAACGGAATGAAGAAATAAAAGGACTTGTTAAGTCTGGGCAAATAAAGTGACAACTGTTAAAATTGTGAGTAACTTTAAAATAGTTTTAACCCTTTCACATGCACGATCACTCCGGTGTGATCAGTCTTGGCTGGCCCCTGGAGCGCATGATCACTGGTGTGATTTTGAACATTCAGTGCATCACATGATTTGTGACGAGACAGACGTGCCCGGCCCTTGTCATGTACAACGTTTCTGTTTTCCAACATGTTTATTTTAGGTTTCACACATTTAAATATACACTCGTACCAGCAAAACCATGCATTTATAGTTTGTAAAATACACACCATCTATGTAAGCGACAATTATCCTTTCCATTATGTTCTTTACAGGAAGTTCCATTTGTGACTGATTCCGTCTGTTTTCTGCATTGTGGAACTCGTGGCGCCCTACATCAGTGCTTTATATTAAAGCATGTTGTCATTGTTCTTTCAGAGGCCGTCCCGCTG
Source organism: Romanogobio albipinnatus (assembly GCA_023566225.1). Lineage (NCBI taxonomy): Eukaryota > Metazoa > Chordata > Actinopteri > Cypriniformes > Gobionidae > Romanogobio > Romanogobio albipinnatus. Next base: position 72,333,801 of record CM042241.1, read on the forward strand.
CTCGTGGGTGTGATCCAGTCTGCAGACTCCAGAGCTAAAGAGAACGTCAACGCCACCGAGAACTGCATCTCTGCTGTGGCCAAAGTCATGAAGTACCGCCCAGAGTGCGTCAACGTCACTGAAGTCCTCCCTCATTGGCTGTCCTGGCTGCCACTCAACGAGGATAAAGAGGAAGCTGTCCACACGTTGAATTATCTCTGTGACCTTATTGAAAGGTGAGTGCCTGATGTGAACTCGGGGAGTTTTGGATGCAGGCTTGCCGTTTGAGTTTAATGTCCGTTTCCTCCTACAGTAACAATCCCATCGTTCTCGGACCTGATAATACGAACCTTCCCAAGATCTTCACCATAATTGCTGACGGCGTCGCCAATGAATCGATTAAAGGTGACGACGGCTGCAGCAAACGATTGGCCAATGTTATTCGTCAAGTACAAGTGAGTTTCATGTTATTTAATATGAACAATATGCTTTATTACAGACACAACCTCAGACTGATGCAGAATCGCTAAACTCTTATTTTTGTTAAATAAATAAAAATGCTTTCAGCACAGGATGAGCATTATGCTTTTTAATTATATTAATTTGTTTTATATGAAGTCTTGTTTTATATTGGTGCTTACAGATGATTAAACAAACCCCCCTGGATTATTGTCCATTTGGTCACATTTTCTGGTGTTCTTCTCCGACCCCAGTTCGTCTCGTGCTTTGCTTTATGGGCTTCCAAAAACATCTGCATATAACATGCTGTTTAGAGGTAGTTTACATGATTTAAAGTTAAGATATGCCTCTAGATTTAATCATTTAAATGTGTCTTTGAAGTTTGGGCAAAAACTTCTGGCAGCTTTAGTCTGGCAATGACGTGCTGCCAGTTGTCTATGCACATGTATATCTTCAAAATAGATGTGTAAGAGTGGACTCCTGTAGATGGTTCAATCTGCAGGGTTGCCAGAAGACTAAAGAAACGTTATCAGAAAGATGGAAGAAAACTGTACATTTCTCGTGTATTTCCACCCACTGCAACTTATACCAACGACGGAGATAAGTGCAGTTACAATAGCAAAATATGTGGGAGAGCCAGGGCCGGCTCGTGGCAATGCTAGGGGCGCCACTCATCCATAGGGGCACCAAAATGTATTACTGATACTATTTTATTCATATTAATTTGAAATATTACCAAATAAAGCGCAAAGAAACTTAACTAAGTCCCCGCATCTTCCCGGTCCGCCTCATCAATCTCCCCCGCCGAGCTTGAAGTGCGTCAGAAATATAACGCGTTGGGAATTTGTCGCGTCGCCTCTCGCCACATCTAATATAGACAGGATTGCTTTCATTTTTTTTAGGGAGCTTGGCCGCTCGCTCCAGGTGTAGACACGGGGAAAGTTGCCTGATCATTTATGACGGATGGCCGAATTGTAGTGTCATAAAAACAGAAGCATCTGATGCAGGCAAGAGAAGGGAAACACTATAAAAATGCTCTTCTTATTTAGTATGTTTGTCTTGTTTCTAGTCTAAATATCTAAAAATTCTTTAACCAAGATGCATTCCTAAAACAAGCTCAATGATCTGCCAATGGGGTGAGAAACATAATCTTGTTTCTGATTGAAATCTTGTTTCTGTCCCAAACAGAAATAAGAATTTTTCTCACCCCATTTGGCAGATAATTGTGCTAGTTTTAAGCTAAAACTCACTTCATTTTGATTTTTCCCCCAGAAAACAAGGAAAAAATTATCTAATGTCATTTTACCAAGCGGCAACCTCCCGCAGTTTCTCTTGAAGCCAATACGGAAGTGCCTCAAACTGCAATTCACCGACTGGCCGCTAGGGACCGGATCCAGAAGGGAGCAGAATCTCATTGAGCTCCATGTTAAAATGGCCAACTTTAGAGCAGAATAAAACATGTTTACAGCCTGGTACAAATTGTGGTTTTGGTCTATACGGCTCATTTTGCCCTTCATGACAACTGTGAGGGGGGTGAATTTTTTTATAACTCATTCGTTTACATTATATTGAGCCTTAAAGTTCTGCATAATTAAGGGCGTGGTCACTTTGAGTGACAGGTGGATTCCCGCTGCTGTCATTATTAACGATTAGCCGTCTGATCTCTGTTAGCCGTCAGGTTAACTTACCTCAGTAGTAAACTGGAAAGTAATAGGAATTCAAAATCAACCACCAATATATTCCACCCGACCTTCACACGTGAGCTAGCGCACCTCAGCTCCGCCTCCGCCTCAGCTCCACCCGCGTCCTGCCCATCCCGCCTCTTTGCCCATTTTCTGTTTCCCGGAAGTGACGCGCTCCCAAGATGGCAACGGCCTACACTAGGCTTCAGAAACGCTCTTCAGAAACCTACGGGTGACGTCACGGACACTACGTCCATATTTTTTTACAGTCTATGCATTTTACTAGTAAATACATCTTGATTTAAGAATTTTTTAATGTTTGGACTGGACACAAGAGAAAATGGCTTAATAAGAAGAGCATTTTCTGCAGTGTAAAGACAGAGGTGAAGTGCTGTAATGAATGAACAGTTTATTTATTTGCGTAGTAGTAAAATATTAATGTACGCTAATTAATTCCAGTTTGACCTTAAACTATATGCCAGCAGATGTTCTGGGTTCTCCAGTGGATTTTGTCAAAAATAATCATATCAGTTTTTTTAAACGCATGTAATATCACTTTTTTAATAGCCTAATGTTTTTATTCTGCCGTTGCGCAGTTTTAAGGGCACATATGGACATTTTAAAATGTATTTGCCCAAATTAGTAATGATATTTATATACAGGTTTATTTAAAATAGCAACATTTTATGTAAATTTCTCATTAAATATCTAAATTTCTCATGGTGAAAACATGAATGTGCATATTAGTGGAAGTTTGCTGCATCTACTGGAAAACAAACACTTTTGCTAGTTCTCAATAGTTTGTGCATGACTGCAGATGCACTCTTGTTATTTGTGTTTAGGCTGTAATGTGGCGTAGGTGCTATTGTTGTATAGTTTAACTATCATCAGCCTTTTAAAAAAATTAAATAATAATATCATGAACATAATGACGGGGTAGAATGGACTGGACATCATATAAAACAATACAAATTCAAAAACATCAATGCATTAAAAAAATAAAACAGTACCAGTGTTTCCGCAACTTAGACTGAAAACATGTAGTGCTAAACCTTCATACAAGGGGCACCAAGTCAAACCAGGGCCGGCCCTGGGGAGAGCGTTGCTATAATGTGACTATATTGTATTGCAATAGGGAGCACTTCAAAGTCAATACCAAATCAAAACTAGTTAGCACAGTATTGGTAATAGGAAAGATTTAATGACAAAATCTTTTTTTCAGATTTTGTCATTAAATCCTTCCTATGGTTACACAAGAGACATCCATTTTGACGCTATGAGATGATAAACTCATACCATTAATCGTACACCGCATGCGAGAGAGAGAATTCCTGTCTCCTTTTATCCCTTTCTCTGACCATGTGACAATCCAAATGAGATATTTAAACTGACCAATCAGACCAAACTCAAACATGACATTCAAACCAAACTTCCCCCACTATAAAGGTGGGACCCCATGTGTCCATGCATCTCCTAGTTGAGCCTTACTTTTTTTGGCTCTGGTTTGACCCGAGCAGAATTTGCATGGTATTTCCGAGTCAAATGTGTGACTGTTCTCCGTGTTTTCAGGTTTCTGGAGGCCTGTGGACGCAGTGTGTATCGGCCCTCAATGAGACGCAGCAGAAGGCCATCCAGGACCTCCTGAACTCGGCCTGAGACAGCGAGCGAAGCCTTAACCCTGTAAAACAGCCCATCTACTGAGGATTAAAAAACCCCTCTGGAACTCCACATCTAGAATTTTGGCCCTTTTCCCTATTTTGAACAAAGAATGGTCATGTGACTTGAGTCTGTGTTGGGCCTCTGAGCCGTCTGGACCTAATATCTCAAAGTCTTCAAGTGGGCCGAGCGTCCAGTGTGTGTGTGTGTCACCTCAAAAAGGGCCAACGGCTTCACAAACCGTCATCTTGAGCCGATGCTGGGGGGGATTTAGGGGTGTGAAATGAAACTAACCGTCATCCATCGTAGTTCTTTAAGAATTTCTGGTGTAGAAATTGTGCTTTTCTCCCTTACGAGATCAGTTATAGTTGTTTTGTCACAACTCGTGTGTCTGTCGATCCAACCAGACGCTGATTTAAGGGTCGGTCCGGCTCTTTTCTCCCTCTCTGAGACGGATCGGACTGAAATGGACTCGTGTTGGTTGAGCTCGAATGCAGTAGAGCGGTCATGTCGTCGACTTTTTGTTTTGTTTTTCTTTCAGGTTTTTTGTTCTCTTCGCCGCCGGTCCCTCGGGCCGCTGGTGACGTTTGGGAGAGATGAGCATCGGTTTGCTCCTCCTCTGCTGATGATGATGTGTGTGTGTGTGTGTGTGTCACGGCTAACGGTGTCTGTCATTGGCTCTCTTAATCCATGCAATGAAATAAACGACAAAGGAAAACCGGGACTCTGGGTTCAGGGCTTCTGATTATGAAGGAAATGCTCAAGTCTGAAGCCAGTTGGCTTATCGATGGTCACATGTCCATGGAACATTTGTATGATATGCAATCTATCCTGGTTCATCATTTTACAACACTTTCAGTATTAAAGCTGCAAGACATGATGAGCTCCGCGTCCGTGTTTCATTTGCTTTGTCAATGTGGAGGAATCCCGTCTGCTTTGAAACGGTACATGTTTGGTGTTCACGACTGAATGCCTGTTTTTAAACATAATTCACAAGAGGCGATTCTTTAAAGCATAACGACCAGTACAAATGCTCTTATGGTTTTACAGCAGAGATCGGGAGCGTCTCGGGAAAGATTGTAGTTGTATTGTCACAAGTCTTATATCGGTGTATGGATATAAAACTTGTGGGTTTGGATGTTGTACAATGTGCACAGGATTCTTTTAGAAATATTAATGGGATCAAATAAGATTCTCCTGAATCCGGTTTATGTCAAGTCGTGCTGCAATGTCTTTAAAAACCTTACACAAGTCTGTCCTGATAGTCTAAATGATTATTTCATAATTACAGTTTCTAGTATTTTGACACTTTCTGGGAGCAAGTGTTGGGAATTTATGCATTTCTTGGGAACTAAAATATCCATTTCATGTTGCATCCTTTTTTTTTTTCATCAATCCTGAGCCCTTTAAATAAATGTTATTATACTTTTATGGTGTCCTTGTTGCATATAGTACATGTACTTATCATAGTCGCAGTAAATTATGCATAATTACATGCAACTAACCCAAAACCGCAATCCTAACCCTATAGTACATGTTAATATTACTCAATACTTACATTTATAATTACAGTGTAACAAAGACGCCTTAAAATAATGGTTACACTTTAAGGTGTTGTAGTTACTATAGTAATGACAGTAAATTATGCATAATTACATGCAACTAATCCTACCCTAACCCTATAGTAAGTATGTGTTAGTTATTACTCAGTACTTAAATATATAATTACACTGTAACAATGACGCCTTAAAATAATGGTTACACTTTAAGGTGTTGTAGTTACTATAGTAATAACAGTAAATTATGCATAATTACATGCAACTAACCCTCAACCTAATCCTACCCTAACTCTATAGTAAGTACGTGTCGGCAATATTTCACAGTACTTCAATAATTACACTAACAGTGACGCCTTAAAGTGTGACCCTTTGTTTTAAGTTGTCATTGTTACACTAATACATTTAAGTACTGAGTAATAACTAACTTACTGTAGGTTGAGGGTTAGTTGTGTGTAAGTAAGCATAATTTACTCTTATTACTATAGTAACATGCAACTAACCCTCAACATAATCCTGCCCTAACCCTATAGTAAGTATGAGTTAGTTAATATTACTCAGTGCATAAATATACAATGACGCCTTAAAAATGATGAAATTGGTGTAACTTTATTTTACTGTCGCTGTTAAATGTAGTTACTATAGTAATAACAGTAAATTATGCTTAATTACTACCCTAACTCTATAGTAAGTACATGTCGGCAATATTTCACAGTACTTCAATAATTACACTAACAGTGACGCCTTAAAGTGTAACCCTTTGTTTTAAGTTGTCATTGTTACACTAATACATTTAAGTAGTGAGTAATAACTAACTTACTGTAGGTTGAGGGTTAGTTGTGTGTAATTAAGCATAATTTACTCTTATTACTGTAGTAACATGCAACTAACCCTCAACATAATCCTACCCTAACCCTATAGTAAGTATGAGTTAGTTAATATTACTCAGTACTTAAATATACAATTACACTGTAACAATGACGCCTTAAAATAATGGTTACACTTTAAGGTGTTGTAGTTACTATAGTAATAACAGTAAATTATGCATAATTACATGCAACTAACCCTCAACCTAATCCTACCCTAACTCTATAGTAAGTACGTGTCGGCAATATTTCACAGTACTTCAATAATTACACTAACAGTGACGCCTTAAAGTGTGACCCTTTGTTTTAAGGTGTCATTGTTACACTAATACATTTAAGTACTGAGTAATAACTAACTTACTGTAGGTTGAGGGTTAGTTGTGTGTAATTAAGCATAATTTACTCTTATTACTGTAGTAACATGCAACTAACCCTCAACATAATCCTGCCCTAACCCTATAGTAAGTATGAGTTAGTTAATATTACTCAGTGCATAAATATACAATGACGCCTTAAAAATGATGAAATTGGTGTAACTTTATTTTACTGTCGCTGTTAAATGTAGTTACTATAGTAATAACAGTAAATTATGCTTAATTCCTACCCTAACCCTATAGTAAGTACATGTCGGCAATATTTCACAGTACTTCAATAATTACACTAACAGTGACGCCTTAAAGTGTGACCCTTTGTTTTAAGGTGTCATTGTTACACTAATACATTTAAGTACTGAGTAACAACTAACTTACTGTAGGTTGAGGGTTAGTTGTGTGTAATTAAGCATAATTTACTCTTATTACTATAGTAACATGCAACTAACCCTCAACATAATCCTACCCTAACCCTATAGTAAGTATGAGTTAGTTATTACTCAGTACTTAAATATACAATTACACTGTAACAATGACGCCTTAAAAATGATGAAATTGGTGTAACTTTATTTTACTGTCGCTGTTACATGTAGTTACTATAGTAATAACAGTAAATTATGCTTAATTACATGCAACTAACCCTCAACCTAATACTACCCTAACTCTATAGTAAGTACATGTCGGCAATATTACACAGTACTTCAATAATTACACTAACAGTGACGCCTTAAAGTGTGACCCTTTGTTTTAAGGCGTCTTTGTTACACTGTAATTATACATTTAAGTACTGAGTAATATTAACTAACATGTAGTTACTATAGGGTTAGGATTGGGGTTTAGGGTTCGTTGCATTTTATTTTAAGGCGTCATTGTTACAGTGTAATTATGTATTTAAGTACTGAGTAATAACTAACTTGCTGTAGGTTGAGGGTTAGTTGTGTGTAATTAAGCATAATTTACTCTTATTACTGTAGTAACATGCAACTAACCCTCAACATAATCCTACCCTAACCCTATAGTAAGTATGAGTTAGTTAATATTACTCAGTACTTAAATATATAATTACACTGTAACAATGACGCCTTAAAACAAAGGGTTACACTTTAAGCTGTCATTGTTAGTGTAATGTGAAGTACTGTGTAATATTGATTACATGTACTTACTGTGTAATTATGCATAATTTACTATTACTATAGTAACTACATGTAACAGTCACCTTAAAATAGTTTAACTTATTTTACAGTGTAATTTATATCCGTTACATGCAACTAACCCTCAAGATAATCCTACCCTAACCCTATAGTAAGTATGAGTTAGTTAATATTACTCAGTACTTAAATATATAATTACACTGTAACAATGATGAAATTGGTGTAACTTTATTTTACTGTCGCTGTTACATGTAGTTACTATAGTAATAACAGTAAATTATGCTTAATTACTACCCTAACCCTATAGTAAGTACATGTCGGCAATATTACACAGTACTTCAATAATTACACTAACAGTGACGCCTTAAAGTGTGACCCTTTGTTTTAAGTTGTCATTGTTACACTGTAATTATACATTTAAGTACTGAGTAATATTAACTAACATGTAGTTACTATAGGGTTAGGATTGGGGTTTAGGGTTTGTTGCATGTAATTATGCATAATTTATAGATATGATTACACTTTTATTTTAAGGTGTCATTGTTACCGTGTAATTATGTATTTAAGTACTGAGTATGTACTTACTATAGGGTTGGGGTAGGATTAGGGTCGGTTGAGGGTTAGTTGCATGTAATTATAGTTATTACATGTAACATAAATTTCTTGTGTTCCTTAAAATTCAATTTATTGTATTGGAAGTGTTGCTTACACAGCTTGGTGGCGCTGTTACTCATCACAGTGCTTTTATAATGTATATAGTCGACCAAAAAATGAACATTTTGTAATTTACTCACCCTTCTGTTGTTCCAAACCTGTTTGAGTTACACCCATTAACTTCCATAGTATTTGTGTTTGGTTACACTTATTTTAAGGTGACATTGTTACAGTGTAATTATGTATTTAAGTAGTGAGTGATATTAACTACATGTACTTATTACAGGGTTAGGTGCATGTAATTATGTATCATTTACTGTTATTACTATGGTAAGTGTGTGTAACGTGTAACAAGGACGCTGTAAAATAAAGTGTTACCTTTTTTTACTTATGGAAGTCGATGGCTACCATACCAACATTATTTAAAATATATATTTTGGTGTTCTTCTGAAGAAACTCATACTGGTTTGGAGCAACTTGATGGTAAGTAATGGCACAACTTCATTTATTTTTTTGGGTGAACTGTCCCTTTAAGGGATCATATGTTACTTTGAATGTTATCTGAAACAAGTTACATATAAACTAAATCCGTACGAAACAAAAAAGTGAACGTGTTACTGGCGGGGCCGGCCCTGACCAATCTGCTGCCCTAGGCAAGATTTGACTTGCTGCCCTTGTATCAAGGTTTAGCACTACATGTTTTCAGTCACAGAGTTATTTTTTAATTGTTTTATATGATGTCCAGTCCATTCTACCCCGTCATTATGTTCATGATATTATTATTTAATTTTTTTAAAAGGCTGATGATAGTTAAACTATACAACAATAGCACCTACGCCACATTACAGCCTAAACACAAATAACAAGAGTGCATCTGCAGTCATGCACAAACTATTGAGAACTAGCAAAAGTGTTTGTTTTCCAGTAGATGCAGCAAACTTCCACTAATATGCACATTCATGTTTTCACTATGAGAAATTTAGATATTTAATGTGAAATTTACATAAAATGTTGCTATTTTAAATAAACCTGTATATCCTGGGACCCAAGAATAGACTTTTGTCTATGAGCACTGTAGTGACACCAGGAGTTAAATCATGATTATCAGGCATTCTGGAGACGTAACAAGTGATCAGGGAAAGATATTACAGGTCAATATTCCTATGAAATATTAGATATTATGAAAATGTTGCCAATTTTTCCTCCCATTATTACACTTCTATTTTCATTGCATGTTGCACCAAGAACACATTAATATGCAAATTAGATGCAGTGAATAGAAACATTGTATTGAATGGGAAAATACAAGTATTGTCATTTTACCCTCATATTTCATAAAGTATGAATGCATTTCATTATATCTTTCATAACATAGTTCAGAATCATCTTTAAATAAAGTTTGTTTAAAAAAACCCCGAAACCTAAAAATTGATTGGCGAATTAAAAATAAATCCCATTGTTTTTGCCTTTACATGCAATTTCATGTCATTTAATATTTTTAACGACTGAGTCCTGCTGTCACTACAGAGGACACATCATAACATATGAATAAAATATCATTTTTTTTCCCATTTGTTTCTTATGCTCTAAGCAATGTAATGACATAAAAAATACTAAATTCAAAAAACTTTTGTTCTGGGTCTCAGGAGGATATGAATATCATTACTAATTTCTGCAAATACATGTTAAAATGTCCATATGTCCCCTTAAAACTGCACAACTGTAGAGTAAACACATTAGGCTATTAAAAAAAGTGATATTACATGCGTTTAAAAAAACTGATAAGATTCTTTTTGACAAAATCCACTGGAGAACCCAGAACAGCTGCTGGCATATAGTTTAAGGTCAAACTGGAATTAATTAGCGTACATTAGTATTTTACTACTATGCAAATAAATAAACTGTTCATTCATTACAGCACTTCACCTCTGTCTTTACACTGCAGAAAATGCTCTTCTTATTAAGTCATTTTCTCTTGTGTCCAGTCCAAACATCAAAAAATTCTTAAATCAAGATGTATTTACTAGTAAAATGACATCACTCTAAAAAATAAAGGTTCTATATGGCACCAATTTTGGTTCTTCACCGGTTCTTTGACTAAGGTGCTATATAGCACCGCTACCATATACAAAACATGCTAAGATATGGTGCTATATAGCACCGCTACCATATACAGAACATGTTAAGATATGGTGCTATATAGCACCGCTACCATATACAGAACATGTTAAGATATGGTGCTATATAGCACCGCTACCATATACAGAACATGTTAAGATATGGTGCTATATAGCACCGCTACCATATACAGAACATGTTAAGATATGGTGCTATATAGCACCGCTACCATATACAGAACATGCTAAGATATGGTGCTATATAGCACCGCTACCATATACAGAACATGTTAAGATATGGTGCTATATAGCACCGCTACCATATACAAAACATGCTAAGATATGGTGCTATATAGCACCGCTACCATATACAGAACATGTTAAGATATGGTGCTATATAGCACCGCTACCATATACAGAACATGTTAAGATATGGTGCTATATAGCACCGCTACCATATACAGAACATGCTAAGATATGGTGCTATATAGCACCGCTACCATATACAGAACATGTTAAGATATGGTGCTATATAGCACCGCTACCATATACAGAACATGTTAAGATATGGTGCTATATAGCACCGCTACCATATACAGAACATGTTAAGATATGGTGCTATATAGCACCGCTACCATATACAGAACATGTTAAGATATGGTGCTATATAGCACCGCTACCATATACAGAACATGCTAAGATATGGTGCTATATAGCACCGCTACCATATACAGAACATGTTAAGATATGGTGCTATATAGCACCGCTACCATATACAAAACATGCTAAGATATGGTGCTATATAGCACCGCTACCATATACAGAACATGTTAAGATATGGTGCTATATAGCACCGCTACCATATACAGAACATGTTAAGATATGGTGCTATATAGCACCGCTACCATATACAGAACATGCTAAGATATGGTGCTATATAGCACCGCTACCATATACAGAACATGTTAAGATATGGTGCTATATAGCACCGCTACCATATACAGAACATGTTAAGATATGGTGCTATATAGCACCGCTACCATATACAGAACATGTTAAGATATGGTGCTATATAGCACCGCTACCATTTACAGAACATGTTAAGATATGGTGCTATATAGCACCGCTACCATTTACAGAACATGTTAAGATATGGTGCTATATAGCACCGCTACCATATACAGAACATGCTAAGATATGGTGCTATATAGCACCGCTACCATTTACAGAACATGTTAAGATATGGTGCTATATAGCACCGCTACCATATACAGAACATGTTAAGATATGGTGCTATATAGCACCGCTACCATATACAGAACATGTTAAGATATGGTGCTATATAGCACCGCTACCATTTACAGAACATGCTAAGATATGGTGCTATATAGCACCGCTACCATATACAGAACATGTTAAGATATGGTGCTATATAGCACCGCTACCATATACAGAACATGTTAAGATATGGTGCTATATAGCACCGCTACCATATACAGAACATGTTAAGATATGGTGCTATATAGCACCGCTACCATTTACAGAACATGTTAAGATATGGTGCTATATAGCACCGCTACCATATACAGAACATGCTAAGATATGGTGCTATATAGCACCGCTACCATTTACAGAACATGTTAAGATATGGTGCTATATAGAACCGCTACCATATACAGAACATGTTAAGATATGGTGCTATATAGCACCACTACCATATACAGAACATGTTAAGATATGGTGCTATATAGCACCGCTACCATTTACAGAACATGTTAAGATATGGTGCTATATAGCACCACTACCATATACAGAACATGTTAAGATATGGTGCTATATAGCACCGCTACCATATACAGAACATGTTAAGATATGGTGCTATATAGCACCGCTACCATATACAGAACATGTTAAGATATGGTGCTATATAGCACCACTACCATATACAGAACATGTTAAGATATGGTGTTATATAGCACCGCTACCATATACAGAACATGTTAAGATATGGTGCTATATAGCACCACTACCATATACAGAACATGTTAAGATATGGTGCTATATAGCACCGCTACCATATACAGAACATGTTAAGATATGGTGCTATATAGCACCGCTACCATATACAGAACATGTTAAGATATGGTGCTATATAGCACCGCTACCATTTACAGAACATGTTAAGATATGGTGCTATATAGCACCGCTACCATTTACAGAACATGCTAAGATATGGTGCTATATAGCACCGCTACCATATACAGAACATGTTAAGATATGGTGCTATATAGCACCGCTACCATATACAGAACATGCTAAGATATGGTGCTATATAGCACTGAAAGTGGTTCCCCTATGATTACGACTAAAAACCATTTTTGGTGCCATATAAAACCTTTTTTTTTAGAGTGATGTTTTCCTTGTTTTCTGGGGGAAAAATCAAAATGAAGTGAGTTTTAGCTTAAAACTAGCACAATTATCTGCCAAATGGGGTGAGAAAAATTCTTATTTCTGTTTGGGACAGAAACAAGATTATGTTTCTCACCCCATTGGCAGATCATTGAGCTTGTTTTAGGAATAAACTCACTTAAGACCAAATATAATTTGACTTATCTAGTAAATGCATCTTGGTTTAAGAATGTTTAGATATTTAGACTAGAAACAAGACAAACATACTGAATAAGAAGAGCATTTTTACTATTTTTATTAGAAAATACTATGGTATTACAGTGATACAGTGATGCAATCAGGTGATGATACTTTGAAAAAGTTACACAAACAACCCGCGGCAACAGTTCGCGGGAAAACAGCGGACTTGGCAACATTGTATCCAGGTGAAGTTTGAACCCGCCGCCAGGTGTCGCTGTCCCCATGCCAGCGCTTCTCGAGGCTGTAGTGCGGGTGTTGGAGACTGGAGGCGGTGTTTTATTGTATGAATTCAGTTCGGGATCAGTTCAGTCATGGCGTCCGGGAAGACGGTGGATTGCAGCGCCTCCCGCGAATAACCGGCGATAAACGGATTCCTCGCGACTTCAGCCGCTTCTCCGCGCGCTATTCTCGGCGGAATATCGTTTAACAACATAGTTGCGCACACATCCAGTCACCAGGAGTGTTCATTCAGCACTGAAGGTAAGGTTGTGTGTTGTTTTATATGCTTGCGATAAACCGGCAGCGAAAAAAGAGTTACTATTAATCTCACGATTGCTGATATATTGTAGCGGTTTCCATGGTTACACGGTTAAATCTCACGAGCTGTTGCCACGCGTCATATCGTACGTTTCCACATCAAAGATTTACTGTAGTGCTTTACCACAGTGCTCTACTGTACTTTTACCTTTACCCACAATACCATGGTAATACCAGGCTCCTTTAAAAAGTGCTGTGCCACGGTATAGTGATAATATCGGTGTAGTTTATTGAAAAGGCACTCCAGTGTACTTCCAAGAATGCATTGGTCCATGTCCAGAAACACAGTGGTACCTTTTTTGCAATTGGTCTATTATTTGATAGCATCACTATATACTATGGTATTACCACAGTCAATTTTTTGGACTAATGCAACACAGAATATGGGATTATTGATGCATGGAATTATCATAAACATCCCATAATCAGGTGAAACACCGTTATTTTTTAATTGCATTCATTTTTCACCATAAATGCATAAGAGCTGATGTTGTATTTTAAGGGTGTGCAGTAGTCATTTGCACATAATGGGCTTTCCCTGTCACATTAATTCTTGATGTCACACACACACACACACACACACACACACACACACACACACACACACACACACACACACACACACACACACACACACACACACACACACACACACACACACACACACACACAGTCAATGCAGCTTAACCTACTAACATCTGAACCTCAGGGATTACTCGACTAACCTACATCGGCCGGCCGACTGGAAGCAAGCGCCTCGGATTTGAAAAGCCTTTAAGCACATTGACCATGTTAATTATTATTTATTATGTTAATATATTACATATTACTTCATGTTTGAGTGGTGACTTGTACACAATAGTAACAATAAATGTAAATATGGGTGGTTGAAACTAGTTGTCCTCGGTGATCTTGATAATTCAACACTTCGACTAGCACGTTGTGAGTGGTTTCCCAGGGTTGTTGGTGGTTAATAGATGGTGAGAAGCACTTAGTAGAGTAATAACACTCCTCTTCTCATTCGAGGACGCACTCAATGTAGTGTGCATTAAGTACTTAATACTTAGGGTGCGTCTTAATCAGCTCCCTAGGTGGTGAATCAGTATGTCGGGGACACTTTTAAGGACCCTTGCTCAGTCACGACACATTGGGACACTGATGGTGACGACAACGTCCTCATTGTACGCCACTAGTCTTTATTTCTGACATTTGTAATGTTATTTAAAGTACATTATGATGTGCTTTGATTGTTACATATACCTGCCACATAGTTTGGATGCACCGTTATGTATTTTTTTTTGCCGATAATTCTTTATATTTGAAAGCCGATGACCGATATATTAGTCGATAAATCTAAATCCAAATTTTTATGTCATTTTTGAGAGCCTGATTACAAAAACATAAGTCCCAACATTCCAGGTGTAAATAATTGGGATGCACCATATTTTGCTGATACCGATAATTATTTATATTTGAAAGCCGATAACCGATATATTGGCCGATAAATCTAAATCCAATGTCATTTTTGAGAGCCTGATTACAAAAACAAAAGTCTCAGCATTAAAAGCCATGTCCCAACATTTCAGGTGTAAATAATTGGGATGCACCATATTTTGCCGATACCGATAATTCTTTATATTTGAAAGCCGATAACCGATATATTAGCCGATAAATCTAAATCCAATCATTTTTGAGAAACTGATTACAAAAAACCTCTCCCCATTAAAAGCCACGTCCCAAGCACTCAATTATAATGTTTTTATTATAATTTTATGTTTATTTTTTGCGCTACTCATGTTGAAGTGATTTCGATCATATTCCAAGCAATTCATTTTCACATTCAATTTATGTTTCACGCTTCGGAACCTTCTTTAAAGCAGCACTAGGTAACTCTTGCTCTCGGGCTCCCCCTACAGTTGGGAAACAGTATTGTCCTCTACTACTGTCGTAAACTCTGTCATCCTGCATCAGGGATGCATCGCACGTGCATTTGTTGACATGACAACTATGATAGCCCTGAACACTGCAGGTGTTCTGCTTGCGTCCGTGTGAAATGTCTTCATCCCAGGTACAGTGGCATATGTTTCAGCATGACATATGACTATAATTTCATGGTTTTTATTTTTTTTTCAAACGCCAAATGATCGCGATGCTCACGTTTACAAGCCAGCGTCATTATAGTAGTCTAGTCTATTGGTTACCGTTTTACAGAATCTATATGATACTTCAATTCAATGTTTGAGTGCTAGGTAATAACCATATATCGTCAATATAATATCAAGCTACCATAGATGAATCTTCAAATTTGAAAAGTCGATTTGCATTATAGCTTGAGGCAAGACAAATAAACAAATATCACAGACATGTTAGGTATTGTAACGAGTAGGAAAATAGTGTGGTCCCTTTAAGAGCGTTCGCCCCGGTTGGAGCGCCTGCGTTCTGTGTGTGTGTGTGTGTGAACACTGCGCCTCGAGCTCCCATGTGTGCGGATTATTTTCTGTCTTCTGTTGCTAACATTCATTTATTTTTGTTTTGTTGGGTAATGCTGTGGACGGAAGTGGAGTTTGTGCCGGACTCTTGTGGGGGTTCCGCGGGGAATAAAGTGCGGGCTGTTTGATGTCAATCGCCTCCGTGTTTGCATCGACTCCAGTTGCGTTGAGTGAGCTATCCGTATTTTTCACCTGGACACACGCGTTACAGTATCCTAAAATATGATTTTGTACGTCTTATGTATTTACTTGCGAGAATGTAGCCCCTACCAAACTTGTACACGCCGTTTAGACTCAGGCTAACCCTCGCACGTCCGAATTTAAGGAAGTGACATATATGTCGTAAAGCAGTCGAATTTTGTAGTTCTTTTTTTTCTGGGGTTACTACCCGAAACCCGAAGTTTAAAAGTACGATTAAAAACGATACAGACCCCGTCAGGCTATGGCAGACGTGCCATTCAACCTATTGTAAGTCGATGTATCGTCACAAGAGTCTTGAAAATATATTATGAAGGTTGAAAAGTTACCTAGTGCTGCTTTAAGGGGGAACATCTCTTTGTTTTCATGGTACATTGTGGGACTTTTTAGGGAGCGAATGTTTCAGTGCACTGGGAGAATTTTGCAATTGAGTCAGCCCTTAAAATGGCCGATCAGTAGGGTTGAGAATCGATTGCTGTAATCGAATACTTAAGGTCAGGAATCGGACACTTGTTATAAAATGATAATTCAGTTCTGCTTATCGGTTCCTGTGTGCGCTTTTTGATGCGGTTTTAAACCATTAAAGCGCAAGAAGACATAAAAGAGAAATTAATTTGGCACTCACCAACTTAATTTGGTTTTCTGTGCACATCTAAATCCACATCCTCTCACATAGTGCACAAATTCTGAATTGATACGCTCACAACCTGATTGGTCGGTTTTTATTCGTGACAGAACTTCCAAAACAATGCTGTGTGCTGGGCCAAATGTGCTTGTTGTATGTGTGTAGCTACAAATACAAATAGTTGGAAACCTTTGGGAGATTGTAAGTACGCCACTGAACAAAATAGTTAACACTTGCCTAGTGGTTCTTCGATATTTTACTGAAAACTGTTACATAGTGCAGCTTTAATCAAAATTGAATCGAAATCACTAAAATTCAAATGATACCCAACCGACCATCTTGTCACAGTCAGCTGGCTCACTCGTAACATTGTGTTTTAATGGTGCATGTACTTTTTAAATAAGCATAACTTGTTTGGTTTGTTATAAACGCCACAGATAAAGTTATGACACTATACTTATGAATTATTATTCATAATTTGTTCAAGCATCCAGAATTATAGCCACGTTAATAACATTTGTAAGAAACCAATCCATTTGTAAATCCGTCAAGATTTCAGCGAGATAAGAGTATTTGTGTTCGTGCAGATCACTCATCTTACATCAGGCACCACAGAGCCGCCAGAAAGCGTGCCTGTGACAAGATGGCCGTATGCAATATGTCGTATCGTAACCCCTGTATCGTGATCATACTATACACAGCGGATCTATGTTTTTATTCACTAACATGAATCTCTGGACTACAAAATATTGTGTTATATAACAGATGTAAGGATAAAAATGTGTTACATTTATATAGCGCTTTTCTAGGCACTCAAAGCGCTTTACATAGAAGGGGGAAATCTCCTCAACCACCACCAATGTACAGCACCACCTGGATGATGGGATGGCCGCCATATTGCGCCAGAACACCCACCACACACCAGCTTATTGGTGGAGAGGAGATTGTGTATATATATATAATCACGATTAAAATAAAAGTTTGTGCTTACATAATATATTTGTGTGAACTGTGTATAATTATTATGTTTATATAAATATTCATGTATATATTTAAGAAATATTTGCATGTATATACTGTATATATTTATATAATTTATATTATATATAAATATTTTATATATAAATACATTTTTCTTAAATGTATACATGCTTGTGTGTGTATTTATATATAAATAATAATTATACACAGTTCACACACATATATTATGTAAACACAAACTTTTATTTTGAATGTGATTAATCGTGATTAATCTTTTGACAGCCCTAATATATATATATATATATATATATGGGGATGATTAGGAGGTCATGATGGACAGAGGCCAATGGGCAAATTTGGCCAGGATGCCGGGGTTACACCCCTACTCTTTATCGAAGAACCTCCTGGGATTTTTAATGACCACAGTTACCCCTTTTCCACCAAGGCAGTGCTAGAGCTAGATCGGAGCCAGGGCCTAGTTTCAAATCGGTTCTTTGTGTTTCCACACCCAAAGCTCCAGCTCCGAGCCAGGAAAAGTGGTTCTTAAGTGGCACCAAAACATTGCTGGGCTAGAACAGGGCTAGAAGTAAGAGCCGATTACGTCAGGCGCTGGGGGCGGGGTCAACAAGACCAACACAAACTTGAGATCCGCCATTGTTGAAATAGCAGCTAATGGAGCTAACAGCTGCTGCTCGTTTGTAATCTCCGTCTATGCAAATTACGGCAAACTGCACGAATGCGTTGGATTCGCTGTGTTTTGATGCCGATGTAGGATCGTAAAGCCATGTGCATCAATAGTACCGCAACGTTTGCATTGTTGATGGAAGGCTTGTTGGCAGCGGTGCTGTGCAGAGCACACGACTCTTATGCTTTTGATTCACTCATGCGTTTTTTTTAATATCCTATGTTGATCGGTCTGCGCAGTGCCAATGCATCTCGTACAAGCCTGGTGTGTGTGTGTGTTTCCCGCTGCCCAGCGTTGCCAAGTTTTCACAACAAAACCCGCCCAATTGCTACTCAAAACAAGCCCAATCGTGTTTCAGGGGGGCTTCCCCGGTAAAAAGCACATTTGGGGGTAAAATATGTGTTTTTTTGGCATGGTTGCCTACTAAAATTTGCATTCCCGGGGCTAAATATCACATAATTGGGGTCGCTTCAACCCGCGGACATGAAAAACAGCCCGCGGCAACAGTGATGAAGTAGCCCAATTTGGCAACACGGTTCTTAGAAGGCTCCTCAGTCGAACCAACTATGAACTGGGATTAGCTCTGACTCTGAACTAGCACCCGCTTCATTCTGGTGGAAAAGGGGTAAGAGAGTCAGGACCTTGGTTTAATGTCTCATCTGAAGGACGGTGCTTGTTACACTATAGTGTCCCCATCACTACACTGGGGCGTTAGGACCCACACAGACCATTTTACATTTACATTTATGCATTTGGCAGACGCTTTTATCCAAAGCGACTTACAGTGCCCTTATTACAGGGACAATCCTAAAGTGCCTTGCTCAAGGACACCGTTGTGGTGACCACTGGGATCGAACCAGCAACCTTCTGCGTATCAGTTCCATGGTTTAACCCACTGGACCACCATCTCACACAGACCACAGGATGAGCGCCCCCTGCTGGCCTCACTAACACCTCTACCAACAAAAACCTAGTTTTTCCCAGTTGGTCTCCCATCCAGGTACTGACCAGGCTCAGCCCTGCTTAGCTTCAGTGGGAAACCAGTCTTGGGCTACAGGGTGATATGGCTGCTGGCTATTTTACAAGGATGAAACTATCATCTAATTTCTGGACACACACACACTCCTATCTCAGATTTTTACATTTATTTATTGACCCGAGGGAGGGGTTCTGGCAGACCAATCACAGGGCTTCCGTTCGCGTAGAATTGACGCATTGTTACATTTTTGGGGAGGCGCACGTCAGGGTACGTCGTAGGCTTCGCGTGCAACACACAGCCTACGCCATACACTCGACGCTGAAGTATAAATTGGGCTTTAGTTTTAGCATGTTGATCTCTAATTTTCAGTATCTAGTGCTTGATATGATGAGTGAGCGTCACACTTGTTTAGTGAAGCAGTATCCTCAAAATGTGTTTTGTGTAGTCTGGGGCTGTTGATCCGTGTCTGTTGAGTCTGTCTCAGTGAACCCTGTGTTTCACGCCGTCCGCCTCGCTGAACACATCTCTGGGAACTTTCAGGCAAACAAGCTGAAAGGCAGGTTAACTAGTTGAGCGAGCGCGAGTCTGGGAACGAACCCTCGCTGTACGTATTGTTCCTCGTTCACTTTTCTGTCTCTGTTCTCTGTGAAGGGTGTGTGTGTGTGTGTGTTTGTATAGGATGGAAAAAGAAATGTTTGTATGAGGGTGTTCAAATAAAGTAGCTGTTTGGGAAGGCATAAAATAGCCTTTTTTGTCCTTTGAAATGAGCCTCCCTTAATCGTGACTTTCAAAGCTCTCTTTCTGTCCGGTTGAGTTCATAGACATAACATTTGACTGAGTAGGTTTGCTTTGGTTTTAATGAGACATAATTTGCTCCAGAAGTACTTCCTGTTTCTTCTTGTTTATCTTTTGCATGTGACCTTCCTTCTGGGCTTTGCTTGCTTCCTACTTTGTGCTTCCCTTAGAGTAAAAGTTTCCAGTCTGTGGCCTTTTTGCAGAGCTTTCCCTTTCACTCATTGTTTATCAGCGTTCATGGTGAGAAACTGCTAATGGTCAAACTATAGCTGTCACAAATCACAGCACTGCATCTGGACAGGGTTTAAAACATGCTCTCAGAATGCCATAGCAACACCCTAGCAACAGTTCAGGACACCCTAGCAACTACATAGCAATGAGCTTAAACCACCCAGAATGCTTTAGCAAACACATAACATCCCAGAACACCCTAGCAACATCCCAGAACACCATAGCAACTACACAGCAATGAGCTTAAACCACCCAGAATGCTTTAGCAAACACATAACATCCCAGAACACCCTAGCAACATCCCAGAACACCATAGCAACTACACAGCAATGAGCTTAAACCACCCAGAATGCCTTAGCAACCATATAACATCCCAGAACATGTTCTCAATACAAATAAATTTGAATTGAGAACACCCTAGCAACATCCCAGAACACCCAAGCAACTACACAGCCATGAGCTTAAACCACCCAGAATGCCTTAGCAACCATATAACATTCCAGAAAACCCTGGCAACACCCTAGCAGCATCCCAGAATACCATAGAAACTACACAACCATGAGCTTAAACCACCCAGTATGCCTTAGCAACCACATAACATCCCAGAACACCATGGCAACACCCTAGCAACATCCCAGAACACCATAGCAACTACACAGCAATGAGCTTAAACCACCCAGAATGCCTTAACAACCACATAGCATCCCATAACACACTGGCAACTACACAGCAATGAGCTTAAACCACCGAGAATGTTTTAGAAACCACATCACATCCCAGAACACCCTAGCAACACCCCAGAATACCCTGGCAACTACACAACAATTATCTTAACAACCCAGAATGCTTTAGGAACCACCTAACATCCCAGAACACCCTGGAAACACCCCAGCAACATCCCAGAACACCGTAGCAACTACACAGCAATGAGCTTAAACCACCCAGAATGCCTTAGCAACCATATAACATTCCAGAAAACCCTGGCAACACCCTAGCAACATCCCAGAATACCATAGAAACTACACAGCCATGAGCTTAAACCACCCAGTATGCCTTAGCAACCACATAACATCCCAGAACACCATGGCAACACCCTAGCAACATCCCAGAACACCATAGCAACTACACAGCAATGAGCTTAAACCACCCAGAATGCCTTAACAACCACATAGCATCCCATAACACACTGGCAACTACACAGCAATGAGCTTAAACCACCGAGAATGTTTTAGAAACCACATCACATCCCAGAACACCCTAGCAACACCCCAGAATACCCTGGCAACTACACAACAATTATCTTAACAACCCAGAATGCTTTAGGAACCACCTAACATCCCAGAACACCCTGGAAACACCCCAGCAACATCCCAGAACACCGTAGCAACTACACAGCAATGAGCTTAAACCACCCAGAATGCCTTAGCAACCATATAACATTCCAGAAAACCCTGGCAACACCCTAGCAACATCCCAGAATACCATAGAAACTACACAGCCATGAGCTTAAACCACCCAGTATGCCTTAGCAACCACATAACATCCCAGAACACCATGGCAACACCCTAGCAACATCCCAGAACACCATAGCAACTACACAGCAATGAGCTTAAACCACCCAGAATGCCTTAACAACCACATACCATCCCATAACACACTGGCAACTACACAGCAATGAGCTTAAACCACCCAGAATGTTTTAGAAACCACATCACATCCCAGAATACCCTAGCAACACCCCAGAATACCCTGGCAACTACACAACAATTATCTTAACAACCCAGAATGCTTTAGGAACCACCTAACATCCCAGAACACCCTGGAAACACCCCCGCAACATCCCAGAACACCGTAGCAACTACACAGCAATGAGCTTAAACCACCCAGAATGCCTTAGCAACCATATAACATTCCAGAAAACCCTGGCAACACCCTAGCAACATCCCAGAACACCATAGCAACTACACAGCAATGAGCTTAAACCACCCAGAATGCCTTAGCAACCACATAACATCCCAGAACACCATGGCAACACCCCAGCAATATTCCAGAACACCATAGCAACTACACAGCAATGAGCTTAAACCACCCAGAATGCCTTAGCAACCACATAACATCCCAGAACACCATGGCAACACCCTAGCAACATCCCAGAACACCATAGCAACTACACAGCAATGAGCTTAAACCACCCAGAATGCCTTAACAACCACATACCATCCCATAACACACTGGCAACTACACAGCAATGAGCTTAAACCACCCAGAATGTTTTAGAAACCACATCACATCCCAGAACACCCTAGCAACACCCTAGCAACACCCCAGAATACCCTGGCAACTACACAACAATTATCTTAACAACCCAGAATGCTTTAGGAACCACCTAACATCCCAGAACACCCTGGAAACACCCCAGCAACATCCCAGAACACCGTAGCAACTACACAGCAATGAGCTTAAACCACCCAGAATGCCTTAGCAACCATATAACATTCCAGAAAACCCTGGCAACACCCTAGCAACATCCCAGAACACCATAGCAACTACACAGCAATGAGCTTAAACCACCCAGAATGCCTTAGCAACCACATAACATCCCAGAACACCATGGCAACACCATAGCAACATCCCAGAACACCATAGCAACTACACAGCAATGAGCTTAAACCACCCAGAATGCCTTAACAACCACATACCATCCCATAACACACTGGCAACTACACAGCAATGAGCTTAAAACACCCAGAATATTTTAGAAACCACATCACATCCCAGAACACCCTAGCAACACCCCAGAATACCCTGGCAACTACACAGCAATGATCTTAACAACCCAGAATGCTTTAGGAACCACCTAACATCCCAGAACACCCTGGAAACACCCCAGCAACATCCCAGAACACCGTAGCAACTACACAGCCATGAGCTTAAACCACCCAGAATGCCTTAGCAACCACATAACATCCCAGAACACCCTGGAAACACCCCAGCAACATCCCAGAACACCGTAGCAACTACACAGCCATGAGCTTAAACCACCCAGTATGCCTTAGCAACCACATAACATCCCAGAACACCCTGACAACACCCTAGCAACACCCCAGAATACCCTGGCAACTACACAGCCATGATCTTATCAACCCAGAATGCTTTAGGAACCACATAACATCCCAGAACACCCTGGAAACACCCCAGCAACTACACAGCCATGAGCTTAAACCACCCAGTATGCCTTAGCGACCACATAACATCCCAGAACACCCTGACAACACCCCAGCAATATCCCAGAACACCATAGCAACTACACAGCCATGAGCTTAAACCACCCAGTATGCCTTAGCAACCACATAATATCCCAGAACACCCTAGCAACTACACCGCAATGAGCTTAAACCACCCAGAATGCCTTAGCAACCATATAACATTCCAGAAAACCCTGGCAACACCCTAGCAACATCCCAGAATACCATAGAAACTACACAGCCATGAGCTTAAACCACCCAGTATGCCTTAGCAACCACATAACATCCCAGAACACCATGGCAACACCCTAGCAACATCCCAGAACACCATAGCAACTACACAGCAATGAGCTTAAACCACCCAGTATGCCTTAGCAACCACATAACATCCCAGAACACCCTGACAACACCCCAGCAATATTCCAGAACACCATAGCAACTACACAGAAATGAGCTTAAACCACCCAGAATGCCTTAGCAACCACATAACATTCCAGAACACCCTAGCAACACCCCAGAATACTCTGGCAACTACACAGCAATGATCTTAACAACCCAGAATGCTTTAGGAACCACCTAACATCCCAGAACACCCTGGAAACACCCCAGCAACATCCCAGAACACCGTAGCAACTACACAGCCATGAGCTTAAACCACTCAGTATGCCTTAGCAACCACATAACATCCCAGAACACCCTGACAACACCCCAGCAATATCCCAGAACACCATAGCAACTACACAGCCATGAGCTTAAACCACCCAGTATGCCTTAGCAACCACATAACATCCCAGAACTCCCTGACAACACCCCAGCAATATTCCAGAACACCATAGCAACTACACAGAAATGAGCTTAAACCACCCAGAATGCGTTAGCAACCACATAACATTCCAGAACACCATAGCAACAACTTAGTAATGTACTTAAACCATTCGGAATGTCTTAGCAACCACATAACATTCCAGAACACCATAGCAACAACATAGTAATGTGCTTAAACCATTCGGAATGTCTTAGCAACCACATAACATTCCAGAACAGCATAGCAACAACATAGTAGTGCGCTTAAACCATTCGGAATGTCTTAGCAACCACATAACATTCCAGAACACCATAGCAACAACATAGTAATGTGCTTAAACCATTCGGAATGTCTTAGCAACCACATAACATTCCAGAACACCATAGCAACAACATAGTAATGTGCTTAAACCATTCGGAATGTCTTAGCAACCACATAACATTCCAGAACACCATAGCAACAACATAGTAATGTGCTTAAACCATTCGGAATGTCTTAGCAACCACATAACATTCCAGAACACCATAGCAACAACATAGTAATGTGCTTAAACCATTCGGAATGTCTTAGCAACCACATAACATTCCAGAACACCATAGCAACACCCTAGCAACTACATAGCATACCAATGTGCTTAAACTCAAAATGCCTTAGTGAACACATAGCAACTCCTTGGCAGCTACTGGGCAAAAACCTGGCAACCACGTAGCAATGTGCTTAATGGCACAAAACCTTAGCAACCACTTAGAACACCCTAGCAGCTGCATAGCAACGCCCTGGCAACCACTGGAATATCCAACTGCCTAGATACTATCCTTAATGCCTGTGCAACCTCCTAGCAAACCTTGTCATTTGTAGAATTGCGTCTTGATATTCTAGAATAGATTGTGTTTCACTGACTCTACGGCTGATCTGATCTACACACACCGTTATGGGAACGCGATCCCTTGTCTTTTATGTTTGTGCGATCTCCTCTGGGAAAGATTATGCGCTCTGAGACAGGAGAAAACACAAATGAAGTGTGAGAAAGTCAAGTCGAATCTTCCTGCGAAAGAAGGTCAACCTGTTGAACCAGTAACAGTGCAGTTTGAGAGCAGATTAATACAACAAGCGTTCAACAAATTCCTGCACTTTTCCAGGAGGAGCTGTTAACGGGGGAGCTAAAGATAGCACAAGGAAGGAAGATTAAAGATAACGACCATGCATTTGTATGCGTCAAGTGGGTTTTAATAGCTCTGGTTCGAATGGGAATCCAGTTTGCATTGTTCCCGTGATCAGATGTGCAGTTAACGGATCGCTCCGGTAAAGTGAGGGTTTGCTAATAGAGACGCTCGGTGGTTAAGGCATAAATTAGATGGGTTTGGGCGGGGAATGAAACTGCTAGCCGAGGGGGATTAAAGGTCCCGGAGGAGCCGCTTCTCAATTACTCATTCAGTTTAAATGCGTGTAACCAGTAACTTCGGGCCGGGACAGGAAAGAATGGGCCCCTTTATTGCGGTGTTTGTGATTGTGGACGGCCCCTGAAGACCTCATTGCTCTCTATCCTCTTCTCCATGTGTTCAGTGCCTATTATTCTTGCTCCAAGTCTTTCTTTTGCTTTTATCAGTCATTATTATCGTTGGCTTTTTTTGTTCGTGGATGTTAGTGTTAAATGGACTGTACACATGGGCAAACCCCCGTTTGGTTGAGTGTTAGTGATGCACTGATACACTCGCTGTTTGGATTTAAATTGGCAAATGCTTAAGAGTCTATGATTGGATCATTATTGCAGTGATTATTATGTTTCTAGCATGTTATATGTTTCTACCAACCCTCACTGGCGGATTTCTTAAGTCAATTGTGTAAAATAATGAGATTTTATTATATTTATAATTATATATTTACTTATTATTTAGATGACTAAATACTAGGGCTGTCAAAAGATTAATCACGATTAATCGCATCCAAAATAAAAGTTTGTGTTTACATAATATATGTGTGTGAACTGTGTATAATTATTATTTATATATATAAATACACACACAAGCATGTATATATTTAAGAAAAATGTATTATATTACATGCAAATATACATGCAAATATTTCTTAAATATATACATGAATATTTATATAAACATAATAATTATACAGAGTACACACAAATATATTATGTAAACAAACTAAATACACTACTAAATACATATTTTTGTTAGTTTTTATTAAATTAATTGTGAAAGTAATTTTTTATTAGTTTTTTTTAGTAAATTGTGTTTAATTTGATCATTTATCTAATAAATAAATATATGAACATGTTTTTTATTAAGTTGTGTAAAATAAGTTTTTTTTACTATTATTGATTTATTAATTTTAGTTTTAATTAATGCATTTTTGTTAAGTAAATAGTGTAAAATAAGTCATTTTTGTTGTTGTTTTATCTAAATAATAATATTTTTTTTTTTTTATATTTAAGTAAATTGTGTAAAATTATTCGATTTTATTATATATGTTTACTTCTTATTATTTAGATGACTAAATAAATATTTAGTTGTTGGTTTTTATTCAATTAATTGTGAAATTAGTTTTTTTTTAGTAAATTGTGTTTAGTTTGATCATTTATTTAATTAAATAAATATATAAATATATGAACATGCTTTTTATTAAGTTGTGTAAAATACGTTTTTATTATTATTATTGATTTATTATTTTAGTTTTAATAAATGCACTTTTATTAAGTTAAGTAAATAGTGTAAAATAAGTCATTTTTGTTGTTGTTTTATCTAAATAATAAATAAATAATAATTTTTTTTATTTATATTTAAGTAAATTGTGTAAAATGATTAGATTTTATAATTATTATATTTACTTTACCAAATATTTTTAAGTTAATTTAATTGTGTAAAATAAGTTTATTATTAGTAACTTATTTATTTTTAATAAATACATATTTACTTCGGTATATTGTGTTAAAATAATTACATTTTTATTAAATTGTACTTTATGTTAGTCATGTACCGTAGTTAAAATATTAGCCCTAAAAAACTATTTACACTATTAAAAAATAATTTTCTGCATCTCCTTTCATCATATATATCGCCGTCAAACAAAATGTCAAGCTGCAGATGGAAATCCATATTAAAATTGCATTTTCATCATCTTCCATCACAGGAAAGCTCAAGTGGTGTTTGTTACAGGGAACATCCTCACACTCCCTCGTTCCCCTGATGAACAAAGCCTGGTAAACGTCTGATAAGCCCCATTGATCCGCTCTGACCTCATTATCATCTCATCCACTGTCCTGACTCCTGACTCCCAGAGGCTGCCGTGGGATCCGTGGTGTGTGTGTGTGTGTCTGTCGGGGGTTTTCTGACTGTGTGAATGCAGACCCCCCCCCCCCCCCCCTCTCTCGTGCTTGTTAACCTGTCGTGACTCGTCTCTCACACACATCTGAGAGCGGGCGTCTGGATCTGAGATTGAATCAGTGCTGGAATGTGTGTGTTTATTATGCCTCTGTGTGTTAGTGTAGTGTGTTGAAGTTTAGTGTTTGTGTCGCCCTGCAGTCTTTGCCCTTTTGTTTTACAGTGGCTTATTTATACTGTTTTTGCATTTTTTACTCTTTCTTTGTAATTGTTTATGAGTGAGATTTGTTTCCAAGTAAATCCTAAACCTCTGTTTTCCAGAGTGTCTGATTGAGCTGCACAATTCTGGATAAATTGAGATTTTTTGGGGTTTAAAAAAGACATCACGATTGTCCTGCAATTCTGAACGGACAACTAAACAAAATAATGTAATTTACTAGAGGTTCTGACAAAATACGAATTGCTGCAGTCTATTTAAAAGATATTGAATTAATTTTTATTTTATTTAATTTTTTATTCACTGACTTCACTTGTTTCATTACTGGATGAATCAGTGTTTTTGAACGTATCTTGAATGAATGATTCAATAACTCACTCATAAAGACTTCACTTGTTTCATTACTGGATGAATCAGTGTTTTTGAACGAATCTCTTGAATGAATGATTCAATGGCTCACTCATAAAGACTTCATTTGTTTCATTACTGGATGAATCAGTGTTTTTGAACGAATCTCTTGAATGAATGATTCAATGACTCACTCATAAAGACTTCACTTGTTTCATTACTGGATGAATCAGTGTTTTTGAACGTATCTCTTGAATGAATGATTCAATGACTCACTCATAAAGACGTCACTTGTTTCATTACTGGATGAATCAGTGTTTTTGAACGTATCTCTTGAATGAATGATTCAATAACTCACTCATAAAGACTTCACTTGTTTCATTACTGGATGAATCAGTGTTTTTGAACGTATCTCTTGAATGAATGATTCAATGACTCACTCATAAAGACTTCACTTGTTTCATTACTGGATGAATCAGTGTTTTTGAACGAATCTCTTGAATGAATGATTCAATGACTCACTCATAAAGACTTCACTTGTTTCATTACTGATAAATCAGCGTTTTTAAACAAATCTCTTGAATGAATGATTCAATGACTCATAAAAACTAATTTCATTACTGGAGGAATCAGCACTTTTGAACGTATCTCTTGAATGAATGATTCAATGACTCACTCATAAAGACTTCACTTGTTTCATTACTGGCTGAATCAGTGTGTTTAAACGAATCTCTTGAATGAATGATTCAATGACTCTCATAAAGAGTTCACTTGTTTCATTAGTGGATGAATCAGTGTTTTTGAACAAATCTCTTGAATGAATGATTCAGTGACTCACTCATAAAGACTTCTCTTGTTTCATTACTGGCTGAATCAGTGTTTTTGAACAAATCTCTTGAATGAATGATTCAGTGACTCACTCATAAAGACTTCACTTGTTTCATTACTGGCTGAATCAGTGTTTTTGAACAAATCTCTTGAATGAATGATTCAGTGACTCACTCATAAAGACTTCACTTGTTTCATTACTGGATGAATCAGTGTTTTTAAACAAATCTCTTGAATGAATGATTCAATGACTCACTCATAAAGACTTCACTTGTTTCATTACTGGCTGAATCAGTGTTTTTGAACAAATCTCTTGAATGAATGATTCAGTGACTCACTCATAAAGACTTCACTTGTTTCATTACTGGCTGAATCAGTGTTTTTGAACAAATCTCTTGAATGAATGATTCAATGACTCACTCATAAAGACTTCACTTGTTTCATTACTGGATGAAGCAGCGTTTTTGAACGAATCTCTTGAATGAATGATTCAATGACTCACTCATAAAGAGTTCACTTGTTTCATTAGTGGATGAATCAGTGTTTTTAAACAAATCTCTTGAATGAATGATTCAATTAAAAACTTTATGAAAATTTTTATTTGAAGCGTTGTTACTTTCAAATGGTGATTTACTCCTTTTTTAATCGCTATTTCTTTTATCCAAGTACTTCTTTGATAATTTAAATCAGGGATGTCCAAAGTCGGTCCTGGAGGGCCACTGTCCTGCAGAGTTTAGCTCTACCTTGCCTCAACACCTGTCTGGAAGTTTCTAGTGTTCCTAATAAGACCTTGATTAGCTTGTACAGGTGTGAGGAATAAGATGGAGTGCGTGTTTGAATCGAGGATGTGATCTTGTAAACATGAATCGTGCAGCTCCTCCAGTATGTGGTATTTCTATCTGAACTAATGTTCGTGTCATATGCATGAGTTGAGTCTTGACCCTTTGCTCTGTCGTGCAGCAGTGGTGGTTCTCACTCGTCAGTGTTTCCTGTATGTAAATCCCTGTGTTGAGTGAACATGGGAATATATGCCACTGTACATGTTCAGTCGTGCTGTACCGCTGAGGTGTTTGGAAAATTGAAAGTGTTGTATATAGGAGGAGCTTTTCAGTGCCATGAGCGCATTGGTCTCTCATCTCTCTCAGTTTTTATGTTTGATTATCCAGCGAGGCGTGTGCGTTTCCTTCGATTGGGAGGGGAAGTGTTTTACGACTGTCATCAGTTTGGCCCATTTTCCATCTGTGATTCCCACTGTAACTCATTCTGCACAGAAAGTGATGTGTGTATTTCATAGGTTGATCTGAGAGCATACTGGGAGCTACCTGTTATTTACAACTCAACAACATCAGTGGCAGAACATTTGCCAAATTGCAGAGAAGGAAATGCTTTAACTCTTGGGTTTAGACAGATTGATGTCCACAGAAATGCTCTATTAATAAAGAATTGAATAACCCACGTAATGAAGGTAAACGTGGGCCGGTTCCCAACCGAGGAGGCAGCGCTCCGATGACTTCACTAGAAGTGGGACTTATTTTGTGGTGTTTACTTGAATCCTGCGGAGTTCTGTATAATTTAGACCCTTCAAATGCAGTCATTCACAGCCATTATGCATTTCTCCTTCACTGAATTCACCTTAAAAGGCTTTGAATATTTCGGAGGATGTCTTTAAGAGGGTTTAGATGTAAGTACAATCTTCGAAAGCTGGGTTAGCATGAGGGCAGAACTAGTTCAAAGCTGTTTTTAGTGTCTTAGCTGCTGCTTCATTACGTGCTTTAATGCATATCCTCCATTTAGTTAAAGTGCTGCTGTATTGAAGTACACGAGCTCATAATCCAGTCGTCGTGTTGGAGGTGCAGTGCGTGATCTGGATCTTTAGGGTTAGAAAATCCCTCTAAACTCTTCCTAATGATTTCCTAAAGCCATAAACTCTGTGTTTTCCAGCGGTGAGAGACGGTGGGCCTATTGTTTGACTGTAAGCCGTCACAACAGCTGTAAGGATTTGACGGGTTTGGATGAATTAATGTGTTTCCTATGGGATGTTCCCACTGGAATCTGTGTATTGTGTTTATACTTAATATATTTCACCTGCAGAAAGCAATTATTCATGATTGCATTCTTCATCATTTTTCTATTTTCTAAGTATAATAGTGCAATCCAAAAAAATTATATCAGGATGGAATTTGCAGAAAAACGGTAACTGTCTATCCATTCCGTCCGTCTGTGCATCCGTCCATCCATCCATGGATTAATAGACGTCCGCCCATCCATCCATCCATCCATCTATCCATGGATTAATAGACGTCCGCCCGTCCATCCATCCGCCCATCCATGCCTCCATCCATCCATCTATCCATGGATTAATAGACGTCCGCCCGTCCATCCATGCCTCCATCCATCCATCTATCCATGGATTAATAGACGTCCTCCCGTTTCATCCGTCCACCCGTCCATCCATCCGCCCATCCATGCATCTGTCCATCCATCCATCCATGGATTAATAGACGTCCGCCCGTCCATCCATCCATGGATTAATGGACGTCCACCCGTCCATCCATGCATCCGTCCATCCATCCGTCCGTCCATCCGTCTATCAATAGACGTCCATCCGTCCGTCCCAAATAATTTCTGGATTTCTAGATTTCAGACACAAGCAGACAGAAAGGTCTGCAAGATGCATTCGAGGGATATATTCATAATACATTTCACCGGTTATTACAACTATATGATTAATAAGGAATAAAATAAGGATTGTGCTATACGGTTGAAAGGGTGCAGTAGCCTATGTATAATTGTTACCTTTGAACAGACATACACTCACCTAAAGGATTATTAGGAACACCTGTTCAATTTCTCATTAATGCAATTATCTAATCAACCAATCACATGGCAGTTGCTTCAATGCATTTAGGGGTGTGGTCCTGGTCAAGACAATCTCCTGAACTCCAAACTGAATGTCGGAATGGGAAAGAAAGCTGATTTAAGCAATTTTGAGCGTGGCATGGTTGTTGGTGCCAGACGGGCCGGTCTGAGTATTTCACAATCTGCTCAGTTACTGGGATTTTCACGCACAACCATTTCTAGGGTTTACAAAGAATGGTGTGAAAAGGGAAACACATCCAGTATGTGGCAGTCCTGTGGGCCAAAATGCCTTGTTGATGCTAGAGGTCAGAGGAGAATGGGCCGACTGATTCAAGCTGATAGAAGAGCAACTTTGACTGAGATAAGCACTCGTTACAACCGAGGTATGCAGCAAAGCATTTGTGAAGCCACAACACGCACAACCTTGAGGCAGATGGGCTACAACAGCAGAAGACCCCACCGGGTACCACACATCTCCACTACAAAGAGGAAAAAGAGGCTACAATTTGCACAAGCTCACCAAGAATTCAGAAGAGTCAGAATTTGGCGTAAACAGAATGAGAACATGGATCCATCATGCCTTGTTACCACTGTGCAGGCTGGTGGTGGTGGTGGTGTAATGGTGTGGGGGATGTTTTCTTGGCACACTTTAGGCCCCTTAGTGCCAATTGGGCATGGTTTAAATGCCACGGCCTACCTGAGCATTGTTTCTGACCATGTCCATCCCTTTATGACCACCATGTGCCCATCCTCTGATGGCTACTTCCAGCAGGATAATGCCCCATGTCACAAAGCTCCAATCATTTCAAATTGGTTTCTTGAACATGACAATGAGTTCACTGGACTAAAATGGCCCCCACAGTCCCCAGATCTCAACCCAATAGAGCATCTTTGGGATGTGGTGGAACGGGAGCTTCGTGCCCTGGATGTGCATCCCACAAATCTCCATCAACTGCAAGATGCTATCCTATCAATATGGGCCAACATTTCTAAAGAATGCTTTCAGCTCCTTGTTGAATCAATGCCACGTAGAATTAAGGCAGTTCTGAAGGAGAAAGGGGTCAAACACAGTATTAGTGGTGCTCCTAATAATCCTTTAGGTGAGTGTAGATGTGTTTGTCTGTGGAATGATTTCTCAGCTTGTCCAAACTCAGTAGCTGGTGAGGCCGTCCACACACATGTATCCATTTCATACACTTCTCCAGGTTTCTGGCAGGTTTCGGGAATGGATGGATCTGTATATCGACGAGCCTGTCTGGATACCTGCTGTTCCATACGAGCACATTTTCACCATTTTTTTCAAGTTAAACACAGACGTTAGTCTACTACGCCTGGTTTGTTCGTCGGACAAATGGCGGATTGCAACGGGGGCGCACAATATCGACGTTGTGATTGGTCAGATCGCCTGTCAATCAAACTCGCCACAAAGGGTGTATTGTATTTTTTATTGCATTAAAAAAAAAAATGCATTTACAAATTTGCCCGACCTGTTGCCGTCAGGTTCACTTCTTTATCAGTGGTTGTTTTGAGCTGGTTATAGTAACTTACAGCTGTGTTTATTTGAATAACTAGCAGCCAGGCAGAACGAGAGTTAACATCAAGATGTGTGTGTTTGTGTGTGTGTGAAAAATTGCCATAGCAGCACAAGTAGTTT
The DNA here is from genome assembly GCA_023566225.1 of Romanogobio albipinnatus. Classification (NCBI taxonomy): domain Eukaryota; kingdom Metazoa; phylum Chordata; class Actinopteri; order Cypriniformes; family Gobionidae; genus Romanogobio; species Romanogobio albipinnatus. Next base: position 72,367,752 of record CM042241.1, read on the forward strand.
AGTGCAAAATATACATTTCAGGAATCATAAATCATCCATGGCATTTTCCAGGGCAGCACAAGGTTGGAATTTCAGCTGCAGAAAAGGGAAACCATGTCAGCGGCCGGTGCGATCGCCTTACAGAAAGTACTGTGGAGATGGCGGAATCAGTTTAGGGTCGGATTATTCCATATGGATGAAGTGTCTGCAAACGTTTTGTCCCTCATATAAATGTTGAAATGGTTTCTGTTGTCAGGTGGGTTTGCAGCAGTATGGTGGAGCCAGAGGAGCGGCCCTCGGGGGCGGGCCAGAGGCTTGGGGCCCCGGAGAGCATGGGCATCAGCACCCTGGAGCCCGGTCAGCGGCCCCCCACCATGACTCCCGGCAGACAGATCTCCATCCGGGTCCAGATGCTGGACGACACTCAGGAAGTCTTCGAGGTCTCGGTAAGGCACGGTTTGCTTTCTACTTTATTTTATTGCACTTTATTTTCTTTTACTGCACTTACCGATTTATTTCCTTATTTTATTTTATGTATGCATTGCACTGCATTTTATAAAAAGTATATATTTGATTTCAGGACAATGTAATGAGGTCATGTGACAACAGTGTAGCATACTATTCTTTGAATTGCTTATTGCGTAATGCGTACTAATAATGCTTTGTATCGTATTATCATTATTTTTTTACTTAGGCAGTCATTTTTCTATTTTTTAGCACAGCCCAGGTTTAATTGTGTGGAAAAACCCCTGCATTTCAAAAGTATTCTGATCGTGTTGTGCGTCCCAGCAGGCCAGAAAGTGCACACTAAAGCGTCTGCTGCTTTTCCTCCTCAAGTTTAGACTCTTTTGTGTTCACTTGCCCTCCCGTTTCGTCACTTTAGCTCCCGGGGGAATGGTAATGATGTTGGAAAGCTCAGTCTTGTTCTCTAATGAGAAAATGCCCTCATTGATCGCCACCAAGGGAGCCATAAGCGCCTCAGGCATGTTGGGTAAGTGAAGAGAAGAAGAAATCCATCGTAATCCACGACTGAGAGCTCAAGAGGAAAATATTAACCCGAGCTGAAACAAAACCAAACAAACGGACAGTTACCTGACTCTGTTCCTCAGGTTTGTGATGAGCATACGGCCCGTCGGAGACACACCCTGTGCTCCGGTGATGCCCTGAGGGCCCATTGTTGACGGCAGTTTTAATAGCGAAGGCTAATAAAAGCTTTGTGCTCTGTGTTGTGGGCGTCTGTGTTGAGGAACGCCTCGAGGTGGTCTGTCAGTCTCGCTTAAATTGATGGTTGGTTTCCATTTGAAAGCTGAAATTGTGTTTTTTGAGATCTGCATCAGTAATAAACCTCCTAACCTTGTCCATTGAAGTGTTATTATTACTAACATTTCTGTCAGTTACAAAATCTACCAACCTCTCCAAACATCTA